>JAPVLO010000569.1:600000-1096641 GCA_027257055.1 Cephalopachus bancanus | reverse complement strand
GCTGGAGTGCAATGACACACTCATGGCCACTGCAGCATTGACCTGCTGGGCTCCGGCGATCCTTCCACCTCAGCCTTCCAAGTAGTCAGAACTACAGGCGCACGCTCGCCCAGATAATTTTTGATTTATTGTAGAGATGAGGTCTCGCCAAGTTACCTGGGCTGGTCTAGAACCCGTGGGCTCAGGCAATCCACTCATCTTGGCCTCCCAAAGTACTGAGATTACAGGCTGAGCCACCGAGCCTGGTCTGTAAATGTTCTTTTCATATAATATATATCTCACTCTGTCACCCAGGCTGGAGTGCAGTGGCATGCTCATGGCCACCCAGCCTCGACGTGCTGGGCTCAGGTGATCCTTCTACCTCAGCCTTCCAAGTAACTGGAACTACAGGTGCACGCCACCATGCCTGGCTGATTTTCTGATTTATTGTAGACAAGAGGGCTTGCCAGTTACCCAGGCGTGGGCTCAGGCAATCCTCTCACCTCGGTCTCCCAAAGTGCTGGGATTGCAGGCTTGAGCCACTGCACTCAGCCTAGATAATTTTTTGAACTTTTGTAGAGACAAGTTCTTGCCAAATTTCCCAGGCTGGTCTAGAACTCCTGGGCTCAGGCAATCCTTTCATCTCAGCCTCCCAAAGGGCTGGGGTTACCAGTGTGAGCCACTGTGCCCGGCATTACATATTTTGAATATAAGTCCTTTGTCTGATGTATGCATTGTAAATACTTTCTCCCAGGCTGTGATTTGTGACTTCCCTTTATAATTTAATTTAATTTTATTTTCAGAGACAGTGTCTCCCTCTGTCATCTAGGCTTGAGTACAGTAGTGTGATCACAGCTCACCACTGCCTCCCACTCCTGGACTCAAATGATCCTCCCATCTCAGCCTCCTGAGTAGCTGGGGCTACAGGCACATACCACTTTTCATTTTCTAAAAGTGTCCTTTGAAGAGCGGAAGATTTCAATTTCAATGGACTCAAGTTTACTGTTTATTTTATGGTGAATGCTTTTGGTGTCCTAAGAAACCCCTGCCTACCTCAAGGTCAGAAAGATTTTCCCTTATGTTTTCTTTTAGAATTTTATCATTTTGGCTTTTATTTTTAGGTCTATGATTCATTTCTAGTTTATTTTTGTGTGTATTATGAGGTTGGGGTCAAGGTACATTTTTTTCCCATAAGGCTATATGGTTGTTCTAGCATCATTTGTTGAAAAGGGATCCTTTCCTCTTTAAACTACCCTGACACCTTTGTCAAAAATCAATTGACAAGACATGTGGATCTATTTCTGGACTCTGTATTTGGTTCCATTGATCTGTGTGTCCATCCTTATGCCAATATCACACTTGACTTGATTTCTCTAGCTGTATAGTAGCTCTTGAAGTCAGGTGCTATGGATCCTACTTTGCTCTCCTTTTTTTTTGAGTTGGAGTCCCACTCCGTCACCCAGACTGGAGTGCAGTGGCCGCTCCTGGCCACCGCAGCCTTGCCTGCTGGGCTCCGGCGATCCTTCCGCCTCAGCCTTCCAAGTAGCCGGAATTACAGGCATGCGCTGCTCTTCTTTTTTATGATAGCTTTGGATATTCTAGGTCCTTTGAGTCTCCACATCAATTTTAGAATTAGCTTGTTGAGCCGGGCTTGGTGGCTCAGCCTGTAATCCCGCACCTTGGGAGGCTGAGGTGAGTGGATTGCCTGAGCTCGCGGGTTCGAGACCCGCCTGGACAACTTGGCAAGACCTCATCTCTACAATAAATCAAAAAATTAGCCGGGCGTGGTAGCACGCACCTGTAGTTCCAGCTACTTGGAAGGCTGAGGTGGAAAGATCGCTGGAGCCCAGCAGGTCGAGGCTGCGGTGGCCGGGAGCGGCCACTGCACTCCTGTCTGGGCGACAGAATGAGACTCCAACTCAAAAAAAAAAAAAAAAAAAAAGAGTTAGCTTGTCAATTTCTGCAAAAATTATTAGCCGGTCACGGTGGCTCATGGCTGTAATACTCACACTTTGGGAGGTTGAGATGAGAGGACTGCCTGAGTCCATATCTCGAGACCAGTCTGGGCAACTTGGCAAGACCTCATCTCTACAATAAGTCAAAAAATTAGCTGGGCATAGTGGTGCGTACCAGTAGTTCTAGCTACTTGGGAGGGTGAGGAGGAAGCATCACTTGAACACAGAAGATCAAGGCTGTGGTGGCTGTGGTTGTGCCACTGCACTCCAGTCTGGGCGACAGAGTGAGACTCCAACTGAAAAAAACCAAACAAACCAAAAAAACCACAATTGGGTCATTATGATTTGGATTGCATTGAATCTATAGATTGCTTTTAGGAGAATTAGTATTTTAACAATATTGAGTCTTACTATCTGATGATTAATTTTAGGTGTCAACTTGACTAGATTAGGGAATATCTAAAAACCTCGGTAGCTCAGCCTATAATCTCAGCATTTTGGGAGGCTGAGGCAAGAGGATTGCCTGAGCCCAGGGGTTCAAGACCAGTCTGGACAATTTGGTGAGCCCTCATCTCTACAATAAATCACAAAAAGACTGGCCGGGTGTGGTGGTATGTGTCTGTAGTTCCAGCTACTTGGAAGACTGAGGTGGAGGGATCCCCTAAGTCCAGCAGGTCAAGGCTGCTGTGGCCGTGAGCGTGCGGCTGCACTCCAGTCTGGGCGGCAAGAGTAAGACTCCAACTCAAAAAAAAAAAAAAAAAGAAGCCGGGCTCGGTGGCTCAGCCTGCAATCCCGCGCCTTTGGGAGACTGAGGTGAGTGGATTGCCTGAGCCCGCGGGTTCGAGACCCGCCCGGGCAACGTGGCGAGACCTCATCTCTACAATAAATCAAAAAATTAGCCAGGTGTGGTAGCGCGCGCCTGTAATTCTGGCTACTCGGTAGGCTGAGGCGGAAGGATCGCGGAGCCCAGCAGGTCGTGCCTGCGGTGGCCGGGAGCAGCCACTGCACTCCAGTCTGGGCGACAGAGTGAGACTCCAACTCAAAAAAAAAAAAGAAAAAGAAAAAGAAGGAAAAACTGCATCACTTACAACCGTCCTCCAAGTAGTACAGGCGTGCACCTCCATGCCCGGCTAATTTTTTAATTTGTATGATTATCACTGACTTGATGAATTTTTATTTTACAATAATTTGTACTCAGCCGGGCTCGGTGGCTCAGCCTGTAATCCTGCGCCTTTGGGAAGCTGAGGTGAGTGGATTGCCTGAGCCCGCGGGTTCGAGACCCGCCTGGGCAGTGAGACCTCATCTCTACAATAAATCAAAGAGGCATGGTAGCGCATGCCTGTAATTCCGGCTACTTGGAAGGCTGAGGCGGAAGGATCGCCGGAGCCCATCAGGTCGAGGCTGCGGTGGCCGGGAGCGGCCACCGCACTCCAGTCTGGGTGACAGAGTGAGACTCCAACTCAAAATAATAATAATAATAATAATTTGTACTCATTCATTCATTAATTCACTTTCCAACCTGCTTATTCTAGTTCAGAGTTGCAGGTGGCCAGAGTTCATCCCAGCAGCTCAGGGTGCAAGGAGGGAACCAGCCTCAGGCAGGCCACCATTCCATCACAAGGCCCACCTCCACACACACCTACTCTCAGGCACACTGGAAGCATTTAGAACATTGGTTAACCTAACACGCATGTCTTTAGGATGTGGAAGGAGACCATGATATCTGGAGAAACACCATGAAGACCTGGGGAGAGCCTGTAAACTCCACATAGACAATGGTCCTGCCAGGTGTTGATTTTTTTTTCCTAGTCAGTGTTATAAAGAAACGACTTATCTGTGCACCTGCTGTTCTCTATGGTTCTCTCTTTGTAGAGAACCCTGACTAATACACTATCCATGAACATGGCATATTCCTTTATTCTTTTAGATCCTTTAAATTTTTCTTAGAAGCCAGGCTCGGTGGCTCAGCCTGTAATCCTGCACATTTGGGAGGCTGAGGTGAGCCTCAGCAATTTCTCAGCAATGTTTAGTTTGCAGTATAAATTTCTTTATTTCTTTCTTTCTTTCTTTTTTTTTTTTTTTTGAGTTAGAGTCTCACTCTGTCGCCCAGACTGGAGTGCAGTGGCCGCTCCCAGCCACCGCAGCCTCGACCTGCTGGGCTCCGGCGATCCTTCCTCCTCAGCCTTTCAAGTAGCTGGAACTACAGGTGCATGCTACCACGCCCGGCTAATTTTTGATTTATTGTAGAGATGAGGTCTTGCCAAGTTGGCCAGGCGGGTCTTGAACCCAGGGCTCAGGCAATACACTCACCTCGGCCTCCCAAAGCACTGGGATTACAGGCTGAGCCACTGAGCCCAACCTTTCCCTTCTTTCTTTCTTTTTTTTTTTTTTTTTTGAGTCAAAGGCTCACTCTATCGCCCAGGCTGGAGTGCAGTGGCACTCTCACGGCCACTGGAGCCTCAACCTGCTGGGTTCAGGCGATGCTTCCACCTCAGGCTTCCAAGTAGCTGGAACTACAGGTGTACACTGCCATACCCAGTTTTGTGTGTGTGTGTGTGTGTGTGTGTGTGTGTGTGTGATATAAAGGTAACACTGAACTCATAATGAGTTGGAAAAAGTTCCTTCCTTCTCTGTTTTCTGAAACACTTTGTGTATGATTGGGATTATTTCATCCTTAAGTGTTTGAATGAATATGACCTTTTTTTTTTTTTGAGTTGAGGTCTCTGTCACCTAGCCTGGAGTGCAGTGGCACAATCACAGTTCAGTATAACCTCAGCCTCCTGGACTTAGGTGATTTTTTTCTCCTCAATCTTCTGAGTATCTGGGATTACCGAAGTGCACCACCACACCTGGCTAATTTTAAAAACTTTCTTTTTGTAGAGATGAGGTCTCGCTATATTGCCCAGTCTGGTCTGGAACGCCTGGCTCAAGTGATCCTCCTGTCTTGGCTTCCCAAAGTATTGGGATTACAGGCGTGAGCCACTGTGCCCAGCCTGGTTATTTTTTTAATTACAAAATTCAAGTCTTTAACAGATAGAGGGCTATTCAGATTTCCTATTTCTTCTTGGACCAATTTTGGTAATACGTGTGTTTCAAGTAATTTGTCCATTTTACCTCTGCTGCCAAATTTATTCTATAAATATATTAACAATCCTCCCTTTTAACCCTTTTTATATCTGTAGAATCTGAAGTGTTATGCTTCCTCCCCTTTCTTTCCTGATATTGATAATTTGTGTCTTTCTTCTTTTATTGTTGATCAATCTAGCTAGAGGTTTATCAATTTTATTGATCTTTTCAGGAAGCAGCCTTTGTTTTCATTGATTTTCTTTATTGTTGGTCTGTTTCTTATTTTACTGATTCCCATTCTTATCTTTATCATTTTCTTCTTAGCACTGCTTTTTGAAGACCAAGGAAGGGTGTAGGTTTCTACTCTCATCTCCAATCATTAAGTACAGAAGGTCTAAGTGAAAAGGGATTTTGGACATAATCTTGTCCAGCCCTTCCATTTTATAGGTGAACAGAAATCCAGGGGTGGAAGCAATTTTCTTCAGTTGCTTAGCTTTCTTCTAAGGTCGATTCATTTATTCCTTCCTTCCTGAATTAATATATTCATATTCATTCATATTTGTTGAGCTTATACTATGGACCAGAAACCCAGTTCTAACAAAAAAGATAAATAAATCACAGTCTTCGCTTTAAAAAATCTTCCAACCTAATGAAGGAGATAGCAAGTTCTCAGCCAATGCAGTGACAAATGGCATAGCAGAGATGCTCTTGGAGTGCCACAAGAGCAGCAAGAAAAGAATAGGGCCGGGCACGGTGGCTCAACCTGTAATCCCAGCACTTTAGGAGGCCAGGGTGAGGGGATTGCCTGAGCCCATGGGTTCGAGAACAGCCTGGGCAACTTGGCTACCCCATTTCTACAATAAATGAAAAAATTAGTTCCAGCTATTTGGAAGGCTGAGACGGAAGGATTGCCTGAGCCCAGCAGGTCAAGGTTGCAGTGGCCGTGAATGTGCCACTGCACTCCAGCCTGGGTGACAGAGTAAGACGTCAATTTAAAAAAAAAGAAAAAAAAAGCAATAGAATCCCTGATGGAGGGTGTGAAGATAAGGATGGGGCAGGGATAATCAGGAAAGACTTCACAGAAGACATTTAAAATAAGACCACCAGGTCAAGTAACTCTTTTTCACTCCAGAAAGAGCTTTGTGAATCTACTAAACATGTGTTTAAATAAGGCAAATAGAAAGCCATGCAGCCACCAGTTAATCAATTAGCTAATTTTGTGTCAAGCACCATGCTATGAGGTTTGGGAAAACACAGAGTGTGCAGATGATTCAATCATGCTTTCCAGAAAATAAATATTCTCTCAGATTCCCATTTACCAATTTTCTAATTTGCAGATGGCTGACCCCATCCATAGAAGGTTAATATATGTGGATGCTATAGAGTTATCTTACGGAAATTGACATTCTTTTTTATTATCTCCTTATCCATTGCTGCATAACAAATCACTCTAAAACTTAGCAACTTGACTAATACACATTTTTTGTCTTATACTGTTTCTGAGGGTCAAGTATCCAGGAGTGGCTTAGCTGAGGTGGTTCTGGCTCAGGGTCTCTCATGAGGTCTTCGATGAAGTTAGTGGCCAGGGTTGCAGTCTCTGAAGACTTGTCTGGGCCTAGAGGATCTTATTCCAAGCCCGCTCACATGGCTTTGGGCAGGAGGCCTCAGTTCCTCACCGTGTGGGCCTTTAGGGAGGGGCTGTTTCATATGGCAGGTGGCTTAGTCCAAAGCAAATGATCCAAACGCCACTCTGCATTTTATTATAAGGTCCATCATACATTGTAACGTCCACCTTATTCTTTTCATTAGAAATGAATAGTCTTGCCGGGCTGGGTGGCTCAGCCTGTAATCTCGCGCCTTTGGGAAGCTGAGGTGAGTGGATTGCCTGAGCCCGCGGGTTCGAGACCCGCCTGGGCAACTTGGCGAGACCTCATCTCTACAATAAATAAAAAATCAGCCGGGCATGATAGCACACACCTGTAGTTCCGGCTACTTGGAAGGCTGAGGCGGAAGGATCGCCGGAGCCCAGCAGGTGATGCTGCAGTGCCCGGGAGGCACTCCAGTCTGGGCGACAGAGTGAGACTCCAATTCAAAAAAAAAAAAGAAATGAATAGTCTTGCCAGGTACAGTGGCTCACACCTGTAATCCCAGCACTTTGGGAGGCAGAGGCAAGAAATTGCCTGAACCCAGGGGTTCGAGACCAACCTGGGCGACTGCACTCCAGTCTGGGCAATCAAGTGAGACTCCAACTCAAAAAAAAAAAAAAAAAAAAGATCTCATCTCTACAATAAATCAAAAAATTAGCCAGGTGTGGTGGTGCATATCTGTAATCCCAGCTACTCAGGAGGCTGAGGCAGAAGGATCACCTGAGCCCAGCAGGTGGAGGCTGCAGTGGCTGTGAGCCTGCCACTGCATTCTAGCCTGGGAAACAGAGTGAGATTCTGACTCATAAAAAAAAAAGTGAATAGTCCAGCCCACCCTCAATGGAAAGGGATTACTCAAGGGCAAGGGGATGAACACCAAGAGGTGGGGACCACGGGGGGCTATCTTGGAGACTCACAACCACATATACCCTCATAGGTTGACTACAATTTTAAGAATCTGGAAGTGTATGGACACTGAGATTAAAATGGTCCGTTCAGCCGGGTGTGGTGGCTCATGCCTATAATCCCAGCACTTTGGGAGGCCAAAGTGAGAGGAATGCCTGAGCCCAAGGGCTGGAGACCCTCCTGGGCAACTTGGCGAGACCTCATCTCTACAATAGATCAAAAACAGTAGTTGGCATGGTGGCGTGTGCCTATAGTTCCAGCTATTTGGAACGCTGAGGCGGAAGAACCGCCAGAGTCCAGCAGGTCGACGTCCGGGTAGCCGTGAGCATGCCACTGCCCTCCAGCCTGGGTGACAGAGTGAGACTCCATTTCTTCTTTTTTTTTTTTGAGTTGGAGTCTCACTCTGTCGTCCAGACTGGAGGGCAGTGGCTCAGCCTTCCAAGTAGCTGGAACTACAGGCGCATGCTACCATGCCCAGCTAATTTTTTGATTTGTTGTAGAAATGAGGTCTCGCCAAGTTGCCCAGGCGGGTCTCGAACCCGCGGGCTAAGGCAATCCACTCACCTCAGCCTCCCAAAGTGCGGGATTACAGGCTGAGCCACCGAGCCCGGCCAGGACTCCATTTCAAAAAATAAAAATAAGTAAGCAAATAAATAAATAAATAAAAGTAATAGGAATTTTACAGAGAACCCTATCCAGCTCAATGCTGGAAATACCTAAGCTATTAGGAGGCAACTTCAAGGAATCTTCTGGAAGGATGTATCCTTTGGCAGTTAGGAATTATGCAGGATTATGACTATTTATTTATTTATTTTTGAGTTGGAGTCTCACTCTGTCTCCCAGGCTGGAGTGCAGTGGCACACTCATGGCCACCACAGCCTCAACCTGCTGGGTTTAGGTGATTCTTCAGCTTCAGGCTTCTAAGTAGTGGGAACTACAGAAGCATGCCACCATGCCCGGCTAGTCTTTTTGTGATTTATTGTAGAGACAGGTCTCACCAAGTTGCTCAGGCTGGTCTTGAACCCATTGGGCTCAGGCAATCCTCTTGCCTCGGCCTCCCAAAGTGCTAGGATTACAGGCTGAGGCGACTATGCTCGGCCAGGAGTATGACTCTTAATTTACTTCCCCTAGGGACAGGGGATACAGCAGTGAACACAATAGAGAAGAATGGGGATACTGTCCCCTTATTGAGTAAGAGTAAGACTAAGTTTACAGTGTCCGGTTCAAGAGTATTGTGTTAGAGGAATCTGCAGGTTGTCACAACAGACCCTGTCTGCAGAGGGGCAGGGCTCTGGAAGTTACTTCCAGCAGCTGAAGAGATCACTGAATATGCGATCAGGGAGAGTGTGCAGGTCAACCTTTTTTTTTTTTTTGAGTTGGAGTCTCACTCTATCGCCCAGACTGGAGCGCACTAGCACGCTCCCGGCCACCGCAGCCTTGACCTGCTGGGCTCCGGCGATCCTTCCGCCCCAGCCTTCCAAGTAGCTGGAACTACAGGGGCGCGCTACCATGCCTGGCTAATATTTTTGATTTATTGTAGAGATGAGGTCTCACCAAGTTGCCCAGGCGGGTCTCGAACCCGCGGGATCAGACAATTCACTTACCTCGGTCTCCCAAAGCATGGAATTACAGGCTGAGCCACCAAGTCTGACCTGCAGGTCAACCTTTTAAGGGCAAACTCCAAGTTCTTTTTTTTTTTTTTTTTTTTTTGAGTCTCACTCTGTAGCCCAGGCTGGAGTACAGTGGCACATTCTCGGCCACTGAAACCTCGACCTGCTGAGCTCAGGCAATCCTTCTGCTTCAACCTTCCGAGTAACTAGAACTACAGGAGTGTGCTACCATGCCCAGCTAATTTTTTTTGTTTGTTTATTGTAGATACGAGGTCCCACCAAGTTCCCCAGGCTGGCCTCAAATCCATGGACTCAGGCAATCCTCTCACCTCTGCCTCCCAAAGTGCTGGGATTACAGGCGTGAGCCACCATGCTCAGCTGAAAGCTTGTTTTTAACAGAGACTGTTCAACTTGCCTAGACAGATTGTCCTAAAAATACACATGTGAAGTGGAAACAAGTGCTAAGAACCCTGTTTATTTTTCTGGGGCTCAAGAGAACAGGACACAGTGAGCAGGTTTGTATAGACTTAGAGGCCCAGTCATGAAGTGCAGATCACCCATCCTCCAGCCCCCTGAATTAACACAGCAGAGATATGTCTAATTATTTTCTAAAAGTTCTCAGGGGGATATGATTTGAGGCTCACCATGGACTCCTTGGTTCTCAAAATAAGGGCAGATTTTGAGGGGAGAATGTCATGTTTTTGTTTTTTTGAGTTAGAGTCTCTCTCTGTTGCCCAGACTGGAGTGCAGTGGCCACTCGGGAGAATGTCATGTTAAAGAGAACTGATTGAGCTGCAGTAACTAAGGCCAATGTCAAGCCGGGCACGGTGGCTCATGCCTGTAATCCTAGCACTTTGGGAGGTGGAGGAGAGAGGATTGCCTGAGCTCAGGGATTTGAGACCAGCCTGGGCAACTTGGTGAGAACTTATCTCTACAATAAATTTAAAAAAAATTGCCGAGTGTGCTGGTGCATGCCTGTGGTTCCAGCTACTTGGAAGGCTGAGGTGGAAGGATCACCTGAGCCCAGCCGGTTGAGGCTGCAGTGGCCATGAGCGTGCCACTGCATTCCAGCCTGGGAGACAGAGTGAGACTCTAATAAAAAAAAACCAAACAAACATAAAACAAAGGCCAATGCCACAGTGGCTTATATAAGATAGCAGTTTATTTCTCTCTCATGTAATTGACCAAGAATAAACACTGCAGGGCTTTATGGGGACATCCAGATTCCTCACCCATTTTTCAGTGCCTTTCTTTCATCTCATGGCTTGTGATACCCGCTACAGCTCCTGCCATCATGCCCACATCTCAGCCAGGGGAATGGAGAGAGAATGGGGAGAATACGCCTTTTCTCTTAAAGGTCATGGCCAGGAAGTTGCATGTATCACTCTGCTTAGGTCCTGTAGGGTGCATGGCCATACTTAGCTTCAAAGGAAGCTGGGAAATGAAGCCTCTTAGTTAGTTGTCATATCCAAGCTAAAACTTGTATTACTCTAGAAGAGAAAAACAGATACTTGGGGAAAACTAACAGTCTCTGACACAAGAGCCCCCTGTAATCTTGCCTGGAGGAAGGCAAATCAGATTGGTAATAGGTAAATATCATTTTATTAGACTATAAGCTTTATTACATCAAGAAGACTAGCTCTTTTGTTCATCACTGCATCTTCATTGCCTAGCACAGTTTATGGGGTATAGCAGGTCCTCAATACATATTTATCAAATGAGCGAATGAATGAGAGGCAACCAGATGAGAGAATAATTCCAGAAGACACATCACTGTGCCTCCTTCCAAGGGCTTGGGTTGTAAGGATCCAGGCCATTTAGTTTCCTGTTAAACCAGAGGAGGTATGTTGAGACTTCTTCCTGAAGTAGAATATTCTACTTACCACCCACCCTAACAAATAGTATAGTCTCTTTGTAGGCTTAGTCTAGTGTTTAGTTATAGCAATTTTGGGTGCATGTAAAACAATTTGATGGCATGTGATGGGAAAAAGTCAGGCTATTCCAGCAGTTCACATGTGCAAATGCAGTATCTTCCTGATGGAATTTTATCCCAGGGTCTCTTATATTATACTGATTAATCCTTACAGATAGGAGGGACCAGCTCTGAGGCAAATGGAGCATCTAGGAGGGGTTGCTACGAGGCCCAGCTCCGGGAGGCAGAGCATCCAGCCTCTCCAGCCAGGGGCCTGGGTTAGTCTCAAAGCTCTCCCCTGAGGGTTGTGTTTCCAGCCTCCGCATTTAATAAGCTGAGAGAATTGAAAACAGTAAAAAATGGAAGATAATACAACAGTCAATAAAAAGATAAAGTAAACTAAGAAGAAATAAAAAAAGATGGTAAAAACAATAAAAAAAAGGTGGGAGGGGGCAGCAAGCAATAAAGTGATAATATGAACTAAAAATAAACCAAAGAAGCTAAAAAGAAATTAAAAGATAGAACAAAGACATGATAAGGCAAAGGTTAGAAATAAAAGATGGAGAATAAAAAGATAATACAATAACAATAAATCTAGAAGATAAGATGAGATAAAAGAAAATAGTATAAAATAGCTGGAAGAAAGGCAAAACAGAGATTAAAAATGACTGAGATAAGTTAAATCGTTAAAACCAGAATAAAGACGAAAGGGATTAAAACAATAAAATGTGTTAAACCAATACCAAAAGAAATAAAAAATTTAAAAGACTGGGCTGTGGGAGAAGGGGGTAATAGATCAATTTTGCTTCAAGACAAAATAATGCTGCAAGGCCAGTACAAAAGCCTACCCTGCACACAGACGTATTCTTTGAGTCCAGGCAGTTCCAAGATTGTGAAGACCCCCCAGCATCTGAGCAGCTGTATTAACTTGCTAGGGCTTCCCTAACAAAGCACCACACACTGGCTGGCTTAAACAACAGACATTTATTTTCTCACGTTCTGGAGGCTAGAAGTCCATGACTGAGGCGCAAGCAGGGTGGTTCTTTCTGTGGGAAACAGCCATTCCAGGCCTCTCTGCTTATCTTGTAGATGGCCATCTTCCCCCTCTGATTCTTCCCGTCAGCCTTCTCCTGTAAGTGCCTGTGTTCAAATCTCTTCATCTTATGAGGACACCAGTCATCTTGGGTAAGGGCTCACTCAAATGACCTCATTTTAACTTAATTACCTATGTAAAGACCCTGTCTTCTGGCCAGGATGGTGACTCACACCTGTAATCCCAGCACTTTGGGAGGCGGAGACGAGAGGATTGCCTGAGTCCAGGGGTTCGAGACCAGCCTGGGCAACTTGGCAAGACCTCGTCTCTACAATAAATAAAAAAACTAGCAGGGTATGTTGTCGCATGTCTGTAGTTCTAGCTACTTGGAAGGCTGAGATGGAAGGATCATTTGAGCCCAGTAGGTTGAGGCTGTGGTGGCTGTGAGAGTGCCACTGCACTCCAGCCTGGGTGGCAGAATGAGACGCAACTCAAAAAAGAAACACAACACCCTGTCTCCAAATACGGTCATGTTGTGAGGTGCTAGGGCTTAGAGCGTATGAATTTGGGGAATGGGGGAAGACATAACAGCCCATACCAGCATCCCTGCAAGGAATTCCTGGGGGAGTACCCTTCAGGAAGAGAGGTGAGTACAGAGAGCAGAACCTTTGACTTCTTGCCTGATTAGAGGCCTCTGACACAACTAACTTTTTCCCCCTTGATTTTAGTTTCTTTCTCTTTTTTTTTTTTTGAGTTGGAGTCTCACTCTTTCACCCAGGCAGGAGTGCAGTGGCATGCTCACAGCCACCCCAGCATTGATCTGCTGGGCTCTGGCAACTCTTCCACCACAGCCTTCCAAGTAGCTGGAACTACAGGTGTGTGCTACCATATCACACACCTGGCTAATTTTTTTTGATTTATTGTAGAGATGAGATTTCACCATGTTGCCCAGGCTGGTCTTGAACCCACTGGCTCAGGTAATCCTCTCGCCTCAGTCTCCCAAAGTGCTGGGATTACAGGGTTGAGCCACCACGCCCAGTCGATTTTAGTATCTAATTAATATTTTTAAAATTTCACTTGGATCCACAGGGTCCTGGAGGGCTCTGGAGTCCCTAGACCCTTTTCTCTTATGATGTTAGGGTTGCTAGGAGCAAAAAATGTCCTGGCAGCCCAGCTGAGAGCAAAAAATGTCCTGGCAGTCCAGTGTTCTACAGCTAACAGGGAAGTCCACAAATGAGGCCAGGGCTGGTGTGCTTGGCTGCTCATGCCAAGAAACGTCTGCTCTGGGTTGAAATAACTTGTGAGATCAAAGTTGTCTTCTACAACCCTGGAACAGACAACATGATCTTCAGCAGGGTTTCAGAGCTAGGTATAGCTGATGGTCTTCTGCCTTTTCCAAGTAGGAAGGCCTGGGACAGCAGGTCACCATTGCTTACCTGAATATCCCACTCTTGGGAATGCGTTTTGTGCACTTGGTTTTTCTCTTGCTCCAAAGGCAGGTTTCTTAGTCCATTTGGGCTGTTAACAAAATACCTTAGACTGGGCAATTTATAAACAACAGAGGTTATTGCTCACAGTTCTGAAAGCTGGACAGTCTAAGAACAAGGTGCTGGCAGATTCAGTGCCTGGTGAGAGCCCATCCTTCATAGATGGTGCCTTCTGCGTCTTGACATGGCTGAAGGGGCAAACACACTCCCTCAAGCCTCTTTTTTTTTTTTTTTTTTTGAGTTGGAGTCTCACTCTGTCACCCAGACTGGAGTGCAGTGGCTGCTTCCGGCCACCGCAGCCTCGACCTGCTGGGCTCCGGCGATCCTTCCGCCTCAGCCTTCCAAGTAGCTGGACTTACAGGCATGTGCTACCATGCCCGGCTGATGTTTTGATTTATTGTAGAGATGAGGTCTCGCTGCCCAGGCGGGTCTCGAACCCGTGGGCTCAGGCAATCCACTCACCTCAGCCTCCCAAAGGCGCGGGATTACAGGCTGAGCCACCAAGCCCGGCTCAAGCCTCTTTTATAAGGGCACTAATCCCATTTATAAGGGCTCTACCCTCGTGACCCAATTACCTCCCCAAAACCCCACCTCTTAATACTTGGGTATTTAGTTTCAACATATGCATTTGTGGGGAGCAAAGCAGGCCATAGTATGCTCAGAAATGTGTACACATGTGCAGTAGAGAGCTCTCACATACTTAACACACATGTGTGTGCGTGCATGCATGCGCGCGCGTGCACACACACACACACACACACACACACACACACACACACACTGAGCAGGCAGACAGAGCCCAGCTCAAGCTCCTCCTGCCAGGGCTGGCACCATGCTCAGAGGGCCTTGCACTTAATGTAATGCTCTGCGATGCCATCTTGAAATGATTGATCATTTTTGAACAAGGGGCTTTACATTTCATTTTGTCCTGGGCCCTGCAAGTTATGTGGACAGTCCTGCCTCCACTTTCCACCAAGTCCTGATGGAAAGGGAGGTATTAGCCACGGGCCTGTTTTTGACCATAAGCTGTCCATCAGGGGCAGAGACTTGAAGCTTTGGGTATGGTTCTTAGCACAAGGTAAGCCCTTCAGAAAAGGAGAAGGAAGGGATCAGATGCCTTTGATTCTGTCCCTAAGGCTTCTTCTCTAGCCTTAATTCCCCAGTGAGCTCTCAGCCGAGGAAAGAGTTTGAGAGTCACCCACCTCCAATCTCCAGCCTTCAGACTTGGCCAGTCCCAGCCCTGTTCTCTTCAGGATCCCTGGCAGAAACCCAGAGGGGCGGAGAAGGGAGGGACAAAAGGAAAGTGAAAGTATCAGCCTCTCGGGATGGCCCTTCTCCTCCTCCTCCTCCTTCATCCTCCTCTCCCCCCACCGCCTGCTGTTGCCATGGAGATCAGAACAAAGCCTCTCTTTTCCCTCTTTTCTGGATTGTTAATTGTCTTTACTCCATGGTGTCTTTGTTAATTGTTGCCAGTCCCTCCCAGGATGGGGATCTGGGTCTCCTCAAGACAGGAAAGAAGGTTAAAAAAAGTTAGGTGGTGGGGCTGGGGCACCGGAAGTCAGGTGGTGGGGGTGGAGGAGAAGAGGACTGAGGAGACAGCATCTGGATTTTCCAAATTGCCCAAACTTCTGGGAAGGGAACATTTAAAAAAAAAAATGTCTTTTCCTTCCTCGCTCAATCAACTGCCTTTCCAGGTAGGGCTCAGTGGCCCCTCACTGTGGAATTGAGGGCAGAGAATGAAAGGAGAAAGGAAAAACAGCCACTATTGTGTGTATTCCCACGTGTGGGCGCCCTCTCAGAGAGAGGTGGTCCTGTCTTTGCACTACACCCATTCAAAGCACGCAGCCTATTACCCCCAGCACTGGGACTCCAGATAATGAAATTTACAGAGGGAGAGTGTGCACTATCCCTCTTCCCATGCTCAATTCCCTATAATAGCTGGACATGTAAAGAATAGAGTAGAAGTCGGGAGCAGTGGTTCACACCTATAATCCCAGCACTCTGGGAGGCTGAGGCGAGAGGACTGCCTGAGCCCAGGGGTTCGAGACCAGCCTGGGCAACACAGAGAGACATCATCTCAACATTAAATTTAAAAATTAGCCCTGCATGGTAGTGCGTGCCTGTAGTTCCAGCTACTTGGAAGGCTGAGGTGGAAGGATTGCCAGAGCCCAGCAGGTCGAGGTTGCAGTGACCGAGAGTGTGCCACTGCACTCCAGCCTGAGCGACAGAGTGAGACTCCAACTAAAAAAAAAAGAATGGAATGGATTGGAGAATTTCTGGAAGTGTGTGTGTGTGCGTGTGTGTGTGTGTGTGTGTGTGTGTGTGTGTGTGTGTGTGTGTAAAAAGGACTCAAGTCACCAGCATTAGCTGAGCCCATGCACTGAGTGGGGTCGCGTGTGTGTAAGTGTGTTGAGGGGTGGTGATATGGGTTGGGTCCTCTGTCCTTGGGAGAAAGTCCTCCACTGGGGGAACAGGAGGCTGACTGTTACATAGAGAGTAGAGAGCCGTTTGTATTTCTAGGGCCTATGCTACAATCTAGGGTTTGAATAATATGCGGGTGCTGGTTTATGTGTTTCAGATTCCAAGGACCGTAGACCTCACAAAAAGCAAAGCAGCATGATATTCTGGACAAAGCATAGATTTGAGGACCAGAAGACCTAGGTTCAAATGTCAGCTTTTGCCCCTTCACTATGTGGTCTTGGAAATTTTCCGTCACCTCTCTGAGTGTCTTTTTCCTCTGTAATATGGAGCTGTCCCCAGTTTCACAGAATTGTTGATAGCTTAAAGGAGGTCACGTGCCTAAAGTGCCAGCCTGGAACAAAAGAGACCCCTCCTCTCTGTGCCTCAGTGTCCTCTACTACACAAAGAGGAGGCTGGAGAAGATGGTTCTGGAATGCTGATTCCTTTCAGCTCTTGTACCCATATTCTAATGGGCAAATGACAGTCTGCGAGTAGGTTTTACTTGGGTTTTCCCAGGAAAAATCTAAGCAGAACTGAGTAGAATTCTACCTCAGGTCAGCCTGAAAACAGTGACTGCCTCTGATAAGTCACCCCTGCGGGCTACGCCACGATGCAAGACCCCCTCCATAAACACCTTTGACTCACATCTCTGGCTACAGGTGTCTGGAAAAGCACTTGTTCAGTCAGTTCAGCAATAGGATGAAGAGTTGGTACCAGACAAGCCTCACCAGCCTGGGCATACTCTGACCTGACCTGAACAATAGGCATCCTCTCTCTAAGCTTCATCGAGAAAATGGTCCTTGGTTGGGGCTGGTGAGAGAATAGGAGGACTGTCCTCAGGCAGAGCAGGGAGGCTGGGATTTCTTTCTTTCTTTCTTTTTTTTGAGTCAGAGTCTCACTCTGTTGCCCAGGCTGGAGTGCAGTGACACGCTCATGGCCACTGCAACCTCAACACGCTGGGTTCAAGTGATCCTTCCGCCTCAGCATTCCAAGTAGCCAGGACTACAGGCATGCTCTGCCATGCCCGGCTAATTTTTGATTTATTGTAGAGACGAGGTCTCACCAAGTTGCCCGGGCTGGTCTTGAACCAGTGGACTCAGGCAATCCACTCATCTCGGCCTCCCAAAGTGCTGGGATTACAGGTTGAGTCACCGAGCCCAGCCAAAGCTGGGATTTCTTTCTTTCTTTCTTTCTTTTTTTGAGTTGGAGTCTCACTCTGTCGCCCAGACTGGAGTGCAGTGACCGCTCCCGGCCACCGCAGCCTCGACCTGCTGGGTTCCGGCGATCCTTCCGCCTCAGCCTTCCGAGTAGCCGGAATTACAGGCATGCGCTACCATGCCCGGCTGATTTTTTGATTTATTGTAGAGATGAGGTCTCGCTGCCCAGGCGGGTCTCGAACCCGCGGGCTCAGTCAATCCATCCACCTCAGCCTTCCAAAGGCGCGGGATTACAGGCTGAGCCACCGAGCCCGGCTTCTTCTTCTTTTTTTTTAATTTTATTTTTATTTATTTATTTTCATTATTTTTTAATAATCAATATTTTTTATGATGTTGTGGGGTACAGTTAAGGGTTAGGTATACAGATACGTTTCATTCAGGCATCCTATTGCTAAGAGGTGCTTCCCCATACCCAGACAGATATTTGCTCGTTAATCCCATCTCCCTACCCCCCCTCTTTTTTTTTTTTGAGTTGGAGTCTCACTCTGTCACCCAGACTGGAATGCAGTGGCCCACTCCCGGCCACTGCAGCCTCGACCTGCTAGGCTCCGGCGATCCTTCCGCCTCAGCCTTCCAAGTAGCTGGAACCACAGGCTCGCGCTACCATACCCGGCTAATTTTTGATTTATTGTAGAGATGAGGTCTCGCCAAGTTGCCCAGGCGGGTCTCGAACCCACGGGCTCAAGCAATCCATTCACTTCGGCCTCTCAAAGTGCTGGGATTACAGGCTGAGCCACTGAGCCTGGCAAGGCTGGGATTTCAGTGTGCTCCTTCACTTTCCCAAATCCTCAGCTGGCTTTCTCTCTCAGAACTTTCGCTCCTCATTCTGCTCTGGTGCTGAGTAAAGTAATTCACAGCTTTCTGTGAATTTAATCCTGTTACTACTTCTCCCAAGGGTATTTGCATTTTACATCTTGTCTCTAACCTTGAAGGTTAAAGGGACTGTCAGGAACCTAGCACGCCTGGGCATCGTGAGCCCCTAGTGTCTCAGGATCAGCACACCTGGGCATCGCAGCCCCCACGTGTCCCAGGAGCCAGCTGATAGCCACACAGAAAACAGATTGGAGAGTATACTCCCTGAAGCCAAGAGAATCTTTCCTTCAGCAAGTATTTTTTGAGCATCTACTAGGGGCATTATAAATTAAATGGATAATAGGGCCAACAAGGTCCCTCCCCCACAAAGCCTACAGTCTGGGGGGAGCAGGAAGAGTTCAAGAAAACAGATAAAATAAGTACTCATTGTGGTAAGTACTATGAAGTAAGCAAATAGAGGGCTGAGAGAGAGAAGAAAAAGAAGAAAACAACAACAACAACAAAGAGAAAGAGAGAGGCTGTGCTCAGTGGCTCAGCCTGTAATCCTGCGCTTTGGGAGGCCGAGGTGAGTGGATTGCCTGAGCCCGCGGGTTCAAGACCCGCCTGGGCAATTTGGTGAGACCTCATCTCTTCAATAAATCAAAAATTACCTGGGTGTGGTAGCTTGCGCCTGTAGTTCCAGCTACTTGGAAAGCTGAGGCAGAAGGATCGCCGGAGCCCAGCAGATCGAGGCTGCGGTGGCCGGGAGCGGCCACTGCACTCCAGTCTGGGCGACAGAGTGAGACTCCAACTCAAAGAGAGAGAGAGAGAGAAAGAGAGAGAGAGAGAGAGGAGAGGTGGGATGGAGTGGAGGATGATTTTATATGACTGGAAGAGGAAAGATGAAATGAGGGATGAAAAAGAGCTCACTGGGAAGAGCAGGGCTTGAGAAAGCACTTCCCAGGTGAAAAGCTATTCCTAAGGTTTAAAGTCTGACTTAAGGCGGATCTTTCCATATGGAGATCTGATTGAGGTTGGACAAAATTTGTGATATAACAGTTTAGGATTGGAGGACACAGCGAAGGGAGGGTCTTGAAAAATAAACAATTGTTTTGATAAGCTAGTAGTTTGCCCAGTTAAGGGAACTATTGTCCTGAGAAGTGGGCTGTTTGAGCAGTCTATTGTTGGGATAAATTGATTTTCAGGAAGTTCCGAATCAAATAATGAAGTTATTTACTGGTTTACAGTCTTATCTTCCTTGGCAACAAATTTTTGGAACAAATATTAAAGTCATGTGGATGTAAGCAGCCTCGGTGAAATGATGTGATGCAGGTGGCCTTAGCTCTCAGAAGAGGGGAGGCGGCGGTCCTCCAGTTGAGCAATGACGGTGGCCTGGACTATGGTGGCAGTGGTGAAGACAGAAGTGAATGGATTGGGATATATTTTTGGAGCTAGAGCACCGACTCTCACTACATTGTTTGGACAGGAAAGCAGTCCTCTGTGACTGAGATGGAAAAAAAGATAGTACAGGGTATAAAGTGACCTGGGGATGGTGGTCAAAGGTTCAGTTCTGAACACGTTAGGGTTGGGATGTTGAAGCCATTCTCACAGGGTTCACAAGAATTACATGCCGGCTTTTGGACAGAAATGTACTGATAATTAAGCATTAATCAGGCTGCACTTTGGCCCACTTCCTAGTAACTGAAAGTCACCGGTAGCACTAGATACCTTTGCATCATTGTTCCGATAGATAGGATTTCTGACGTTAGAGTCATAAGGTTTTTGTTTAAGAATTGATTTGCAGCCGGGCTCGGTGGCTCAGCCTGTAATCCTGCACTTTGGGAGGCTGAGGTGAATGGATTGCCTGAGCCTGCATGTTCGAGACCTGCCTGGGCAACTTGGCGAGACCTCATCTCTACAATAAATAAAAAAGTTTGCCGGGTGTGTTAGCACGCATCTGTAGTTCCAGCTACTTGGAAGGCTGAGGCAGAAGGATCACCAGAGCCCAGCAGGTCGAGGCTGCGGTGGCCGGAAGCGGCCACTGCACTCCAGTCTGGGCGACAGAGTGAGACTCCAACACACACACACACACACAAAAAGAGCTGATTTGCATCTCCATTGTTCCCATAGATAGGATTACTGACGTTAGAATCATAATGCTTTGGTTTAAGAATTGCTTAAGGTGTTTTTCAGATCCTGAATTCCAGTGCAGGCTGATGCCAACCAGTTTGAAGACCCCCCACAGAGGAACTGAATCAGCATGAAAATAGTTTCTTCAACTCCCCATCCTAGGACTACACCCCGCATTCTTCCATCATGCAAGATTCCCCACACATCAGCCCACTCCAAACCCCTTAAAGCCCTTGGTTCCTCCTGTCTCCTCATTCAGCAGGCTTGAGATTAAAACTTTCTAGCCTGGCATGGTGGTGCATGCCTGTAGATCCAGCTATTTGGAAGGCTGAAGCAGAAGGATCACCTGAGGCCAGCAGGTCGAGGCCGGGTGGCCGTGAGTGTGCCACTGCACTCCAGCCTGGGAGACAGAGTGAGACTCCAACTCAAAAAAAAAAAAGCTCTCTGCTACAACCCTTGGGGTTGGTGTATTGACTTGCTGTGTCTCAAGCAACAGCTATAATGACGATGTCGACGAGGTCCTTGGGTAGAAATATCAAGTGTGTGGTTGGGATGTGTGAATCTAAAGTACAGTAAACAACAGTCTGGGGCATTTAAGTAAAAAAACTGGGAGAATCATTAACCCATAGCTGGTACGTAAAGCTATGGAAATGGACACAACTTAATCTAGAGAGAAATGGGAGAGAGAGAAGAAAATGAGATGCAGAACAGGGCCCACAAGGAATACCCACCCAAAGACAAGGGTGGAAGAAGGAACATAAACAAAGGAGACTGAGAAAGAGCAGCCAGTGTGATTAGAGGAAATTCAGGAGAGAGTGGAGTCATGTAGTGAGTGTCTCAAGGAGAGGAGTGGTTGACTGGATCAAATGGTATGCATTTCATGGGAAATGGTGTGGTGGTGTAGAAAGATCGAAAATCTTCAGTCAGGGCCGGGCTCCGTGGCTCAGCCTGTAATCCCACGCCTTTGGGAGGCCGAGGTGAGTGGATTGCCTGAGCCCGCTGGTTCGAGACCCGCCTGGGCAACTTGACGAGACCTCATCTCTACAATAAATCAAAAATTAGCCCGGTGTGGTAGCGCGCGCCTGTAGTTCCAGCTACTTGGAAGGCTGAGGTGGAAGGATCGCTGGAGCCCGGCAGGTCGAGGCTGCGGTGGCCGGGAGCGGCCACTGCACTCCAGTCTGGGTGACAGAGTGAGACTCCAACTCAAAAAATAAATAAATAAATAAATAAAATAAAATCTTCAGTCAGATAACTTTTCCCTCCACACACTGCCTGTGACCTTGAACTTCATTTTTCTCACTTTTTTTTTTTTGAGTTGTTCGAGTCTCACTCTGTCCCCCAGGCTGGAGTGCAGTGGCAAGCTCAAGGCCACCTTAGCGTCAACCTGCTGGGCTCAGGCAATCCTTCCGCCTCAGCCTTCCAGGAAGCTGGAGCCACAGGAATGTGTCACCATGCCCAGGTAATTTTTCTTGATTTATTGTAGAGATAAGGACTCACCATGTTGCCTAGGCTGGTCTCGAACCTGTCTCACTTTTAAAATAGGCATAATGATAGAAATCTCACAGAATTGAGATAAAGTGCAAATAGATATCGTATAGGAGAACAGTCCTATGCCTAACAGACATGGAATATCTTAATCTGGTGACAGTGACTGGTAAGGGCTGATACCAATGAAGTGAGTTGTGAATGAGGGAACGTTGGAGAGAGGAGAGGAGATATTCTTCCTCTTTCATTCTGTTGTCGCTAAGGGCAGCTACAGGGAGGGACCCACAATGAGGTCAACCCCCTGAAGCCAATCAGGGGCCACAGAAAAACCAGACTATGGAAAATACAGGCATATTGTCTGGGAGGAGGAAAGGCTTGATGGCACCTGGGAAACTCTTTTTTTTTTTTTTTTTTTTGAGTTGGAGTCTCACTCTGTCACCAAGACTGGAGTGCAGTGGCTGCTCCCGGCCACCGCAGCCTCTACCTGCTGGGCTCCGCGATCCTTCCGCCTCAGCCTTCTGAGTAGCTGGAACTACAGGCGCGCGCTACCACGCCCGGCTAATTTTTGATTTATTGTAGAGATGAGGTCTCACCAAGTTGCCCAGGCAGGTCTCGAACCTGCGGGCTCAGGCAATCCACTCACCTCGGCCTCCCAAAGGCGCAGGATTACAGGCTAAGCCACCGAGCCCGGCTTGAAATGGGTTTTTGAAGGAAAAAAAATCAGATGGGCTCGGTGGCTCAGCCTGTAATCCCAGCACTTTCAGAGGCCGAGAGGCAGTGGATTGCCTGAGCCCGCGGGTTCGAGACCAGCCCGGGCAACTTTGTGAGACCTCGTCTCTGCAATAAATCAAAAATTAGCCGGGCTGTGGTAGCGTGCGCCTGTAGTTCCAGCTACTCGGAAGGCTCAGGCGGAAGGATTGCCGGAGCCCAGCAGGTTGACGCTGGGATGGCCATGAGTGTGCCACTGCACTCTAGCCTGGGCGACATAGTGAGACTCGAACTCAAAAACCCCACCCAAACAACAACAACAACACACCAGGCTGTCTAGAGGGGCTAGGAGGCTTATAGCTGGACCAACAACTTGTTAGGTTTTGCTCTACGGAGTGAAGATTCTCTGTAGACCCTTTTACCTGGGCAGTGGGAGTGGGCAGGACCATCTTTTCGTCTAGTCTCTCCACCTTCGCACTCCACCCCCACCGCCCTCTCCATCCCCACCCTCCCCCGCCGCCCGGGAGCTTCAGCTTTCCCTTTCCCAACAGAGGTTTCCAGCTGTTCATGCCTGGATGGACCCGGCAGCAGGGAGGAGGAGGAAACTCTCTGTCCCTCCCTCCTTCTGCATCTCCCCACCCTCCCTCCTCCCCCCTCCCCCCTCCCCCCGCGCGCGCTCCGTCTCCCTCCCTCTTTCTCCTCCTAGGCTGTCCAGTCGCCTCGCAGCCGCGAGCCGCGGGCGCCCTGCTCCAGTCCCGGCTGGGAGCTGAAGTGTGTGAGCCCGGGCCCGGGCGCGGCGAGCCCGGCTCGCAGCCCAGAGATCGGCAGTCAGCTTCGGAGGCCCCGACTCGGGATCCCAGCCGAGGCGCTGAGCGCGGAGCCGAGAGCCGGGGGCCGGGCGGGCCGGCGCCGCGTCCCGGAGCCGGGGAGCAGGAGCGCGGAAGGCGGGGAGACGGCCCGGCGGAGGGCAGAGGGCAGAGGGCAGAGCGGCCTGGCGCGGCGGAGGGCGCCGCCCGGCCGGAACCGAGCTCGCCGCCCGGGAAGCGGCCCCTCGCGGGGCGCGGACCCAGGGTGGCCGCAGGTCCGGGAGCGACTCCCCGGCCGACGGCGGGGGGCGTGCCCCCTCCCAGCGCAGCGGCCGCCCCGGCCCGGCCCGGCTGCCCGCCCGCTGCGCCGCCGGGGAATGTGAGCGGGAAGCCCGGGCTGCCATTCGCGAGGACCGCACGGAGGAGCAGGAGCGCGGAGCCGCGAGCCCCGAGCCCCGCGCCCGGCTGAGTAGTAAGTGCGCCCCGATCGCGCCGTCGCCCCCATCGCCCCAGCCCTCCGAAGTTTGACACGGGCGCCCCCACGTCTCCGGGCACACGCCGGCTCTCTTCCCTCGGAGTTGCCATCCTTCGCAAAGTTTTTCGAGGAGGAAGGGACTCCCATCCAACCCCAAAACACCGGCCAGGGGCGGCTCCTCCGGGCTAGCCCGGTCTTCGTGGAGAGGGGTGGCAGCCCGTAAGAAGCGCGTGGCTCTGTGTGTGCGCGCGCGCGCTCACCACGCGGGCCGAGCTTGGGGTGCTCACCTTCCCTCAGCCCGTTCCTTGCCGATCGGCCGGGGCACTAGGTCTTTCTCACGCGCCTCACTGTACGCCCAGTTTAAAGATTTCTCAGCGGGAAGCCGAGGCTATCTGTGCGCGTCCTGCGTGGGGCTGTTGTGCCTGCGTCGAGGCGAAGGCTCCCCGCCCCGGTGTTGTGCCCGGGCCAGTCGCGGACCCTTCGCCGCCGTTCCAGGGTCGTTCCCCAGCGGACCAGCCCGCGCCGCATCCTGTTTGTTTTCTGCTCCCGCGGCTCCTGTTCCATCCCCACCCCCACCCCCATCCCAGCCTGCGCCTCACCATCCCCGCCTCCCGCCTCCCGCCCCGGGATGTAGGAGGTGAGCCTTTTCATCCCTGTTTCGCTGTAAAAGCCGATCGCGCCCAGGGGTAGGGAGATGGCAGAGGGGGGTAGTCGCTCAGTTCCCAGCGGCTCGCCATTGTTTTCCCACCCGGCGCGCTCCGTACGTAAACACACACACACACACACACACACACACACACACACACACTGTGTGTGTGTATATGTGGGCTCCGTCCGTAAACACACACACACACACACACACACACACACACACACACACACTGTGTGTGTGTGTATATGTGGGCTCCGTCCGTACGTAAACACACACACACACACACACTGTGTGTGTGTATATGTGGGCTCCGTCTGCCTCGAGTCCTCGGGCGCACAGGGATCGCCCGCGGGGTTCTCTCAGTGACTTACACCGAACTGGAGGGGGCTAGGAGACGCCGGGGTTGGGGAGCGTCCGGGCGGGGCTGCCTGGGCGGGAAGTGAATTTTGAACTTCAGCCTTGGACCTTTCCTTGGGGGACCCCGAGCACCCGAGCAGCAGCTCCCGCCCCGCAGGGGCTGCGGCAGCTGCAAAGACTCCGCGGGCTCTCTTGGCAGCCGCCTCGGTGACAGGGCTTGGAGGAAGCCGAGGAGTTTTCCTGGGAAGTTTGCTTTGACTCCCTGAGAATTTCCGGGCAGGGCGCCTGGGCGCGAGCGCTGGCGCTGGTGAGGGGGTCTGGAGAAAGACGGCCAGAGGCGATGCTGTGGGCCCCTAACCAAGAGGCTTCACTAGGCTCTCAAGTGTCCAAGTCCCCGCCCTCCTTGGAGTGCCTACCTTCCAAATCAGTGCCCTCAAATTATCACGGAGTGCCAGTTTCAAAGATGGGCGCATAACTCCCCATTTCGCCGTCCCGGGCGGCGCCCTCCGCCGGCCCAAGGCAGCCCTCTGCCCTTG
The DNA here is from genome assembly GCA_027257055.1 of Cephalopachus bancanus. Taxonomy (NCBI): domain Eukaryota; kingdom Metazoa; phylum Chordata; class Mammalia; order Primates; family Tarsiidae; genus Cephalopachus; species Cephalopachus bancanus. Next base: position 1,071,432 of record JAPVLO010000569.1, on the reverse strand, counting down.
GCTGGCGGCAGTCTCCCTACCCTCCTCGGTCCTGCTCCCCAACTCGCTGGACTTGGCGCTTGGCTGCTCGCCCAGCTCCCCGGCTCCCCGGCTCACTAGTCCGCGCCTCGGCTGGGTCCTGAGTCAAGGCCTCTGAAGCTGACCGCCTTTCCACTGTGCTGCCTTGGGAAGTGCCTTGAAAGGTGCTGGCACTTCTAATTTCCCACCGGTGGGCAGCGTCGGTTTGGGCGAGTTGCTTAACTTCCCAGGACTTTCCCCCTATGCAACGAGGGCAGAGTTATGCACTCATCTTTGAAACTGGCGTGTGATGATCGCTTGAGGGTTCTAGTTTGGAAGGCTTGAACTCCAGGAGGTTAGGGACACGCCTATTGGACCACCGAGAGTCTAGTGTAGCCCAAGGAGCCGGGAAGCTGGAGTTAGAGCCTAGATGCTGCCACAGGCAGTGTGACTTTGGGCAATTCAGGTAAACCTCTGCCTCAGCTTCCCCATCTATAATATGGGGTTAATATGAACACTTACAGAGTTGTCTTGAGGCTTGAAAAAAGGGCTTAATAAAGTGAAGCTCAGGACAGTGCCTGGCATGGAGTAAGTGCTGGATAAATATTGACTGTTATTGCCATTATTTTACTGAACTGACCTTATACAGAACCCAGGAGAGCACTTTGGGATTGTGCTCACCTAGTCAGTTGTAATAACTGTCCACTTCTGGAGAGGAAGAGACCTCCTATTCTTTCCCGCCCTTTCCTGATTCCAGCGCCTCAGATCAAACTTGCACTCCCCACTCCTTGTCTAGTTCCATCTTCTTGGTTCTTTCTTTTTCTTTTTTTCTTTCTTTTACAGTTTTTGTGAAAGCATTTTATCCCCTTTCCTCATTCTTAAAAATCAATCTTGGCTCAACTACAGTATTCTCTCAGTGGAAATCAGGTCCCAGGAAGGAAGCGTCTCCAAAAGTGTGTCCCCTGAGCATCCTCACCCTGGACTGGTGGCTCAGGATTGGATGCGCATTTGTGTCTCTGGGGTTGGGTGAATTTCCAGAGAGAGGAGCCCAGGTGTCTGGGGCCCAGGGGAAGAGTCAGGTGGGATGGGCTGGGACTGTCCCTGGAGGAACTTTGCTCCCTGGGAGGTGTCTGTATCTCCTGCCGAGGGGCCTCACTTGGGAAGCTGGAACTGTACAGCTATGTGGGCAGACTGGATGTGGAATTCGGGGTAAGGGAGGGGCAAGAGTGTCACTCTGACTTACAACTTGCAGTTAGAGGATTTTTTTGGGAATTTGGATATGTCACCCATTTCCTGGCTGACTCTGGACTCTGCAAATGCGTCACAAAAGTAAGGGGGGAGCTGAATGACAGGGAGGAAGAGCAGGCTGCCACTGCCCAGCCACATTCCCTTGGACAACAGGCTCTTGTCCTCTGACCTTCTAACCTCCACTGCAGGCATGAGGAGGATGACCAGAGGGTTGCTCTTGGTGCTTGAGATCTGCAAGTGGCAGTTTCTGTAATGAGAACCAGCACCGCAACCACCCCGTTCATTCCGTTAACAGAAATTGTGATTGAACACCATTATGTGCCAGGCCCTGTGCTGTGCAAACAAGACAGAAGGGGAGACAGATGATAAATAACTCTGAGTAACCAAGGCAATATCAGATTGTGATACGTGATGTGAAAATACCACAGGGGGATGTGACAGAGAGCATATGCATGTGGGGCAGGCAGGGGTGGCTCTAGATTAGGAGGCCAGTGAAGGCTGCTCTGGGAGAAGACAGCTCAGTTTGGGCCTGAAAGGTGAGAAGGAGTCAGCCAGCTGCACAAAGACCTGGAGAAAGGGGATTCCAGGCTGAGGGAATAGTAAAGGAAACCCCCTGAGGCTGGAACAGAGGCAACAGCTATGTGGCTGGAGCGTGGACCCTGGAGAAATCCGTGGAGAGCCAGAGCCTGGGAGGTTAGGAGCCTGGGTTTAACTGCCAGGACCATCTGAGAGTTTTAGCAGGGGAGTGACATGATCTGATATGCGATTTTATTTTATTTTATTTTATTTTTGAGTTGGAGTCTCACTCAGTCACCCAGACTGGACTGCTCCCGGCCACTGCAGCCTTGACCTGCTGGCCTCCGGCAATCCTTCCACCTTCCAAGTAGCTGGAGCTACAGGCGCGAACTACCACACCCAGCTAATTTTTGATTTATTGTAGAGATGAGGTCTCCCCAAGTTGCCCAGGCAGGTCTCGAACCCGTGGGCTCAGGCAATCCACTCACCTCGGCCTCCCAAAGCACCGGATTACAGGATTACAGGCTGAGCTACCGAGCCCAGCCCTGATATGCGATTTTAAAAGATTACTTGAGCTGGGCGTGGTGGTGGCCCTGTAGTCCCAGCTACTTGGGAGACTGAGGCAGAAGGATCACCTGAGACCAGCAGGTCAAGGCTGCGGTGGCTGTGAGTGTGCCACTGCACTCTAGCCTAGGCAACAGAGTGAGATTCTTGCTAAAAAAAAAAATTACTTGGTATACAAGAAATGGTAATCATAGTTGCACCAGGAGATGGAAATGGTGGCAAAGGTATAGGGAGAAAAGACTGTTTTTGCTGTAGATCCTTTTGTCCTTTCTGAATTTAGTACCGTGTGTGTACAAATTACACACACACAAGACCCACTAAAAAAGGTGACTAACAAAGGCTAACAAAAGGTGGCTAACAAAGAACAGTTTATAACCTGGAAAACATAAAAAAAAAAAAACCACCAGGATCGAAAACTCTACAGTAACAGTCTTGGAAAGATGGTTGTGTGTATACACCTGTCCATGGTGCACACATGCATAGAAGGGAGACTCGAAGGACACATCTGTCTACTGACAGATTAGTTCTGGATACTGGACATACTGATGATTTTTATTTCCTTCCTTCTGTGGGTTTTTTGACTCTTCTACAATGGTCATGAATTCCTTTTATATACTTTGGCTGCTAAGTAGCAAATAGCTTGAAGGGAGGGATATGGATGGACTCAGAGGTCAGTTAGGAGGAGGTTGACAGATTTGAGAAGGGGGAAATGAGTGCTTGGATGAGGAGATCATTTTGGAGGCAGAGCTGACACATCTTGCTAAACTGATGTTGCTTGGTGTGACACATTTACTCTTGCCCAGAGAGGGCTTTCCACCTCCAACGCGGATTTTGTAGATCAGGAGTGCCAGGGTCAGTCATGTTGAAGGGTGATTTTTAGTGCTGCCTTGGCTTTGGAAACACTGCAGTTTCCACCTATGTTTGTATCTGCTCTTCCTCTTTGTGGAGCAAGCCCTATCCTGGACATTTTGCTACTTTCGTAATTAGCAGATTTTGGGAAGCATGGTGCATGGAGTGAGAAGGATTTAGAGCCAGTAGAGGAGATGTTCCTCACATAATAGCTCCGAGCCTCTGTTTTCCCCTCTGTGAAATGGGACAATAACAGTGATTAAAACCTTTCTTTTAGAACTGTGGGTAGGCTCTTGGCTGCTGATGTCCAATGTTTGCAGCACCACTCCATGTGTGCTAAGGGTTCTGGAGTTTGCTGTTGCCAGACAAGTTGTTGGTTGGGCTAGCCATTCCTCCAAGAGATCTTTCTTGCCCTCCAGGGGCTGACACTATTCTACAGAGGTTTTATCTCTGAGGGGTGCTTTGAGATCAGCCCTTATTGGGCAGCTCCTTGGGTAAGTCTTCAGGAAGTTGACACCACTGGAAAAAGTGGAATTTTTTTTTTTTTTTTGAGTTGGAGCCTCACTCCTGTCATTCAGACTGGAGTGCAGTGGCCACTTCTGGCCACCACCGCTTCGACCTGCTGGGTTCCGGCGATCCTTCCACCTCAGCCTTCCAAGTAGCTGGAACTACAGGCGCATGCTACCACACCCAGCTAATTTTTGATTTTTTGTAGAGATGAGGTCTCGCCACGTTGCCCGGGTGGGTCTCGAACCCACAGGCTCAGGCAATCCACTCACCTCAGCCTCCCAAGGGGCGGGATTACAGGCTGAGCCACCGAGCCCGGCTAAAAGTGGAATTTAAATGCAGCTGTGCTCCCATGCCCCCTCCCCCAGCCACATTCAGGGGTGAAGCTGAGTGTTTGAAAAGGGCTCTGTGCTGGGAGGGCTGGCCAGGCACACAGTAAATCGTGCTTTGAATGGGAGTTATTTTTGTGCTCAGTGTTTGCTTAAGAGGGCTCGCTCCTGCCTGAACTCGCTGCGATCCTCACTCTTGACTAGTCCCCTTCCTGGGACCCGGATGTGTTAGCCAGGGAGGCTGTCACAATGCCTGTCACCAGATGGGGAACCAGAACCCGTGGAGAATGGCTTCCCAGCTCCTGTCATCTCCCTGCCCCCAAGCAGGAAGGCATGCTCTTGATGGTGGTCTTTGCATCAGTGACCCCCCCCCTTGTGGCTCCCCTTCCTCAGTCCTTGGGAAGATTTGATTAAGAGATTTGCTACCCAGCCAGCTCAGCAGGGCACCTCCTATCTCTGCCAGCTTCTCTGATCAGGAATGACTATATATTTTTTTTAAAAATGCAAATACTTTCTCTGAGCAGCAGTGAGATGGTGTTCTCTCTTAAGGGTGCCTGTTGTCTGCCATGGACCCAGCTTAAAGAGATGCTCCCTGAACCAAAGCCTTGTGGTGATGAAGCTTCACAGCTTCTCTAGAAAAGGTGTGTGTCCAGCTCGTGTGATCCACAGCAGCTACTACCAGTTTCTCCAGGTGTATTCTTGGCAGTTCTGTCCCAGGGGGTGGCAGAGGCCCTCCCTGCTTTAAGGAGACACCTTTGCTTCTATGGCCTGCTTCTTTTGTAAGAACTCAGAGGCTCTGAGGTCTCCTTGCTCACTCCTAGGAAGAGCAGATTGTGGTGCCATTAGGGAGCATCTGGAGGCAGTGGTCAGACCTCCCAGAGGCTGTGAGGTGAGACGAAGTGGCTGAGGTTTCCCCTGTCTCTTCCCAAGGTCATCTGTGGGCAAACCGAAGGCCCAGGATGTGTTGTGTGTGGTCTGGCATCTCAGAGCACTGAGTGTGCCTATGGGACAAACTAGGAGAGCGCCCGAGATCTGTATCCAAATGTCAAGGATTGCAGCCGGGGTGTTTTTTGGGGGACAGGGGTGTATGTAGGGTTGTAGAGGAGAGGAAGGAAGAAGTAGGGACAGTATCTCCAGCTACCACCTTTTATCCTAATGGCGCTTGCGGCCCAGGCCCCTTTTCGTCACTCTGGGAAGCCTGACACTGGGAAGTCATCAGATCTGGAATTCAGTTCCCTCCACTGTCTCCCCAGCAGTGGCCTTAGCATTTAAATGGCCCTGGCATGAAGCCCCGGAAGCTGCTAGGGATTGGGGAGGGGCTTGGGTTACCCCCCACCTTGTCCCTGTGTCTTCTGGGGATACATCCCAGGTAGGGTTTCAGTGTTGTGGCTTGTGAGAAGGGACAGGGGCCCCAGACTGGGCCGGAGCAGGCCTCGCTCCCCCCCCCCCCCCCCGGGGTGGTTTTGGTCTGTAATCCCTGCCCAGCCTGGAGCTCCCTGGGGGATCCGCCCCAGAGGAGGCCGTACTGTTCTCCTCCCCTCTGCCTCGCCTCCCCCAGTCCCCGCCTCCCGCTTGACTCAGAATGGAATGTGCAGCCTGTGGAACAAGATGGGGTGAGAACTAGTTCCCAGAGGGCCTTGGTCCCAGCCCTCTCCCATCCCCCCACAAAGGGGTGAGGAACCTCCCACCAGATCCTTGGTGGCACGCTGCTGCTGACCCCGGGCCCTGTGCAGAGTTGGGGCAGAGGCGAGGCCCATGGAGGTCCAGGTCTGGCCATTTGAAGGAGCATTCGGTGTGGGGGAGATGGCGTCCTGGGGCAGGGGCACGCCAGAAGGGGCTTTCCTTGAAAGTCCAGGATAAGGACAGGGAGTTAGAGGCCTGGTGCTGCCATAGCTGGGATAGCCCACCCTAGGCTGGCATCCTTTGTTGACTTCTTTTTAAAAAAATTGTGGCTCATATTTATTTTCTTATTTCTGTAGCACCTAAAAGCAATATATTTAATATTGTCAGACAGTGAAATAGAAAAAGTCATCAGTGTTTTTTCTGTGGAAGACCAAGAAGAGTCGCGGCCTAAGAAGAGCAGAAAGAGGGGTTCCCAGCAGCAGGAGTGATTGTGGAAGTACAAGACGAGGCCCATGAGACTGGGCTGAGGCCCTTTCACGATGACAACTGAGTGGGCCCCATGGATGCCCCCGGTGGGCTCTGGGCTGTGGTAGGCTGTCCAGGGACTCACGCCTCCTGCTTTGGCCTTGGCGCCTGGGAGAGACCAGACAGGGAGGGAGCCTTGGCTTGAGCTGCCCTCTGCCTGACTTGAAAGCTGGAAAGCATTAACTCTTGCCTGGCCACACAAGGCAGAACCTGGCATTCCCCAGAGTGGACAGCAAGGAGGGTTTTCTCTCTCTGGGGGGGGGGGCTGACGCTCTCCCCGCCCCCACCTTGAAAACCTCTCCCCACCCCCAAGCCCTGTTGAAGGAGTCTGAAGTCATCCAACCTTCCCTGAGAGGCTTTGGTTCCAGCCTGCTCCATGAGGGGTGGGGTAGGGTGGGGAAGGAAGACGGAATAAAAGCTTAGTGGGGAGGGGCTGGAAGGAAGCTTGTGGCAGGTACAGCAGGACTCTCAGAGACAGGTGGGGTGAGGGGAGTGGGGCATGAATAGGAGCTGTTGAAAGCAGGAGGGCGTGGCCCCTCCAGCCCCTGCCGCTTCTCCAGCTTGCCTGGTCCCCCTTTTCTGAGCTGGTGGAGAGGGTGTGTGTGTGTCTGTGCACGTGTGTGCGTGCGCGCGCATGTGGACGAGCAGACAGGTAGGGGCCTGTGCTCTGGAGACCCTGTCCAGGCCCCTCTCGTCTATGGGGAACCAGGCAAAGCCTCTTAGGGCTCCGGGGAGACTGAGGATATCGTCAAGAAGTCCAGTGTTAGACTGATTGGACCGATGTCAAGAAGGAAAGGGGAGTGTGGATTGGAAGCCAGAACAGAAGCCATCCTGAGGACAGGTGGAGAGGGCCCCCTCTGCTCTTGAGCCTCAGTCTACCTGGGGAGGGGCGGGGCACCCCCGTCCCCGTGCTCTCTGTAAACTCATGGCGATCCTGGAGCTCTTCCATCCCCTCATTCAAGAGCAGATGATGTGGGGGAGTCTGGAGGAATGGCAGAGGAAAGAGCCAGTGGTCAAGTCGGGTTCTCTGGTAGGGCAGGAAGGGCAGGCCTCTGCTCTCAGTTGGGGTAAAGGGTTCAGCTTCCACTGACAGGTACCCTCGCCAATAAACTCCCAGGGACCAGAACAGGAAGCAGGATCAGAGAACAGAGGAAGGGGACCTGTGTCAAATTTTGCCTTGAGTAGAGGTAGGACTTTCTCTGAGGGAGAAGTAGGGGAGACTTGACTGCTGTCTGCCTGAGAATTGTTGAAAAGAGTATACAAGTCTAAGTGAATGGGGTTCTTAGAGTTGTACGGTGCACAGTCTGACCAACTGTACATGATGGCCCTGTTGGAACTGGCTCAAGATTATCAGGGGCCTCTGATTTTCATGTAAGTTCCCCTTCTCTTCTACCAGATTCGCCTGGCCTTAGATCCATACTTCTCAACATGGCACCCTGAATTTAGGGGTGATTTTGACTATCTTGCTTCCCTTTTCAGGGAACTGGCTAACTGAGAATCTAAGCTTGGAGAATCAAAATGGGGTGGGGGTTGTGTGCGAGTGTTGGTGAATTTGGCAGTTTAGAGAGGGGCTGGTGGCCTGTTACCTTTTGCTGAATCAAGAGTCCTGCTTGGCTAATGGCCACAGAAGTAAGGGTCCTCCTGATACCCGAGTCAAGATGGATGGGTTTGGGAGCTCTCCAGTGGGGCAGGTAAGACTGGAAGGGGCCACTGGGAAAGAGGGGAGGTTCTTGCCTCATGGTCTACACCCCCTGCCCCGGGCCATTTTGCCATTCCTCAGCCCACGGGGCCTTCCTCATGTCCTCACCTTCCCCTCACCCCCTCCCATCATCAGAATTCACCCATCCCTTGTCCTTCCCGGATTCCTGCCCTTTGATCACTAAGGAGACAGCTTGGCTAGTCAGATTCACTGCCTAGGTGCATGTGCTGGTGGCAAATTAACAAGACATTCCAGAAGCACAGAAGCCTTCCAACCAGCCACAGGCCTTCTTCATCCGAGAAGTGATTGGAAAGCGGGCGCTTGGGGTGGAGGCAGGGTGGATGTTTGGGCCTGTGGGGGCCTGCACTGGTCATCCTTCCCACAGCAGGTATGTTGGGAGCGCTTGTGCTGTGCCACTCGACTCTGGGGCAGAAAGACCACAAGACCGCATGGGCCTTAACACAGCTTGGAGGAAGAGAAGGGGAAGTAAGCCGGTGATGATGGGATGGACTAAGGGTGGAGAGGTACAGGGCAGGGGGCTTTGGGAGCAGCTGATCCAGATGTGGGCAGCCAGGGAAGGCTCCTTGAGACGTAATGGAGGGATCTGGAGGGTGTGAGGGAGAAAGCCTGGGAAGAACAGGTCAGAGGCGAGAGAAGGTAATGAGGGCAGATGCCCCCGTATCTCCCAGGCTCCCATCTGGATCTCCAAGGACATGTCAGGTGGGCCTGTCCCTCACCAAAGACCCCAGGCACACCATGGCTTTGTGGGGAGAGTGAGTGATGGGTGTTAGAAGACAAGGTAGCCAGGGGCCCCCGGCACGCAAAGGCCTCATTCAGCGATGAGATGTGTGTGCCAGCAAGGGGGAGCATGGGTTTTGGTGTGTGCTCATGTGCGTGGGGGCCTGGGGGTGGGGGCTGCGGGTTCAAGTGGGACTTGGGCACAGTGTGGCGTGTGACCCAGGCTGCTGGGAGGTGGAAACCCCGAGCCTCTCCCAGGCAGCTGCAGGGGGTGCGGGATTGCTAGGACCAACTGCAAATTAGCCAGGCTGGCATCAAATGCCTTTGCTGCCTCTCAACTCCCGTCCCTTCCCTCCCTCCCGAAAATCAACAACTGTGTCAACAGCAGGGTGATTGTGCTTGGCCAGCCGCCTCCAGGGCTGCCAGGACCAGGCAGGTGCTGGCAGGGGCTGCTGGAGCCCCACGCTGGGAGCAGACTGGGCCTGGCTGCCAGGGCTGCGGATAAACAAGGCCGCACACAGGCTCGGCAGGCCGGGAGGGAGACCACGGGCAGGCAGGAGGGGAGAACAGGTGTCTCAGGAGCTCTGCAGACACAAAGGGCCTCTTGTCTCCTCCTCCAGGGCCTCAGGGAGCAGCCCCGCCTCATCCCTCTTCTCAGGCCCCCACCCAGAGATCAGTGACCAGGTCATCTCGGGGTCCTATCTTCCAGATCCCCCCTGCCTCTTGGTATTTGTTTATTCTTGCTAGAGACAGAGGTGAAACGAGTCTGTGGGGGTCAGGTGCTCCAGCCCAAGAGGCAGGAGACCTGCTTCTGAACACATCCACCAGCCCTGGGGCCTCTGCGGGTCTCAGTTTCCCTGCTAGAAAGTCAGCAAGATCCTCACCCCTTCTGGGGCACCCAATAAGAAATGGGCACGAGATGGAAACACCTGGAGCTTTTGGGAGGAAGGAAGTACCGAATGTCGGGAGGACATTGGGTGGAAAATGGAGAGGGCGAGAAGGGGTATTGGAGGTGGCTGGTGTGTGGCAACATCTTCTTCTCTGCTTACCTATTTTTTTTTTGAGTTGAGGGTCTCACTTTGTCACCCAGACAGGAGTGCAGTGGCATGATCACAGCTTAATGCAACCTCGACTTCCTGTGCTCGGGAAGATCCTTCCACCTCAGCTTCCTGGGTAGCTGGAACTACAGGCGTGTACCACCACACCCCGCTAATTTTTTTCTTTTTTTTCTGAGTTGGAGTCTCACTCTGTCGCCCCGACTGGAGTGCAGTGGCCGCTCCTGGCCACCACAACCTCGACCTGCTGGGCTCTGGCGATCCTTCTGCCTCAGCCTTCCAAGTAGCCGGAACTACAGGCGTGTGCTACCATGCCCGGCTTATTTTTGATTTATTGATTTATTTATTTTTGAGTTGGAGTCTCCTTCTGTCGCCCAGACTGGAGTGCAGTGGCCACTCCTGGCCACCGCAGCCTCGACCTGCTGGGCTCCGGCGATCCTTCCGTCTCAGCCTTCTGAGTAGCCGGAATTACAGGCATGCGCTACCACGCCCAGCTGATTTTTTGATTTATTGTAGAGATGAGGTCTCGCTACCCAGGCAGGTCTCGAACCTGTGGGCTCAGGCAACTCACTCACCTCAGCCTCCCAAAGGCGCAGGATTACAGGCTGAGCCACTGAGCCTGGCTGCTTTTTGATTTATTGTAGAAACGAGGTCTCGCCAAGTTGCCCAGGTGGGTCTTGAACCCGCGGGCTGAGGCAGTCCACTTGCCTTGGCCTCTCAAAGTGCTGGGATTACAGGCTGAGCCACCGAGCCCAGCCAAAGTTTTGGATTTTTTTTTTTTTTGTAGAGATGAAGTCTTGCTACGTTGCTTAGGTAGGTTTCCCATGTCGGAAACCTGTTGGGGCCTCAGTCTCTATAACAGGGAAACAATGGTCTTTCTCCTTCCTTCTGTGATTTCTGGAGGAGTGATGGGCAGACTGCCCAGCACCTGGGTAGATAAGTCAGGCCAGGAGGATGAGGACCACTGGCCTTACGTGGAGGAGTGCCTTTTCAGGGGCGCCCTTTGGACCCTGCTGGGTTGAAGTGGAGGGAGCCTGATCCACGGTGGCTGCAGGAGGCATTTATTCCAGGACCTTCTTGTGGCGGCCCAGGGGCTGCTGCTTCCTGTGTGTCAGGCAGTAGGGCACCTCATTCTGCATTTCCTACTGGGATGAAGCTCTTCAGGGACCCCCCAACATCTCCCCTTTATGCCTGTGCTGGTGTTTGCGGAGGGGGTACTGGGGCCATGGTTGCCAGGGGAGACCAAAGCCCTGGCCCAGATTCTACTGCTGATGGCTTCTGTGCCATCAAGCCTGTCACTTAGCCTCTTGAAGCCTCATTTTTCCCATCTGCAACTTGGGAAGGACCATTTTGGCCCTTCTTGATATAAAATGAAAAAGCTGGGTTGCCGAAAATAGAGTTAGATGAGGACGACGACAGCCATCGGCAGTTATTTCTGGAGGTTCAAAGCCCAGATGTGGAGTCACACTTTGCCATACCCCTGCACAGAGTGCTTCTGTGAGACTTATCTCAGGGATGTCTCACAAAACCCAGCCAGTTAGGCAGGGCAGAGAGCATCTAATCTGCCATTTTGCAGGCGAGGAAACTGATGTGGAGAGACGTGGCCTTGACCAGGTGGTGGGGCTTCGAGTCCCACCTGCCCGTGGATTACAGGGATGAGTCAGGTCCACGTGGCATGTCTGACCCAGTGTAGAACAAGTGACAACTCACTCTGGGATCTTGCTGTAGAGTCCTCTGGCTCCCTTTTCTGGTGTCATGCCTTTGTTTGTGAGGAACTGGTGATGGGAAGGGCTAGGGGCGTCGAGGAATATCTGGAGTCCACTGGGTCTCATGACAGTCTCAGGGAGCCCATCCCAAGACCAGATATGGAAGGATGTTTGCTTAGGGGTCCCCCGTTCTCCCTCTCGCTCATTTGCCACCAGTGTGGACACGGCCCCCCGTTTTCTCTTCTTCCGCTGATGGCCACCAACAGAGCTGAGGCTAAGGAGAGGAATGGCAGGAGACGGGACTGGGGACACTACTGAATTCACCTGGCCAGGTGTTCGGATAGCTCCTTGGGTAGTCCTGGAAACTGCCTGGGGTAAGAGAGAGGCAGAAAGAGCAGCTGGTGTTTGAGGAGGGACACTGGGATTTTTCCAGGGGCCTTGTCCATATTTACATGCAATTTGCATATAGCCGACAGTTTTACAGTCTATCCCCAGGCATATTCAGATCTGTCTTTTACTAGTGACTTGCCTTCTCACTCCCTACAGAGGGTAGGCGACTGGGTGGGGGTGGTCTGTGCTATCTATCTGATCTGATCTGACCTGATTTTGCTGGGGTTAGTGCAGAGGGCTAGACACGCAGCCCAACCTCCCCTCCCCACCCCACCCTCTAGCCACCCCCTCACCTGTGTGGCAGGGATCAGGGCACTGGGCTTGGCCCTCAGCAGGTGCCCAATAAATGTGAGGGTGAAGCTCAGTTAGTTTGAGATAGCAGGAGTGATGGAAAACAAAGACGTGCCCCAAGGAGCCTGGCTTTTGTGCAGATGAAGACCAGAGACTGTGGGAGAAGTAAGCCTCGGGGGTCCTGAGGGTGGGAGGAATCGATTTCCCTGTCAGTGACTGTGGCCTAAGGAGGTATTCCTTTCTCTCCTCGGCCTTGCAGGAAGCGGTGCTGGGGATGAGAGGAGCAGAAAGGAAGAGCCAGGCCTTCCATTAATTTGTTTTTCAGATTTAGACTCTGCTACTAGCAATTTATTGCATCCGGGTTTCCAGCCAAGCACATTCTGTTCTCTGGTGTTGGGGTATGGGCGCTTGGGGAATGGGGAAGAGGCCGGACAGGAAAGGAACAGATCAACGACTTTATGATGGACTGTGTGGTGTCTTGGCCTGGGCTAGGGGACAGTTTTAGCTCAGGGCAGTTTGAGCCCAACTCTGTGTGGCGAGGGCACCCTTCTGGATAGCCTGGCATTCCCACCCGAGCCCAGAAAGCCCTGAGGAGCAGGATGAGTGGGCTCCTCTCCCACACTTGTGCCTGTTGGGTCTTGGGCTCTGGATTTCTCTCTGTGAAGCAGGGTCAGGGCAGTGATGCTAGGAACAGAATCATAGAGTGTCTGGAGGCGGCGGGGCCTGGGAAGACCCCGCTGAGGAAAAGGGGCACAGCTGTGTGAGAGAAACCTGGAAGAAGGGTCGGAGACAAGGCGGCCACCTCCGTGGAAAGAATGGCGCACAGGCAAAACAACCCCCTTTCTGCAAAAGTGCTGAGCTGGTGGAATTTCGTTTGGCAGCCGCGAGATCAGGGCAGTAGATAGAGCCCTGCGGGCACAAGGGCTGTGTGGGTGCAGGGGGTCCCGGAAGAGAATGGAGAGGGCAGAAGCAGCACTCCTGGCGCCCCCTCTGCCACCTTCACGCTTCCCAGGACTCAGTACTGGTCCCTGTTCCTGGAGGTGTGACCCCTACCTCCATCCACCTGTCATGTAAGTTGGTCTCATTCTTCCCTTGTTCCCCTCCTCATTCTCCCAACTGTTTGGCTTTGACTAGAGGCAGCCACATCATCCTCTCTTCAAGGGGCCAGCATAGTCCAGAGGGCCATGGTGCCAAAGGGCAGAGATATCTGGCGGGGGAGGGGGCCCTCTTGGAATCAGTGACGATGGTGCCTGGTCTCCCTGGGCTCTGCCTCATGGCTGGGCCTCTGGAGGGAACCCTGGCCTCATGGCTGGACCTCTGGAGGGAACCCTGGCTTCATTGGGGAAAATGAACCATGGAGTGGTGGTTTCATGCATCCCAGCCACATCTCCAAGCTTGCCATTGGATGGTTGTTGAAGAGCAACCTTATCCGCTGAGAGGATAAAGAATTCTGGTGGGACTCGTGGAAGAATCAGCACAGAGAATATAGGCACTGGGTGGCTGGAAGGGGAGGGAGGGGTGCTAGGTGGCAGGAGCATGGGCCTAACCTCTAGCTGTGAGGTTGGCACTGTTATCCTCCACACACAGCTGACAGCCACTTAACACTAAGGCTGGTTACTTGTCCTCTGTGCTCCAGGCTGACATCCTCCTCCCTAGCTAACTCAAGGCTCTTGCCAGCGATTCATGAAAAGATGAACTCAGAATTCGATTTGATTCAGCATGAATAAGTTCAGGAAGTGTACTGAGCACAGACTCTGGGCCTGGACTCTGGGTTCTTTTAGCAACTCCTTGTGTTCTGCTAAGATAAGCGTCTGTAGGACCTCTTTGGGCCAGGTGCTGTAAGAAACAATGACAACTGAGCTACCAGCCCAGAGACTCAGGAGCCCGCGGGGATGGGAAAGGATGGTGTTAGCTTAGGCTACAGTTAGACGGAGACCACCCAGGACAGAGGGAACCTTGGGCACAGGCCAAGAAAGTAGGACTTTGTTGACAGTGGAGAACCGGAGGATCTGTCAGAGAACTCTCAGATTGGGTGGCTCATTCATTCCTGCTAAAGCGGGTCTCATTACCCTGCAAAACTTCCAACAGAACTCTGTTCTTTTTCATTCAAGGACACTTTTGCTGCCTTCGAATTGTAGTGAACTGCTTGGTAACTGAGACAACTTTCCCTTTCCTGCCAGGGCTAATGGGTTCCCAGGGTGTGGGGCTGAGGTTGGTGGCCTTGGAAGGCAAGTTGCTTTTACCTCTGCCCTGACCCACGCTGCCCATGGCTTTGGTCCTGCTGGGGCGAAAGTGAGTAAGTGTGGCCATCTTTCCTGAGAAATCTGGCATGTGCCACTTCCCAATGGGTGGGGAGACTTCTGTTGTCCAGGATTGAGGAGTATTGATCTTTAGAGGTCTTAAAACGCAATGGCTTGGCCTTTCTTGTTAAATTTTTTTTTTTTTTGAGACTGGAGTGCAGTGGCTGCTCCTAGCCACTGCAACCTCGACCTGCTGGGCTCCGGTGATCCTTCTGCCTCAGCCTTCCAAGTAGCTGGAACTACAGGCGCTCACTATCACACCTGGCTAATTTTTTGATTTATTGTAGAAATGAGGTCTCGCCAAGTTGCCCAGGCGGGTCTCGAACCCGCGGGCTCAGGCAATCCACTCATCTCGGCCTCCCAAAGCGCAGGATTACAGGCTGAGCCACCGAGCCTGGCTCTTGTTAATTTTTCTTTCTTTCTTTCTCTTTTTTTGAGTTGGAATCTTACTCTCTCACCCATGCTGGGGTGCAGTGACATGATCATGGCTTACTGCAGCCTAGACCTCCTGGACTCAGGCAATACTCCCGCTTCAGTCTCTGGGCTCAAGCAGTCCTCCTGCCTTGGCCTTCTAAAATTTTTGAACAAATGAGCATACCCAGCCGGTGGGTATGCGTTTCCAAGCCCTTGCTGTGTGGAAGGCACTGGGCAAGGCTGAGGGGAGGAGACCAGACCCTGCCCTCAGGGACACCCTCATCTGTCTGGGGAGGTGAGACAGCTGTGCTATGGGAATAAAGCCTCCTTCCCATCTCAGAAGCCTTGGGTTGAGATGGAATTAGACAGGTTGGGTTTTGAGTCTTGGCTCTACTTCTTTATGAGCTGTGTGATTTCTGGCAAATGCCAGACTTTCTTGTTAATTTTTCTTTCTTTTTTTTTTGAGTTGGGATCTTGCTTTGTCATCCATGCTGGGGTGCAGTGGCATGATCATGGCTTACTGCAGCCTTGACCTCCTGGGCTCAGGCGATTCTTCCGCCTCAGCCTCTCGAGTAGCTGGGACTATAGGTGTGTGCCACTGTGCCTGGCTAATTTTTATATTTATTGCAGAGACGAGGCCTTGCTATATTGCCCAGGCTGATCTTGAACTCCTGGGTTCAAGCAGTCCTTCTGCCTTGGCCTCCCAAAGTGCCAGGATTACGGATGTGATGCCTTTCTTTTTTTTGAGTTGGAGTCTCACTCTGTCGCCCAGACTGGAGTGCAGTGGCCACTCCTGGCCACTGCAGCCTCGACCTGCTGGGCTCCGGCGATCCTTCTGCCTCAGCCTTCCAAGTAGCTGGAACTACAGGCGCGCGCTACCATGCCCGGCTCATTTTTTGATTTATTGTAGAGATGAGGTCTCACCAAGTTGCCCAGGCGGGTCTCTAACCCGTAGGCTGAGGCAATCCACTCACCTCAGCCTCCCAAGGTATGGGATTACAGGCTGAGCCACCAAGCCCGGCTGTGATGCCTTTCTTAAATCTTAGTTGGTTCACCTACAAAGTGGGAAAGGAATAATACTTATTTTATGAGATTAAAAAGATTTAATAAAGTGATGTATGTATCAGTGCTTCATAGAACCTGGAGAATAGAAAAGCTTCGGTACATGGGAGCTGATCTTAGCATCAGGCCACTGTGATGGTTGTTGAAGCCTGCCTTGGGATGGGGGTGGTCCAGCTTTTCTGGTCCTCCCTGGATATGACTGACAGGGAGGGACTGGCACTTCCTGGGATCATGAGCAGGGCCTCTGTAGGACCTGGAAAAGGAGGAAGAATGTCTCTCCTGGGTGTGATGGGGACAGACATTTTTCCTGTAACAACTCCTTCCACCTTGTTTTCTTTTTTTTGAGTTGGGGGTCTCACTCTGTTGCCCAGGCTAGAGTGCAATGGCACACTCACGGCCACTGCAGCCTTGACCTGTTGGGCTCGGGCAATCCTTCAACTTCAGCCTTCCAAGTAGCTGGAACTACAGGTGTGCGCCACCATGCCTGGCTAATTTTTTGAATTATTATAGAGACAAGGTCTCGCCAAGTTGCCTAGACTGGCCTCCAACCTGTGGGCTCAGGCAATCCTCTCGCCTCCACCTCCCAAAGTACAGGGATTACAGACATGAGCCACTGCGCCCAGTTTCCCTCTGCCTTGTGATATCCCTCCTTCAGTTATGACACGCAGATTTGCTGTGCATCCCAGGCTAAATTACCTAGCCTCTCTGGGCTTCGGCTTTCGTTTTTTGTTTTTTGTTTTTTTGAGTTGGAGTCTCATTCTGTCACCCAGGCTGGTTGCAGTGGCATGCTCATGGCCCACTCATCCTTGACCTGCTGGGCTCAGGCAATCCTTCCGCCTGAAATATTGAAAGGAATACATAAAAAGGGTCACATGAAAAGTTTCTGGAACAGCATGTGGGACTCCTTTCCAGGTGTTTGCTACTGTTATTATTTGTTGCTGTGGTGATTCCATTATTGAAGTGATCCCAGTCCAGTCAAAGCAAGAAGGGTGAGAGCTGCTGTCCCCAAGTGTTCTGGAGCTTGGAGCCGACGTCGGGGTGTGGGGCAGGGGTGTGGACCCCGCCATGCTGGTCCCAGGCAGAAGGAAAGTTAATGCTTCTCACATGCTAGCTGCAGCCTGGGTGTTGCCAGGTGCGACCGAAATGACAGCTGGCCCCCAGTACACTGCCTTTTCTTCTTTCTACCCCAAACTGGTCACTGAGGGGAACAGCTCTATCCTAAGTAGGACTGAGTTTTGCAAAACTGATGGAATTCACGTATAGTTGGGATTGCTTGAGACATGAAACTACCACATTCACAAAACCCAACAGCTAGCGAATTTTAATAATTTGTAATAATGAACAGCCTGTAACTAACCTTTGGACTCTGGGTGCTCAGGACGCTGCCTGCAGGAACCTGACAGGAAGGGAAGGCAGCATAGGCCGCCGTTTGCTCTGACCGTGGTGACAAACAGCTCCCAGGTGAGGAGAGACCTCGCCTGCTTGCCATCCCTTGACACCCAGCCCCGACAGACAGAGAGGGTTACTTTGGGGTTTAGGGTACCCGTGGGAAGTAGCCTCTTCTCAAAGATCTTGTGCTGTGGCTTTTTTTTTTTCTGGTGTAGGTGTCTTACTCTGTCGCCCAGGCCGGAGTGCAGTGGCAAGCTCACGGCCACTGCAGCCTAGACCTCAGACGGGCTCAGTTGTCCTTCCACCTCAGCCTTCCAAGTACCTGGAACTACAGGTGCACACCAACATGCCCTGCTATTTTTTAAATTTGTTTAGAGATAAGGTCTCACCAAGTTGCCCAGGCTGGTCTCGAACACCAGGACTCTGGTGATCCTCTCCTAAAGTGTTGGAATTACAGGCGTTAGCCACAGCACCCAGCCTGTGCTGTGGTTTTGGATGAGCAGTCTGACAGACCTTAAGTGGGATTCCCTCTCCACGCCTTAGTCTCCTTATCGGTACAATGGGTTTTGGTTGTAGCAGAAAATATCTGTCAAGTGTGCAACTTGTGACCACTCAATAAACAGCAGGTGCTGTTGTCAGCTTCTGGAGCTTCGCATGTGGCCTGCCCTAGGCTATCCCTGAAGGTGGAAGTCAGAGGCTTAGCAATACTCCCAAAGGCCTGGGAGCCCTCCCCCACCTATAATTTTATCTCTGGAAGAAGAAGTAATAATTTGCTCCATGGCACTTGGGAAAGCTGAGACCTGGAAGGCTGGGTGGTTTGTCTGGGCCCCCCAGTGAGTTAGAGGTGTCCAAATCCCTTACACATGTGTGGTGCTTTATAAACCTTCGAGTGGGTAAAGTGCTTTGACGTCTAAAAAATTACTGAGCTGAGGCTCCTAGTGGTCTGGTGGTGTGTATTTGTCTTTCAGTTTACAGAGGGGAAAACCAGGACTCAGAGAACGTACTTTAAGATACTTGCTGGGGGTCGCATACTGGGCTTGTGGCAGAGCTGGGGCCCAATCAAGTCTGCAGCTCTTTCCGCTGTGCAGAACTGTGTCTCCTAGGCCCTTCTCGACCATCTCTGCAATTATTTCTTTCCCTCCATACAGGTAGGTCTATTAGGGTGGATTGTCGTGAGCCAGGAGGGAGAGGGTTAAATTCTTTCTAAGCCACAGAGCTGGTTTTGAGCTGGGAGCCTCCAGTGACCCCATTGTTGACCCCCTTCCCCTGGGTCAGGTCTGCAGGCGGTGGGGGAAGGGAAACAGTGCCTCAGGCTCTCAATGGTCCAATGGGGGCAGAGGGAGGGCCCCAGGGGGGCCAGGGAGGGGATGCTCATCTGTCTCCCTTTTTGGACAAAGATGAACAAAGATGTCGGTGGCTTTTTCAGCCTCCATAGGAAATCCCTAAAGGTCCCTTGGGGTGGGCTGCCATCAGCATGGCCTGCACTCTTAATCAAGCCACACAGTAGAGCGGCTTCTGGAAACCCTGGGATGTGTTCTTGGGCAAGTGGGAACTGGGATCATTTTTACCAGTAAAGTGCCAGATGGAAAACCGGAAAATGAAGCATCAAATGCACCTTGGGGCTGGTGGGACTTTGGGGCTGTCCTGTCATTGAGGAGGAGAAGGATGATTGGGTGGCCCACAGAAGCCAGTGTTTGTGACCTCAGGTGGACTAGTCCCTGCAAACTGGGAAGGCTGCTCAGTTCCTCCTCTCCCTAAGGGGCCCCCGCCCCATTGCTCCTCCCCTCCATTAGCCAGAAGTTCTGGTTTAGAGCTTCAGTCGGGACACCATTGTGCTGTGTCCTGTCTGGACAGGGAAGGCACCAGGAGTAAACCTTATTCCTCCGTCCTGAGCCATGGGGTATCTCAGGGTTGTACAGCAAGTCGGGAGCTGAGCTGTTCTGAAAAAAGGCATCAATTCAGCGCTTGCCAGGAAACCACCACCCCAGGAAGGATGTTTGAGAGGGAAGGATTTCCGGGAAAGCGGAGGAACTCATTTTAGGGGAAGACTAAATCTCAGGCTGGGCACGGTGGAGCGCGCCTGTAATCCTAACACATTGGGCGGCCGAGATGGGAGGATTGCTTGAGTCCAGCCTAGGTAACATAGCGAGACCTCATCTCTATGAAAAAATAAAAAAATTAGCCAGGCATGGTGGAGCATGCCGGTAAGTCCTAACTACTCAGGAGGCTGAGCTGGGAGGATTGCCTGAGCCTAGGGGTAGAGGCTACAGTGAACTAGGATTGTGCCACTGCATTCCAGCCTGGGCAACAAGAGAGAGACTCCAACTCAAAACGAAAACCACCACTACAACAAAAATCTCTTCCCATATCCCCATCTTCATGTCCTCCAGGTCCCTCGAGCTCCCTGCTGAAGAATTCTAAGTACACCTTGTCCCTGGGTTGCTCATGGAAGCCTTTAATTGTTCCTAGAGGGAGAGAGGCAGTGAAGAAAGGCCTCCTAGCTGGTGGGGCAGGTCTGGCACTGTCTGGCTCTGGCTGCTTCTAGACACTTCAATTAGTGATGTTAATTATGGCCTGTGAGCGCGGGTTCTCCCAAGGCAGCCAGTCTCCAGCCCCTCTGCCCCGCTGTCGCCCTGTCTGATGGCAGTCACCAGTCTGGGAGGCTATGTTTACGTTCTTGCCTCTGCCCATCCGGATTAAAGGTGTCCTGTACGTGTGAATTATTAGCAGTTTCATGTTCTCCATCTTTTAAAAAGATTGGGTTAAAATATACATAACGTAAAGTGTACCTTTTTTTTTTTTGAGTTGGAGTCTCACTCTCGTCCAGACTGGAGTATAGTGGCACGCTCACGGCCACCACAGCCTCGACCTGCTGGGCTCAGGCAATCCTTCCGCTTCAGCCTTCCAAGTAGTTGGAACTATAGGCACGTGCCACCACACTCAGTTTTTTTATTTATTGTAGCTCACTGCAGCCTTGAACTACTAGGCTCCAGTGATTCTCCCGCCTCGGCCTCCAAAAATGCTAGGATTACAGGTGTGAATCACTGTGCCCGGCCTGGTTCTCCATCTTTTTTTTTTTTGAGTTGGAGTCTCTCTCTTGTTGCCCAGGCTGGAGTGCAGTGGCATGCTCACGGCTGCCGCAACCTCAACCTGCTGGGCTCAGGTGATCCTTCTGCCTCAGCCTTCCAAGTAGCTGGAACTACAGATGCACGCTACCATGCCTAGCTAGTTTTTGTGATTTATTGAAGAGATGAGGTCTCACCAAGTTGCTTAGGCTGGTCTCGAACCCTTGGGTTCAGGCAATCCTCTCGCCTTGACCTCCCAAAGTGCTGGGATTACAGGCTTAGCCACCGCAACTGGCAGGTTCTCCATCTTAAGGGAAAGTCAAGACCTGAGAAATGCTGAGGCGTGCCTTCCCATTGTAGAGGCAGTCAGGTCTTGCAGGCTTCCTGGTCCTGGTCATGGCCTCCATTCTCTGTCCTTTGCTATTTTCTTCCCAGCCCATCAAGAGGAGACAGGTGAGGTCTGCTGACTGTCATGACTCCTGCCTTCCTACCTGTTACAGCAGAGGAGTGACTGTGACCTGGCAGAGGTGTTAGGAAGGTGGATGACCTTAGGGGTAAGGAGGAGGTTTCAGTCATGTGAGATTGAAAGAGTTGAACCTGCTGGGCTCAGTGGCTCAGCCTGTAATCCCAGCACTTCGGGAGGCCGAGGCGAGTGAATTGCCTGAGGCTCTGGGTTCGAGACCTGCCTGGGCAACTTGGTGAGCCCTCATGTCTACAATAAATAAAAAATTAGCCGGGCATGGTAGCGCGCGCCTGTAGTTCCAGCTACTTGGAAGGCTGAGGCGGAAGGATTGCCAGAGTCCAGCAGGTCAACGCTGGGGTGGCTGTGAGTGTATCACTGCCCCCTAGCCTGGGCGACGGAGTGAGACTCCAACTGAAAAAAAAAAAAGAGGAACCATTTCAACCATGGGGTATGGGGCAAAGCAGGTGTGCAGCCATTATAAATGGTTTTACAAAGAATTTTCAAGAACATTCAGTTTTTGGTAACATGAAAACTGCTGATATACTGTTAAGCAAGGGAAAAGAAATAGCATAAAAGCTTGTTTATGAGCTCAATGAATAAAAATAAAACTGCTCAGAAAAAAAGATGTGATGGAAAAATGCCAAATTGTTATCAGTGACCACTTCTGGATTGATGGGGAACGGATGATTTTTTTACAATTTTTCTGTTTTCTTTATGTCATTCTAAATTCTGCAGATTTTTTTTTTTTAACATTGAGCACACATTTCTATTTAGAAAGAATTTGATAAGAAAATAGGAGTGACTACAGTCATTCATTAGGCATATGTGTTGCCAGGGTCTACTAAGCACTCAGCTCTGCTCAATGCTATTGAAAGTTCGAGAATGAATGCAAAGCTAACAGGACTGGAGTGGAGGGACAGAGATGTATAGCATGGAGGACTGGCCAGAAAACAGAGAAGTGATAGATGTAAGGGAAGTCAGGATCCAGGCAGCCCTGTGCCCTCCGGAATGCTGTCCCTCATTCAAGGGGAAATACTGTGGGTGGGACCCTGGCATGGAATTACTCTGTCTCTGCAAGTGGCAGGCTAATCTCATGCACCTTCCTACCTGGTCTCTTGGCATGGCTGGCAGGAGTGGGTGAAGCCTGTGGCCTGTGAAACCAGGTTTTTCCTGCCCCGGGTTTGCTGTTGATTTCCCTTGTGTCCACTGAACCAGGACCAAAAGCCTGGTTCCCTTGATCCCCATTGGGGGAGCAGCACTGGCCTGGCAGAGGTGGGGGCTGGGGGGCAGGCGATTCAGGCTCCAGGAGATAACCTGCCTCAGCTCACGGGAACTCTGACCAGTGGAAGAGAAGCCAGTATAATCCAACACTTGACTCATTAGTCAGTCTCTGGGTTCAGTTTCTCGGTCTTTACTCACTGGCTATGACCTTGGGCGATGGCTTAGCCTCCTTAAGCCTCTATGTCCTCATTGGTAAAACATAATTAATAGTAGCTATTTCACAGGGCTGATGAAATAATTAAAAGAGCTAAATCCCTGTAGATGACACTTAGCACATGTGTAGTCACTTCTTGTTGTCTAATTGAGAGGGTTCTGATGCCAGAATGCCCGGGCTCAAATCACCTGTGTCTCAGTTTCTCTATCAGTAAGATGGAGCTAATAACATCATCTACCTCAGGTGATTATTACAAAGAATAAATAAACTGATATAAGTAAAAGTGTTTCAAACAGTGCGTGGCACGTAGTAAATGCTCAATAGAAGTCAGCCATAATTGACAGTCTTCAGTCACATACACCAGTGCGACTCAACCAGTTGTGGCCTGTGTCTGCCAGCTCATTTGATTCTCCCAGGAGTCCCAGGTGATTGGTTAGTGCCCATCACTCAGTTGCTAAATATCTTGAAAGTCACTGTATTAGTTGGTTTCACTCTGTCGCCCAGGCTGAGTGCAGTTGGCACGATCATAGCTCACCGAGCATTGAATTCCTGGGGTCAAATGATCCTCCTGCCTTAGCCTCCTGAGTAGCTGGGATCACAGGTGTGCACCATCACGTCCGGCTAATTTTTCTATTTTTTGTAGAGACACAGGGTCTTGCTTTGTTGCCCGGGCTGGTGTCAAACTCCTGACCCCAAGCAATCCTTCTACCTCGAGTCGACCTCCTAAGTGTTGGGATTACAGGTGTGAGCCACCGCACCAGCCCTGTATTATTGTTAGTGTTGTGGGTTCCACATGTCAAGCTCCCTCTGCGGATCATACCTCATCCCACTCCTTGGTCAAGTCTTGGATGAGGTGGCCCCACCTCAGTCATGACGGAAAGCAGGGTCCCGGGCAGATTGGGGCGAAGGCTGTCTGTTTTGGGGATTGTTCAATGTGCATTTTATTTATTTATGTTTTGAGTTGGAGTCTCACTCTGTCGCCCAGACTGGAGTGGAGTGGCATCCTCCCAGCCATCGCAGCCTCGACCTGCTGACCTCCGGTGATCTTTCCGCCTCAGCCTTCCAAGTAGCTAGAACTACAGGTGTGCGCTACCATGCTCGACTAATTTTTGTTTTTGATTTATTGTAGAGATGAGGTCTCGCCAAGTTGCCCGGATGGTTCTTGAACCTGCAGGCTCAGGCAATTCACTCGCCTCGGCCTCCCAAAGTGCTGGCATTACAGGCTTAGCCACCAAGCCTGGCCTCGATGTGTATTTTAGATGCAGACAGAGACTATGCGATTCCTCCTCTTGCTTCCCTGCCTTTTTGAAAAGGAGCCAAAGCCAGGAAAAAAACAACGACTCGTAAATAAAGGGGATCATGAAAATAACAGAAAGAGCTGGGCTCGGTGGCACAGCCTGTAATCCTGCGCCTTTGGGAGGCTGAGGTGAGTGGATTGCTTGAGTCCACGGGTTCGAGACCCGCCCGGGCAACTTGGCGAGACCTCATCTCTACAATAAATCAAAAATCAGCCGGGCGTGGTAGCGCGTGCCTGTAGTTCCAGCTACTCAGAAGGCTGAGGCGGAAGGATCGCCAGAGCCCAGCAGGTCGAGGCTGAGGTGGCCGGGAGCAGCCACCGCACTCCAGTCTGGGTGACAGAGTGAGACTCCAACTCAAAAAAAAAAAAAGAAAATAACAGAAAGAAGGAAGAAATCTTGCTCTTACGGCAGGCTTGGCTGCCGATGGGGTAGATAAATGGGAGAGGAAATGCGGCCTTTGCGGAGAAAAAGAGCAGAACACTTTGTTCGCTGGAAGAATGAATGCTGCCCCAGCAAGGGCTGCTGAGCTGGGGTTTCCAACGAGCAAGCTCGTGTCAGGGGAGATGGCGGTGATTAGGCTTACATAGACACAGGTGGTAGTTCACCATGGTGTGGGAGACAGGGCCAATGGGGAGTGGCAGGCCTGAGCTGGCTGCCGTGACCATGAGGCCTGTGTGTCCCGTCCAGCCTAGGAGGACCTTGGCCATCATGACTGGAGCTGCTTTCCACCTGCTCAGGGCTGCTCACACTGGGAATTAGATGCTCGAAGCCCTTTGGGAGCCCCTAGATCTTCTCTCCAGGTACATGTTCTCTGGAGTCCTAGGGAGGTAACCCCATGGAGGAGAGGATGAGGCCTCTTCCTAGTGTGTGTTTATTTGTACACCTACCTTCTGTGTTCAAGGCCGTGCTCCTGTCGACACTGCCTGATAGCTTTCTGGGTGACTGAAATTTACTGACTCCTTTCTCGTACCACTTGCCCTTCTGGATCGCAGACGCATTTCCCCTGCCCATGCAGCGAATGGCTGAGGTGGGAAGAGGGATAGGAACTAGGGAGAGAATCAGATACCTTTACTGATCTCCTCCCTCAACCTCCCGAGTAGCTGGGACTACAGGTATGCACCACTACACTCAGCTAGAGTTTTGACTGCCTGGATGCTGTGTGGAGATGCCTGCATTGGGAGCAGGCTGCGGGCACACAGACATGTGGAAGCTGATACTTGAGATGCCTTTGAGAAGGGCCTTTGAAACACTGGCTTGGGGCTGAGAGCTCTGGCTGGCAAAGGATCCCCGGAAGCACATTTCTTCATCCATCTGGCCTGCTTGGTCCTCAGTGCCAGTCTGCTTTGTGCCAGGCATTGTGCTGAATGTTTTATATACAATAAGTTGTCTATTCTCCAGCAATCACGAGAGCTAGGTATTTGTTGGACACCATTATAGATAAGGACTTCAAGGTCTAAAGAGGTTAAGTTTCAAGTACTCATTGGTTACTCAGAGCAGAGTGGACTGGGTGGCTCCCCGCCCCTCCACCCCTCCCCCTTCAAATTTAGATCTCAGTGATGATAGTGTCACAGTTGTTCATCCCGGCTGTGTGCTGGGCACTAGGCTTGGCCTGTGTTATTTTGTTGGCTCTTTGAATATATTCCCAGTCCCAGTTATAGAAAAAGGAAGTCATAGGCTTAGAGGTAATCTGATTGGCTAGTAAGAGGGTGCTAGGTGTCAACTAAGGCCGCGTGTCTCCAGAGCTTCATTTTACTATACGCTGGGAGAGCTTAGTCTGTGTGGCTTAGACTTGTCACCAAGCAGAAGCCAGCTCACCCCGGCTCTGGTGGAGGAATGTCTGGCCGAGGAGAGAGTTCATCTGGCCTAGTGGGGTAAACACAGCTGCTTGCATGCCATTGGTACTTGTCCTTTTCCCTGTCTGTGGCCATCCCTCTAGGGGATGCCCTTCCTGGGTCAGCAGGGGACTGCAGGGGTTAACGGAACAGCACGTCACCCTCATGGACTCCAGAGGAAATGAGGGAGCTCGTGAGTTCTGCAGATCTTCTGTGTCATCTGTGTCATCAGCCTGGAAAGAGGAGGCACCGTGGCTTCCAGATAAGCGGTGGCACTGAGTATGTGGGGCTTCCTTGGCAAATTTGTATCCTTCCAGCTTGTCCGAATTTTGTGGGACCTGGGTGCCTACCTCAGAGTAAGCGCGTCTTGGCGGGGGCGTTCCATGGTGGTTGGGGACACCAGTAGTACCTCTGGACAACTCAACAACCTAGGTGGGAGGGGAGGCCTACACAGACCAGATGGAGAAGGAAGCAGTGACAGACCCAGTTCTGTGGGTATGGGTCTTCTGCTGATCTGACCATGTGGAGGTCTGAGGGTAGGAGGCAGTTCGAGGAGCAAACATTTTTTGCTTTTTTTTGAGTTTGAGTCTCTGTTGTCTAGGCTGGGGTGCATCGGCACACTCATGGCTACTACAGCCTCGACTTGCTGGGCTAAGGCAATCCTTCTGCCTCAGTCTTCCAAGTAGTCGGAACTACAGGCGTGTGCTACCATGCCCGGCTAATTGTTTGATTTATTGTAGAGATGAGGACGCACCAAGTTGCCCAGGCTGGTCTCAAACCCATGGGCTCAAGCATGCTCTCACCTCGGCCTCCCAAAGTGCTGGAATTATAGGTGTGAGCCACCGTGCCCAGCTACTCTTTTTTTTTTTTTGAGTTGGAGGCTCAGTCTGTAACCCAGGTGGAGTGCAGTGGGGTGATCACAGCTCATTGCAGCCGCACTCTCCTGGGCTCAGGTGATTCTCCTACCTCAGATTACAGGTGCCACCTTGCCTGGCTAATTTTTTGATTTTTTTTTTTTTTGTAGAGATAAAGTCTCACTATGTTGCCCAGGCTGGTCTTGAACTCCTTGACTCAAGCAATACTCCTTCCTCGGTCTCTCAAAGTACTGGGATTACAGGCATGAGCCACCATGCCTGGCCACTTTTTGCTTTTTACAAACACCATCCCATTCAGTATTTGCAATGATTCTACAAGGTAGGTGTTATTTGTTCCATTTTAGAGATGGAGAAATTGGTATACGGTAGAGCCAGGCTTCACACACAGGTCCACGTGACAACAAGGTCCATTTTCCTTTAGCCGTGTCATGATGCCGGGTTGTCACACTCCTGCCCATCTGCAGAAGAACCTTGGTTGTGCTGGGGTGGTTGGGGAGCCGACCACCTTGGGGAGGAGGCCGAGGTGGGATTCCTGCTCCCTGGTGCTCTGGGGGTGAGTAGGGAAGACCTGCTTTCAGTCTCTTCATCCTTTCCTCTGTCTCTGAACATGCAGGGGTGCCCAAAAAATGTATACACATTTTAAGAGTTGTTATCTATGTATTACTTTTAGTTTGCTATAATCAAAAGTGTTTGGACGCTGATGGTAACCGCTTTGAGCATCTCTTGTAATTGTGGAAGTCACATGTGCCTTGTATTCATCTTTTTTTTTTTTTTTTTGAGTTGGAGTCTCACTCGGTCGCCCAAACTGGAGTGCAGTGGCCGCTTCCGGCCACCACGCCTCGACCTGCTGGGCTCCGGCGATCCTTCCGCCTCAGCCTTCCAAGTAGCCGGAATTACAGACATGCGCTACCACGCCCGGCTGATTTTTTGATTTATTGTAGAGATGAGGTCTCGCTGCCCAGGCGGGTCTCAAACCCGCGGGCTCAGGCAATCCACTCACCTCAGCCTCCCAAAGGCGCGGGATTACAGGCTGAGCCACCGAGCCCGGCCATCTTTTAATTTTAATACAGTTTTTCCTATCTTAAAATATGTATACTTTTTTGTGGCACTTTCTGTATATTCTGTACCAGTACCGGATTCTTTTTTTTTTTTTTTTTTTTTTTTGAGTTGGAGTCTCACTTTGTGGCCAGTCTGGAGTATAGTGGTGTGATCATGGCTCACGGCAGCCTCGACCTCCTGGGCTCAGGTGATCCTCCTTACTCAGCCTTCTGGGCAGTTGGGACTACAGGTGTGTGCGCCACCACACTTAGCTAAGTTTTTTGGTTTCTTGTAGAGATGGGGTTTTGCTATGTTACCCAGACAGGTCTCAATCTCCTGGGCTCAAGCAGTCCTCCCACCTCAGCCTCCCAAAGCGCTGGAATTCCAGGCGTGAGCCACCACTCCCAGCCCAGATACTTTACTACCTAACCGTCTAATCACGATGTAGTTATTGGAATCTCCATATAAAGAAACTGAGGTTTTGAGAGATGGAGTCCTTTCTCCGCGTGCCCAGAGCTGCAGTGGCTTCTTTTTACTAAGTTTTCCTTGGCTATTTCGGTCAAAAACGACTGGAATCCTGTGCATGGTGAAGACGGGGCCAATCCGTCTTTGCTGGACCGGAGCCTGTCATTTGGGGCAGAGGGAGAGTGGCCAGGGCATCGGCTGGCAGGCGGAAAGCTGTGCGTTTGGGCATCTGTGAGCCTGACTTCAGTGCTGCCACTGGTGTGCTGTGGGCAGGGTGTTCCAGCCCCCGGAGCCTTCTCTTCCCAGGGTTCTTGTGAGGATGAAGTAGGGAAATGGATGAAGAGTCCCCCACTCAGTGCTTGTAGTTAAGTGTGTGCTGTACCGTTGCATGCTTGCTCTCTGTCCCCTCTTCCTTGGGTTAATGTTTAGGGTTGCCCTCAAAGGGGCCTCTGATGAAGCCAGTCAGCCTCGGCTGCACAATTTCTGCCTCGTGCTGGGCACTGTCCCTGCAAGAGGCTAGACGTGCTCCTCTGTCCAGGACACAGGCTTGGGCCTTGCCACTCGGAGACAAGGCTAGGACCTGCAGGGGTAAGCCTGGGACCCTGTTGGGGTAAGGAGAACCTGGAGACAGCATCGGGTCCTGATGGCAGGAAGGCCTCCAGGGAAGTGACTCCTGGAGACACTGTTTACCTCTTCTAGACTGGGGCCTTCTGGAGGCACACGTCACACTGGGAACCTCAACAGCACTGTCAAGCTGTTCCGTCTATCTCTTTCTTTCCTTTTTCTTTTTTTAAAAAAGAGACAGGGCCTCACACTATCACCAGGTTGGAGTGCAGTGGCACGTTCATAGTCACCGCAGCCTCGACCAGCTGAGCTCAGACAATCCTTCCGCCTCAGCTTTCCAAGTAGCTGGAACTACACCACCACACCTGGCTAGTTTTTCTTGCTCTATTGTGGAGACGAGGTGTCACCAAGTTGCACAGGCTGGTCTCGAACCCCTGGACTCAGGCAATCCTCTTGCCTCGGCCTCCCAACGTGCTGGGATTACAGGTATCCTATCTTTTTCCTTTTTTATTTTTTTTTGAGTTGGAGTCTCACTCCGTCGCCCAGACTGGAGTGCAGTGGCCGCTCCCGGCCACCACAGCCTCGACCTGCGGGTCTCTGGCGATCCTTCCGCCTCAGCCTTCCAAGCAGCTTTAACTACAGGCGCGTGCTTCCACGCCTGGCTAATTTTTTTTTTTTATTGTAGAGATGA
The DNA here is from genome assembly GCA_027257055.1 of Cephalopachus bancanus. Taxonomy (NCBI): domain Eukaryota; kingdom Metazoa; phylum Chordata; class Mammalia; order Primates; family Tarsiidae; genus Cephalopachus; species Cephalopachus bancanus. The sequence continues at coordinate 1,042,504 of JAPVLO010000569.1, read as the reverse complement.
GGTCTCGCCAAGTTGCCCAGGTGGGTCTCGAGCCCGCTGGCCCAGGCAATCCACTCACCTCAGCCTCCCAAAGCATGGGATTACAGGCTGAGCCACCAAACCCAGCTGTATTTTTAATTTTAATTAAATTAAATTAAACTAATTAATTAATTTTTTTATGTTTTTTGAGTTGGAGTCTCACTCTGTCGCCCAGACTGGAGTGCAGTTGCCGCTTCCGACCACCGCAGCCTTGATCTGCTGGGCTCTGGCGATCCTTCCGCCTTGGCTTTCCAAGTAGCTGGAACTACAGGCATGCGCTACCATGCCCGACTGATTTTTGATTTATTGTAGAGATGAGGTCTCACCAAGTTGCCCAGGCAGGTCTCGAACCCGCGGGCAATTTTTTATTTTTAAATAGAGACAGGGCACAGGGCTTCATGCTATCACCCAGACTGGAGTGTGGTGGTGTGATCATAGCTCACTGCAGCCTCGACCTCCTAGCCTCAAATGATCCTCCCACCTCAGCCTCCCAAAGCTCTGAGAATTGCAGGCAGGAGCCACCACACCTGACCTCTTCTCTTTCTTGACTCTCCCCTTGGGTTGGGAGAAGACTCAGGTGCTTTAGAGACCTAGGAACCAGGAGAGGAGAGCGATGTCACAGCTACAGCCTCTTGCAGGCTACTTCGTTGCCCTTGGGCCTGGGTCAGCTGAGTCCTGACAGCCACAGAAGCCCCATCTGGAGCTGGATTCTGTGCCAGAGGTGCGGCGGCTGCCATCCCTCCCAGGGTCAGGAGTTCACACAACTTGTGTCTGGTGTTGGCTGTTCCTCCGGGTGAATACCACCTTGGTCAGCCTGCAAACAGCCGAGGGACTGGGCTAGACCAGACTAGACTGGCCCATGCTCTGGGTCTGCTGTAGCCCGCCCACTCCCAGCTCTGAGTAAACATTAGAGATAGGATCGGGCGTAGCCAGGAAGGGTGGCAGGGCGTGGCCTGTGAGAAGAATGGCAGGATGTGGCACTGGGGCACTGTTCTGGGCACCCACGCCTTGACTATTGTTCAGGGCAGCCTGAGGTTCTCAACTCTCAGGGGCTTTGAGAGGAAGTGGCATTCCCCAGGGATCCAAGACCTGGGCCACGCCTGCTGCAAAGATCTCTTTCCTTGGCGATGGCCTTTGGCACCACCCACTCGGGACAAGCTTGGGAGTGGGGGCCAGCCATGCGGGGGATGGGGCAGGAGGTTGGTGTGTGTTCAGTGGGAAAATGTAGCCATTGGCCCTCCTTGGAGGGTCTGCCTGTGTGTTCCGGCTTCCTGTTCCCCTGGGCCTGAGTCACTCGTCATGCTACAATGACTGGAATTTATCTCCATCTTTATCTGCATCTAGATATTTTTGTAGGAGAGGAGGCTGTCGTTGTGGAGGGAGGAGGGGCTGAGAGTGAAAACTCCTTTGATTCCAATCCAGCAGAGTCGGTTGTTGACTGATTAGAAGAGGAAGTGGCTGGTGATTTGTTTGAGGGCTCAGTGTGTGCATGCTTGTGGGTGGGGGTCAGAGGGGCTGTAAGCCGGTTGGTAGTGGGGAGGAGAAGAGGAAGAGGGTGGACACCTGTAGTCAGCTTTGCCGCATGAGGGCCAAATGCTGAGCCACTGTCCCTCCGGGGAGGTAGGCGCCTTGTTCCAGGCGAAGGACTTGGGGGCCCCGGGGGCTGGCAGGCACCAGCTCAGAGACGCAAGACTGTGTGTCGAGGATGAAGATGGCCGGAGCCATCCCCTCTTAAGGATCCGCCCCTCTTTTTTATTTTTGTTTTTAATTTTTTGACTGGGCTCAGTGGCTCAGCCTGTAATCCCAGTGCTTTGGGAAGCCGAGGTGAGTGGATTGCCTGAGCCCGTGGGTTCGAGATCCGACCGGGCAACTTGGCGAGACCTCATCTCTACAATAAATCAAAAAATCAGCCGGGCGTGGTAGCGCATGCCTGTAATTCCGGCTACTTGGAAGGCTGAGGCGGAAGGATCGCCGGAGCCCAGCAGGTTGAGGCTGCGGTGGCTGGGAATGGCCACTGCACTCCAGTCTGGGCGACAGAGTGAGACTTCAACTCAAAAAAAAAAAAAAAAAACCTTCTGAGAAACTACATGGATAACGGAAGTATGAAGTGTACTTTGTAAGGAAGCGGTGAAGGAACCTGAGCATTGTTTTAATCTCTGAAAAAGAAGAGACTTCAGGGAGGACTCCAACAGGGTCTTTACATCTAAAAAGCATGGAGCATGTTTCATCTCACTCTGTCACCCGGGCTGGAGTGCAGTGGCATGCTTACGGCCACCGCAGCCTCGACCTACTGAGCTCAGGTGATCCTTCTGCCTCAGCCTTCCAAGTAGCTGGAACTACAGGAATGTGCCACCACACTCGGCTCATTTTTTGGATTTATGGTAGAGACGAGGTCTAGGCTGGTCTCGAACCCCTGGGCTCAGGTAATCTCACCTTGACCTCCCAAAGTGCTGGAGTGACAGGTTTGAGCCACTGCGCCTGGCCTGACCCAAGGTAAAAGCAAAAGGAGGTAGACTTGGTTTGCTATTAGGGGGATTTACGTTACTTGTGGGAAGAGCTTAGATCCAAGAAACAAGATAATTAGATGTGGGAGTTGAGTGTGTGGGAAATACAAGTCAGGGAGCAGCCGACTCTCTAGTAATGATCACAGTGTCACCCACCAGTTACACATCCAGTCCACATGCGGCTGACCTACTGATCTCTAGGTTACTGTCTTATCATTGTATGACTATTTGCAGATAGTACCTGCCATGCTCCAGGCACTGTACTAGGCTCTAGGAAGACAATGATGAACAGAAACAGGTATATTTCCATAGTGCTCTGGGGGTGTGGTGGTTTCTCAGGCTATTGGGTGAGCCCCAAATAAATTAAGCATGTAAAGGTATCATTGCCAACTATTGTAAGTACTTTGAAGGCCAAGTTCAAGGTGCTATGAGAATGTAAAACAGGCACATCTGATAGGGTCTGGGTTGTTAATGGAAGGTCCATCTCTTCATGTTGGCCTTTCCCCCCCACCAAGACAGGATCTCTCTCTGTCCCCCAGGCTAGAGTGTAGCCTTCTGGGCTCAAGTGATCCTCCCGCCTTAGCCTCCTGAGTAGGGATTACAGGTATGTGCCACCACAACTGGCTAATTTTTTAAATTATTTTTGTGGAGATGGGGGTCTTACTGCTGTTGCCCAGGCTGGTCTTGAACTTCTGGTCTCAAGCAGTCCTCCCACCATGGCCTCCTAAAGCACTGGGACTATAGGTATAAAACACCATGCCTGCTTCTCATGTTGGGTTTCCTTATTCCCATTTTACTGAGGAGGAAACTGTGGCTCAGAGAGATTAAGTTACTTGCCCAAGGTTGCACAGCAATTAACAGTCAGAGTTGGGATTCAGTTGAACCCATGTCTTTCTGACTCCAGAGGCTTTTCTCTTTACCATCTGGCGACTATCAGAATATCCTAGACCAACTCACCCTGTATTATTATTGTTATTATTATTATTATGAGTTGGAGTCTCACTCTGTAGCCCAGACTGGAGTGCAGTGACACAATCATGGCCACTGCGCCCTTGACCTGCTGGGCTCAGACGTCCTTCCACCTTAGTCTTCTGAGTAGCTGGAGCTACAGTTGCACACTACCACACCCGGCTAATTTTTTTATTTACTGTAGAGACAAGGTCTTACCAAGTTGCCCAGGCTGGTTTTGAACCCCTGAGCTCAGGCAATCCTCTCTCTTCAGCCTCCCAAAGTGCTGGGATTACAGGCTTGAGCTACCGCGCCTGGCCTCACCCTGTATTATTTAATCTTCATGGACAGCAATGAGATATGGGTTACTATGCCCATTATATGGAAGAGGTGACAGAGGTTCAGAGAGGCTAGTTAACTTGCCTAGGTTCACATAAGTGAACATAGTGGCAGGGCAGGAATTTAAACCCTGGAGTTGGACTCAAAAGCCTGTGAGTCTTCCATACTGTCCCACTGTCTCCCCCACACCCTTGTTTTACAGACCAGAACCTGTGAAGCTACCTGCTGCAGAGTGCCAGGGCAGGGACTGCATGATGTCCCCTCACCCTCTACCTTGCTCCCTTCTTCCCCTTATCAAGTTCATCACAGATGACTTTGCCCCCGCTCTGGGATAGTCGAGTCTAGAGCCTGGCACTGATGCTCTTCATGGACAGGCTCGTGTCTCTGTGGGCCACAGCCGACTGGGTCTTTGGTTCCCTTAAGGCTGAGAGAGGGCAGGGAAAGAAGCTGCCCCTCCCCAGCAGGTCTGGGCTTGGGGAGGAGGGGAGGAAGGGAAAGAGGTCCCAAGGACCTCTCCCCAAAGGCGAGACCCAGGGAGGGCTCCAGTTGCCTCTCCGTCAACAAGTGGGACCAGACAAGATCAACTAAGGGCCAGTTGGTCCTTAGTTGTCAGATGCCTGTGAGAATGGAAGGACCCTTATCTGGCAGGCACCACACCCTGGTGAGCAGATGGACACCTCCAAGCTAGCATGGCTGGTCACCAGGAGCCATTTTCTTTGTGCTGGAGGCAGGATGGGCCACCAGGCCCGGGCAGCAGGCCCCCAACATGAAGGTAATCCACAGTGTTAGCTGGAGGATCTACGGGGGCTAGGTGAGGCTCACAGGGAGGCAGCCCAACAGAAGTAGAAAGGGAGGCTGGGTGCAGTAGCTCATGCCTGTAATCCCAGCACTTTGGGAGGCCAAGGTGGAAGGACTGCCTAGCCCAGGAATTCAAGACCACCCGGGGCCAACATATCAGGACCCCATGTATACAAAAAAAAAAATTTTTTTTTTTTTGCATTGGAGTCTTACTCCGTCCCCCAGACTGAAGTGCAGTGGCCACTCCCGGCCACTTCAGCCTCGACCTGCTGGGCTCCAGCGATCCTTCCGCCTCAGCCTTCCGAGTAGCCAGAACTACAGGCGCACGCTACCATGCCCGGCTAATTTTTTGATTTATTGTAGAGATGAGGTCTCGCCAAGTTGCCTGGGCGGGTCTCGAACCCACGGGCACAGGCAATCCACTCACCTCGGCCTCCCAAAGTGCTGAGATTACAGACTGAGCCACCGAGCCTGGCCAAAAAAAATTTTTTTTTAAATTAGCTGGTCTGGTGGCACATGTCTGTAGTCCTACTGGAGAGGCTGAGGCAGAAGGATCACCTGAGGCAGAAGGATTGCCTGAACTCAGGAGGCTGCTGTGAGCTGTGATGGTGCCAGTGCACTCCAGCCTGGGGACAGAGTGAGACCCTGACTCAAACAAACAAACAAAAAAAGAAAAGAAATTGAATGAGAACCACATGTGTGATTTAAAGTTTGCTAGGCGCTGCATTAAAAAGTGTAGAAGGGAGCAGGTGAAATGAATTTTTGTTTGTTTGTTTTGAGTTGGAGTCTCACTCTGCCACCCAGACTGGAGTACAGTGGCATGCTCCCGGCCACCGCAGCCTTGACCTGCTAGGCTCCGGCGATCCTTCCACCTTAGCTTTCCAAGTAGCTGGAACTACAGGTGTGTGCTACCACACCCAGCTAATTTTTGATTTATTGTAGAGATGAGGTCTCGCCGAGTTGCCCGGGTGGGTCTTGAACCCACAGGCTCAGGCAATCCACTCACCTCGACCTCCCAAAGCATGGGGTTACAGGCTGAGCCACTGAGCCCTGCCATGAAATGAATTTTAATGATGTGTTTTATCTAACCCAGCCTATCCAAAATATAATTTCAACTTGTAACCAATAACCAGTTATTAGCAAGGGACTTCACATTCTGTTCTGCGTCCTAGGCCTCTGAAACCTGGGTATGATTCATGCTCACAGCACAATTCCCCCGGGACTGGCCACATTCCACATGCTTGGAAGCCACATGTGGCAAGTAGCTGTGGTCTTGGTCATTGCGGTTCTAGATTTAATTAGGACAGATGATGGCTCCCTCGCCTCTGCCTGCAGCTTCAGTTCCAGGGACGTTGCCATGTCCAGCCTCGGGCCTTTGTGGGGCTGCTGCTGGGGTGTCTGGGCCACAATGGGAAGAAAGGCTTTGAGGCGCGAGCTGGAAATCCAGGAAGTTGGATAGAGTGAAGGAGCAGAACCCAGAGGACTCAAAGTCCTGAGCGAGGAGGGACCCAGTGGCTGGCTGCGGCTGTGGTGGGTGTGAGCTAGGTGGCACAGAGCCGGCAGATCAGAGGCCCACAGGCCAGCATTGTGCGCCTGTCACACTTCCTTTGGCTTTATTGCTTTTGTCCAACACCCTATTGTCTGGCTTCCTTTTGTCCCCCATTCAGTGCTGCTGCCTTTTATTTTCCAGCCAGCCTGGTTGTTTTCATTTCTTTTGTCTGAAGTTCCTGAGAGGAAGGTTTTATTTTCAGCGGTTTGATTAATTCACAGCTTGAGCCCGGGGTTTGTTTGTTATGTAATTGCTGCCCTCAGCTTCAGGATAATACCCCCTCCCCAACGGCTCCCACTCCCACTCCTCACCCCCTACTCTGGGGCTGGCTTGGAGCCCCTCCTGGTGCCCGGATGGGCTGTGTCTCCTGCCTGCTGGATGCACTCCAGGGCCTGGGCAGTGGGAGGAGAACCCCAGGGCGAGCTGAGCTGGGGTCTCTACTCTCCTTCTAGGTGGGATGGGACTGACATTTTAGGGTCAGGTAGGCGTCTCTCTCCTCACCCTGCAGTGCCCTGTTTGGGGTCCTGGAGCAGCTCCCAGGGCACCCTACACTTTGAAAGTGGTTGAGTGGGAAAGTCTCACCTGGTCTAATGTGTAGGGTGGAATCAAGTCAAATGCACATTCAGTCATGAACCACCTGCTGTTGAACATTTTGGTCAGTGATACACTGCATATATGACAGTGGTCCTATGATATTCTGTTTACTTATTTATTATTATTATTATTAGAAAATAAGCCGGGCTCGGTGGCTCAGTTTGTAATCCTGCGCCTTTGGGAGGCTGAGGTGAGTGGATTGCCTGAGCCCGCGGGTTCGAGACCCGCCTGGGCAGCGAGACCTCATCTCTACGATAAATCAAAAAATCAGCTGGGTGTGGTAGCGCATGCCTGTAATTCCGGCTACTCGGAAGGCTGAGGCAGAAGGATTGCCGGAGCCCAGCAGGTCGAGGCTGCGGTGGCCGGGAGCGGCCACTGCACTCCAGTCTGGGCGACAGAGTGAGACTCCAACTCAAAAAAAAAAGAAAAGAAAGACTAGGTTTTGCCGTGTTGCCCAGGTTGATCTCGAACTCCTGGGCTCAATCAATCCTCTGGCCTCTGCCTCCCAAAGTGTGGCAGGAATCTGTTGCCCAGGCTGGAGTGCAGTGGCACACTCACAGCCACCGCCGTCTCAACGTGCTGGACTCAGGTGATCCTTCTGCCTCAGCCTCCCAAGTAGCTGGAACCACAGGCGTCCGGCTAACTTTCTTGATTTGTTGTAGAGACAAGGTCTCACCAAGTACCCAGGCTGGTCTCGAGCCCCTGGACTCAGGCAGTCCTCTTGCCTCCGCCTCCCGAAGTTCTGGAATTATAGGCATGAGTCACCACGCCTGACTCCTTAAGATTATACCGTATTTTTACTGTTTCTTTTCTATGTTTGGACACGCACATACTGAGTTTACAACAAGCACAACCATTGTGCCCCAGTTGTCTGCAGTATTCAGTACAGGAACATGATACACGGCTGTGTAGCCTATGTGTAGTAGGCTATGCCATCTAGGTTTGTGGAAGTAGATTCTATGATGTTTGCATGATGACAAAATTGCCCAGTGATGCATTTCTCAGGATGTGTACATATCCTTGAGTGACACAGGACTGTACACAGTCATCCTGGCCTATCCTTGGAGCTTGGTTCCAGTACCCCTGGGAACACCAAAATGTACTTATGTTCAAGTTCCTGATATAAAACGGCATTTGTATTTGCATATAACTTATGCACACCCTCCCATATGCTTTAAATCATCTCTACATTACTTACAATACCCAATACAATGTAAACGCTAGACAGATAGTTGGTACACTGTATTGTTTAGGGAATAATGACATGAAAAAAGTTCAAATGTCAGATGGAATTATTTTCGGAATGTTGTCCATCTGAGGTTGGTTGAATCCATGGATGTGGAACCCACAGATATGGAGGGCTGACTGTGTATACGAGGGGGCCCAAAAAACTCAGAATTATATTTTGGAGGGTGGGCCCCGTGTTGCACACTTGGAATTTGTTCCTCTGGATCAAACTCTAAACCAAAGTGTTTTGGTTTTTTTTTTGAGTTGGAGTCTCACTCTGTTGTTGCCCAGGCTGGAATGCAGTGGCACACTCACGGCCACTGCAGCCTCAACCTGCTGGGCTTAGGTGATCCTTTCAAGTAGCTGGAACCACAGGTGTGCGCCACCACACCCGGCTCATTTTTTTGATTTATTGTAGTGACAAGGTCTTGTCAAGTTGCCCAGGCTGGTCTCAAACCCCTGGGCTCAGGCAATCCTCTCGCCTCTGCCTCCTAAATTGCTGGGATTATAGGCATGAGCCACTGTGCCCGGCTTCAACCAAAGTTTTTTTCTGAGGGTTTTAAGAAGGCTGCATTATAATTTGTGGAAGAAACATCCCAAGTTGTGGCTCACAGGTGGCTGGTTCTGCCACTATAACAACACACCTGCCCACACAGTGTTGATTGTTCAGCAGTTTTCTTTACCCAAAACAGCATGACCCCCATGTCCCACCCTCCCTGTTCACCTGCTCTCACCCCTAGAGACATTTTGTTTTGTTTCCCTGGATGAAAAAAGTCCTCAAAGGGAAACCGTTTGCCAAAGTGGAAGAGGTGAAACAAAAATCAGCAGAAGCACTAAAAGGCATACAAATTGATGAGTTCAAAAACTGTTTTTGAGTCCTGGAAAAAGCGTGTCTATAGGTGTGTTGCATCAAACAGAGTACTTTGAAGGTGACTGAAATTTAAACATGTAAGAATAAACAGATAATTTTTTATGAATAAATTCTGGGTTTTTTTGTGTCCCCTCCTCATATCTCATTCAGTTCTAATGTTCTTTTAGTTATTTCATTTAAATAACTGTCCATATACTCTATTTATAAGGTGGCACTGTAGCACTGCACGATTCATTATACGTTACAAGAAACATTTTACAGAGCTGATACAATCTATACAGATGCATCTACATAGAGTTGATGCAATATATAAATCACACTGTACCTGCAATTTAAGGGATGTTTGACTCTACTGATTTTTGCTTTATATAACTCCCCTAAAAATCTAATCCCTGTGTAAAAAGTTTTTTTGAAAAGTTGCATTTAACAATGTTTCTCTGGTGTGTAATCAGAATCACCTGGAAGCCTTGTTAAAAACAGGTCCCTCCAACCAGGTGTGGTGACTCAATCTATAATCCCAGTTTTGGGAGGCGGAGGCAAGAGGATTACCTACATCCAGAGACCAGCTTGGGCAACTTGACAAGACCTTGTCTCTACAATAAATAAATTTAAAAAATGAGCCGGATGTGGTGGTGCACACCTGTGGTTCCAGCTACTTGGAAGGCTGAGGCAGTAGGGTCACTTGAGCCCAGCAGGTTGAGGCTGTGGTGGCCATGAGCATGCCACTGTACTCCAGTCTGGGCGACAAAGTGAAACTCGAAAACTCAATAAATAAATAAACAGGTCCCTAGTCTAACTCCCAGAGACTCTGACTTGTAGGTGGGACCCATGGCTTGGCCTCTCAAACAAGCCCCCAAGCTGAAGTTGTTGGTCCTCACTGCAACCCAGCTAGCAGTGGTTTAACACACACCAGCGCTTACTAGTGCAGGAACTGTTTAAAAGTACCACATCAGCCGGGCTCGGTGGCTCAGCCTGTAATCCTGCTCCTTTGGGAGGCTGAGGTGAGTGGATTGCCTGAGCCCCGGGGGCTCGAGATCCGCCTGGGCAGGCGAGACCTCATCTCTACAATAAATCAAAAATTAACTGGGCGTGGTAGTGCGCGCCTGTAATTCTGGCTACTCCGAAGGCTGAGGCAGAAGGATCGCCGGAGCCCAGCAGGTCGAGGCTGTGGTAGCCAGGAGCGGTCACTGCACTCCAGTCTGGGTGAAGGAGTAAGACTCCAACTCAAAATAAATAAATAAATAAATAAAAATAATAAATAAATAAAAGTACCACATCAGCTGGGTTCGGTGGCTCAGCCTGTAATCCCACGCCTTGGGAGGCTGAGGTGAGTGGATTGCCTGAGCCCGTGGGTTCGAGACCCGCATGGGCAACTTGGTGAGACCTCATCGCTACAATAAATCAAAAAATTAGCCGGGTGTGGTAGTGCACGCCTGTAGTTCCAGCTACTTGGAAGGCTGAGGCGGAAGGATCGCCGGAGCCCAGCAGGTCGAGGCTGTGGTGGCCGGGAGCGGCCACTGCACTCCAGTCTGGGTGATAGAGTGAGACTCCAGCTCAAAAATAAATAAATAAAAGTGCCACATCAATGTCAACCTGTAGTCCTCATGACCACCCTGTATGGTAGGGACTCTTACCACACTCATTTCATTTTGTTTGTTTGTTTGTTTGTTTGTTTGTTTTGAGTTGGGGGCTCACTCTGTTGCCTAGGCTGGAGTGCAGTGGCACGCTCACTTTCGACCTTCTGGACTCCAGCGATCCTTCCACCTCAGCCTTTCAAGGAGCCAGAACTACAGGTGCACACTACCACCCCTGGTTAATTTTTGATTTATTGTAGAGACGAGGTCTCGCCAAGTTGCTTGGGCTGGTCTCGAACCTGAGAACTCAGGCAGTCCACTCGCCTTGGTCTCCCAAGTGCTGGGATTACACGCTGAACCACCGTTCCCGGCCTGTTTTGTTTTGTTTTGAGTTGGAGTCTCACTCTGTTGCCCAGACTGGAGTGCAGTGGCCGCTTCCGGCCACCGCAGCCTCAACCTGCTGGGCTCCGGCGATCCTTCCGCCTCAGCCTTCCAAGCAGCCGGAACTAAGGCGCACGCTACCACGCCCGGCTAATTTTTGATTTATTGTAGAGATGAGGTCTTGCCAAGTTGCCCAGGCGGGTCTCGAACCCGCGGGCTCAGGCAATCCACTCACCTCAGCCTCCTAAAGGCATGGGATTACAGGCTGAGCCACCGAGCCCGGCTCTATTTTGTTTTTGAGTTGGAGTCTCACTCTGTTGCCCATGCTAGGGTGCAAGTGGCACAATCATGGCCACCACAGCCTTGATTTCCTGGACTCAGGGAATCCTTCTGCTTCAGTCTTTCAAGTAGCTGGAACTATAGACATGCGCTACCATGCCCAAAGAATTTTTCGATTTATTGTAGAGACAAAGTCTTACCATGTTACCCAGGCTGGTTTCGAACCCATGGGCTCAGACAGTCCTCTCACCTACGCCTCCCAAAGTGCTGGGATTATAGGTGTGAACCACCACGCCTGGCTATCATGCTCATTTTACAGAGAGGAAACAGGAGTAGGGAGGCTAAGCAACTTGTCCAAGGTCACTCAGCTAGCTGAGTTGCCAAGGCAGGGCCCATGCGTGGTCAGAACCTGCTCTGTGTTTCCACAGAGCCCAGAGCACATTCCTGGAAGCCTGCCCCTGTGACTTCGGAGGCTGGGCACCTGGTGCTCCTCCTGAGCCTGGCATGACCACTGGAGACTCCTCCCTGGGATCCTGCGATTGCTCAGCTCCTGCGGATGTCCCAGGCCGTGATGTGACAGCCGTGGGTTTGCGAGGGAGAGCAGTAGATGCAGAGTCTCAGCGGAGCCCGCCAGGTGTATCAGCTACTTAAACCAGGGACTACAGAGTCAAATGTCTACAGCGGCCAGGCTCTATAAACGAGAAGTCGAAAATATTTTTGTTTTTTTATTTTGAGTCAGCGTCTCATTCTGTTGCCTGGAATGCAGCGGCATGATTATGGCTCATGGCAGCTGCCACCTCCTTGGCTCAGGTGATGCTTCTGCCTCAGCCTCCCAAGTAGCTGAGTCTAAAGGCAAACACCACCATGCTCGGCTAATTGTATTTTAATTTTTTTGTAGAGACAAGGTTTTGCTATGTTGCCCAGATTGGTCTCAAACTTCTGGACTCAAGCAATCCTCCTCCCTTGGCCTCCTAAAGTGCTGGGATTATGTGTGTGAGCCACGGTGCCCAGGCAGTACAATTTTTTCTTAAAGCAACTCATTGCCAGGTGCAGTGGCTCATGCCTGTAATCCCAGCACTTTGGGAGGTGGAGGCGAGAGGATTGCCTGAGCCTGTGAGTTTGAGGCCAGCCTGGGCAATTTGGTGAGGGTCTCTACAATTAAAAAAAAAAAAATTAGCCAGGCCTGGTGGTGCACACCTGTGGTTCTAGCTACATGGAAGGCTGAGGCGGAAGGATCTCCTGAGCCCAGCAGTTGAGGCTGCGGTGGCTATGAGCATGCCACTGCACTTTAGCCTGAGTGACAGATTTCAACTAAAAAAAAAAAGGCACTCCTTTCTCAGCCTGTTATTATTTTCCTACTTTGATAAATGCACAAATATGAGAAATATCTCACTTTTGCCTTATCTCCACTATAAGAAAAAGAAGATGTGTGTAATAGGGTAGTTGATACTTGGTTTTCTTTTTTGGGGAGTAGCAGAGAGTGGGACTTAGTAGGATTGGCCTGTCAGGATCTGCTGCTCAATTTCTGCCACGATAGCAGTTGAGCTAGAAGTTTAAATCTGGATTTTTTTGTGCTGTCCTTTTTTTTTTGAGTTGTAGTCTCACTCCATCGCCCATACTGGAGTGCAGTGGCCGCTCCCGGCCACCGCAGCCTCGACCTGCTGGGCTCCGGCGATCCTTCCGCCTCAGCCTTCCGAGTAGCCGGAATTACAGGCACGCGCTACCTGCCCGGCTGATTTTTTGTTTTATTGTAGAGTGAGGTCTCACTGCCCAGGCGGGTCTCGAACCCACGGGCTCAGGCAATCCACTCACCTCAGCCTCCCAAAGGCGCGGGATTACAGGCTGAGCCACCGAGCCCGGCTCATTTTGATTTTTTTATTGTAGAGATGAGGTCTCGCCAAGTTGCCCAGGCGGGTCTCGAACCCACAGTCTCAGGCAATCCACTCGCCTCGGCCTCCCAAGGCGCTGGGATTACAGGCTGAGCCACTGAACCCGGCCTGTCTCTTGATTTTTAAGTTTTGGTAACAAATTACAAAAATACATATGTATGTAACAAACATACACAAATAGCTGCACACACACACCACACACACACACACACACACACACACACGCACACACGCACGTATGAACTCTTTAGCTCTGTTGGGCTCAAAAACAGCCAGTTTACTTCTAGCCTCCTTAGGTCAGTCCATCAGCCCCTCATTCCCAACATTGTAACAAGCAGTACATGCTGAAGGTTGGGTCCACCCTTCTCTAGACCTTTCTATTAAAAAAAACTCATAAAAACAAACGCACAGGCTGGTTGCTGTTCCTCAGCCTGTAATCCCAGCACTTTGGGAGGCTGAGGCAAATGGATTGCCTGAGCCCGCAGTTTCAAGACCAGCCTGGGCAACTTGATGAGAGCTTGGGCAACCTTGTCTCTACAGTAAATCACAAAAAGTGCCAGATGTGGTGGCGTGCGCCTGTAGTTCCAACTACTTGGAAGGCTAAGGCGGAAGGATCGCCTAAGTCCAGCAGGTGGAGGCTGTGGTGGCCGTGGGCGTGCTGCTGCACTCCAGCCTGGGCGACAAGAGTGAGACTCCAACTCAAAAACAAAACAAAACAGAACAAAAAAGCACAAAGGACATAAGAGCTTTTGCTGACTTTTCTGTGGGTGTCAAAGTCGGTTTGCATTTTGTGTAAGTGTGCCCGTTTGAGGCACGGGAGCCGACGGTGGGGTCATTGCCTGTGGGCGGGAGGTGGAGTTCACGACTGGGCTGTGAGACTCACTTCCACCCACTCTGTCCCCTCTCTTTCAGGATGTCCATGAGGAGCCCCGTCTCTGCCCAGCTGGCCCTGGATGGTGTTGGCACCATGGTGAACTGCACCATCAAGTCAGAGGAGAAGAAGGAACCTTGCCACGAAGCCCCCCAGGGCTCAGCCACTGCAGCTGAACCCCAGCCTGGAGACCCGGCCCGGGCCCCCCAGGATGGTGCTGATCCCCAAGCTCCCACCCAGGTAACCAGCACTTTGCCAGGGCTTCCCAGGTCAGTGTCCCTGCCCTGCCTCTGCAGCCTCACACCCACACACTGTGCCTGGCCTCTCCTCCAGCCTGTGTGGGCCCACACCCCTAGCTGGCAGCTGGTGCAGACAGAAATGATGCTCTCGGGGTGAGACGCTGGATGGGGGGTGGGGAGGGGTGGCCGAGTTCAGTCCTAGGCTAGAAGCCAGGTCACCTGTTAGAGTGAGGCCTGGACACACACCTGCATTCGCTCATTCACCCCCTAGTGACTCTCCCTTGTGTGTGAGCCCAGCCTTGCTCCTGAGGACAGTGAGGGAGGTGGGGTGCACGTGTGTAAAGTCTGGCTTAGAAGTGGCCTAGTAGCTTTTTCAAGTGGTTTGAGAAAATCAGTTGTGTGACCCAAGAAAGAGGTAGTAAATCACTGTTAAAGATGATTTAACAGTGAGGGAATTGAACTGCACAATCAGCATGGAGTCTGATGGGGGTGGGGAGAGAGAGAGAGAGAGAGAGAGAGAGAGAGAGAGAGAGAGAGAGAGAGAGAGAGAGAGAGAGAGTCAGTGGTGATCAAGGAAGACTTTAGAAATGGGGCTTTGCTGGGCTCGGTGGCTCAGCCTGTAATCCCAGCACTTTGGGAGGCTGAGGTGAGAGGACTGCCTGAGCCCACGGGTTTGAGACCCGCCTGGGCAGTTTGGCAAGACCTCATCTCTACAACAAGTCAAGAATTAGCCAGGTGTGGTAGCGCGCGCTGGTAGTTCCAGCTACTTGGAAGGCTTAGCAGGTTGAGGCCCAGCAGGTTGAGGCTGCGGTGGCCGGGAGCAGCCACTGTACTCCAGTCTGGGCGACAGAGTGAGACTCCAACTCAAAAAAAAAAAAAGAAAGAAAAGAAAGAAATGGGGCCTCAAGCTAGGCCTTAAAGGATGGACTTAGACAAGAAGAGGAGCGAGGGGAGTTTTTTTCTTTTTTCTTTTTTTTCCTTTTTTTTTAAGAAATGGGGTACAATTCAGGGTTAGGTATACAAGCGTTTATTATGCAGGTACCCTTGTTGATGAGGTGTGCCCCTCCCTCCCCTGGCAGTTTTCCTCAACTGCCAATCCCACACCCCCTCCCCTGGCAGTATTCCACTGCCAGTCCCTCTCTTATAGTAAGGGGGAGTTTCTTTTTTTTTTTTTTTTTGAGTTGGAGTGTCACTCTGTCGCCCAGACTAGAGTGCAGTGGCCGCTCCCGGCCACCGCAGCCTCGACATGCTGGGCTCCGGCGATCCTTCCGCCTCAGCCTTCCAAGTAGCTGGAACTACAGGCGGGCGCTACCACGCCCGGCTAATTTTTTTTTGATTTATTGTAGAGGTGAGGGCTCGCCAAGTTGCCCAGGCGGGTCTCGAACTTGCGGACTCAGGCAATCCATTCACCTCAGCCTCCCAAAGGCACGGGATTACAGGCTAAGCCCCGAGCCCGGCTCGGGGGAGTTTCTTAAGGAGGGACGGGGTGCGGGCCCCATGAGTAACCAGCCAGGCTGGAGCGGCAGGTGTAGATACAGAGTAATAATGAATACCTGACTTTTGGCCCCAACTGCAGTGGCAAGCCTCATTCACATGCATGAACTCCCCTGATCCCAGCAACAATCCTGTGACAAGAGGAGGTATTAATATTTCCATTTTCAGAAGAGGGAAGTCAGGTTCAGATAAGTTCAGGGACTTGTGTAGGATCAAACACCTTGTGAGTCATAGAGCCTGGAAGGAAACCCAGGTCTTTTGTTTTCAGATCTTTTGTTCTTTTCATGAGCAAAGGTTGGGCAGGTGGAGGATGGGGGGCCCTATTGGGTGGGGTAGTAGGGCTGGGGTGGAGTCTGGGGTTCCTTCTGGGTGAACCTCTCTGGGGGGCTCAGACCTCCCTGCAGTCTCTCCTCCATTTGGGGATGACAGTGACAATTCAGTGTGTCTTGCAGGACCGTAGCTCTCCAGAGAGCAATAGGTCCCCAGAACCCAAGAGACCGGGCATCTCTGAGGCGGCTTCTGGAAGCCAGGAGAAGCTGGACTTCAACCGAAATTTAAAAGACGGTAGGATGTCTGTTAGAGGCAGGGGCCTGGGGCAGGAGGTGTTAGGGCAGTCACTCTTCACCATGTCACTGTCTTCCAGTGGTGCCGGCCATCGAGAAGCTGCTATCCAGTGACTGGAAGGAGAGGTTTCTAGGAAGGAACTCTGTGGAAGCCAAAGATGTCAAAGGTGAAGGCCCATGGCGGGTGGGGGAGATGTTTGAACTCTCTTTTCCTTCTGTTCATGCAGTCAGGATCCACAGGGCAGTTCTTGGGGTTCTTGGTACCCTCATACCTGTCTTGTGCTACATGGCTCCTGCCTGGCCTTAGAGGACATCACCATCCCTCACTTGGAGGCCCCAAGCAGTAGGTCTGGCTCATCCCCTGCAGAAGAGGCCTGACAGGAAGCAAATCCCATGATTATGGAATTGGGCTCTTGTGACCTCAGGCCTGTCATTGCTACTTGCTAGGTCTAACTGCAGAATGGGTAGAAAGTTCCATTTCACGACTGATGATTAATCCTAGGCCAGCAGGACCTCCTTAAGTGAATTAAAAGTGGTTATTAAAGTGCTGCTTGCTGGACGCAGTGGCTCACGCCTGTAATCCCAGCACTTTGGGAGGTGGGGGCGAGAGCATTGCCTGGGCAACTTGGCAAGACCTCAACTCTACTATAAATCAAAAAAGTAGCCGGGCATGATGGCGTGTGCCTGTGGTTCCAGCAACTTGGAAGGCTGGGGCAGAAGGATTACCTGAGCCCAGCAATTTGAAGTCATGGTGGCTGTGAGAGTGCCACTACACTTCAGCCTGGGTGACAGAGTGAGACTCCAAACCCCCCCCCAAAAAATGCTGCTGGGGTTTCTTAGCATGATTATTTTTGCAGTGTGACTGATCAGTCTCACAGAGGGAACTTTGAAACAATACAGAAACTGGGCATGGTGACTCACGCCTATAATTTCAGTGCTTTGGGAGGCTGAGGCAGGGGAATCACTTGAGCCCAGGAGTTCAAGACCAGATTGCACAACATAGTGAGACTCTGTCTCTACCAAAAAAAAGTAAAAAATTAACTGAGCATGGTTCCTGTCGTCCCAGCTGCTTGGGAGGCTGAAGTGGGAGGATCACTTGAACTCAGGAGTTCGAGGCGGCAGTGAGCTTTGATTGTGCCACTGCACACCATCATGAGTGAGAGAGTGAGGTTCTATTTCTTTAAAAAAAAACAAAAAGCAAACAGATGCCCAGGCTCCTTGCCTTCCCCCACCCCTATCAACCTACTGAATGAGAACCCCGGGAATGGGGGCCTGGGTATCTGTATATTTCAGACTCCCTGAGTGATTCTGATGCAAATGGTCTGTGGCCAGACACTTAGAAATAACTGCAGCATCAAATAGGCACTAAATTGGAAGGCTCAGAAGCACTACCATTTATTGGCTGAGGAGCGTGTGCCAGGTCCTGGACTCAGGGCTTTATGTATATAGCTCATTTAACCCTCACAGTAACCCTATTGTTGTCTTTATTTACACATTTTGAACTGCAGAGAAGTGGGCAACCTGCCTAGCAGTTCACAGGAAGGATGGGTTGAAATGGGGATCTGAACCTAGACCTGTCTTGCTCCAAAGCCTGCATGTGTTCCCCTGGGCCCCTCCCGTAGGTTGGCTGTCCACACTGACCCTTTGTGGCACTGGGCACTTGAGGATATCGAAGAGGCCCAGGGGTCTGGGGCTGAGCTGTCTCACGGTCAGCATTTCCAGGGTCTGGAATCAGTGACTGATAACAAGGAACTTCTAGGCCAGCTAGTTGATCAGACTGCAAGATAAGGAGCCCCCCTCCAGGGCAAGGTCTTGACTTATAATCTCTGTGGCTCAGCCCCTAACGGGCCTGGGGTACAGCAGTTGTTCAGTAAGCATCAGATGGATGAGGGGATGGTTGGACGAATGAACACACAACAAAATCTCAATGGTGGCGCTTTCACTGTGGAGCAGGGACCCAAGAGAGCCTAGCGGAGAAGGAGCTCCAGCTTCTGGTAATGATCCACCAGCTGTCCACTCTGCGGGACCAGCTCCTGACAGCCCACTCAGAGCAGAAGAACATGGCTGCCATGCTCTTCGAGAAGCAGCAGCAGCAGATGGAGCTGGCCCGGCAGCAGCAGGAGCAGGTGGGCCCGCCTGGGTGTTTGCCTTTCTTTCCAGGGGAGAGGCTGTGTCAGGGCCTAGCAAGGGGCGCCTTGCCTGGAGGCATAGACAGTGTAGGCTGGGGCCTGGGGGAGGTGGGGAGGGACTGTGGGATTCCCACCTCGAGCTGATTCGTAAGTCCTTATGGGGCGGATTCCTAAACCTCTGTAGGCTGTGGGGTAGGAGGATGTGAAAGGGATGATGGGGGAGAACAGCTTTCTGCTTCCTGCCCAACCTCTGTTCCTGGTCCTGAGGGGGAGGGGTGAGCTTCCTGCAACAGGAGACCCAATTCGAAGGGTGGGCTGTTCTGCCTCTCTCTTTACCCACCTGTACTTGGCAGTTGGCCTCCGTGTGGAAGGCAGGGTGTGGTGGGGGTCAAGGCAGACTCAGCACCGGAGCTGGTGTCCGTGACCTCTCGCCCACCTCTCCCTCTGCTAGATTGCTAAGCAGCAGCAGCAGCTGATTCAGCAGCAGCACAAGATCAACCTCCTGCAGCAGCAGATACAGGTAACCAAAGGGACGGCCCGGTAGGCGGAGTGAAGGTAGCAGAGGGAGCCGGTGCCAGCCTGGAGAGGTGCTGGGGACAGAGATGAGGACCAAGCTAGAGCTGCCCAAGGCAGAATCACTCAGTCCTGACCCTAGGAGGAGGGCCCTTATTTCTGTCCTAGCCCCCGACCTGTCCTCTTTCCCTGTTTTAAGGAAGGGGCCCAGATGTCTTTCTCCCCAACTGAGATTTGGGGGCCTGAGGTCAGATACATCAGTTTGAAGACTGTCTTTGCCCTGTGCCCTGTGCCTCTGCCCTGTAGGTCCACTCTCTGTGTCCCGGGCTGACCAAAGCTGGGTGGCTCTTTGGGCCCCCGGGAACTCACACAGGGTTTGTTTCTCTTCAGCAGGTCAACATGCCTTATGTCATGATCCCAGCCTTCCCCCCAAGCCACCAACCTCTGCCTGTCACCCCCGACTCCCAGCTGGCCTTGCCCATCCAGCCCATCCCCTGCAAACCAGGTGAGTGTGGGAAGGGAAGTTTCGCCACTGCGGCTGGCCTGGCCTGGTCTGAGGTCAGGGATGGCTCCCTGAACCCGCTTTCATCCATTACTTTGCTATCCTTTCTGGGCCTCCATTTTGGATCTGTCCAGTGGAAGAATAATCCCTTCTTTCTGAACTTCACGGAACTTTACTGAAGTTCACTAGGAGAATGAAAAGAAATAGCACATTGGAAACCATAAAGTCCTTTCCAGGTGTAAAGTGATGTCACAATTCAGGTCTAGTCACTCCAGTTCTGGTATATTTACTGTGCCAAAATATTAATATCATGAATATTAATATCATGAATTGGCCGGACATGATGGCTCATGTATGTAATGCCAGCATTTTGGGAGGGCTAGGCAGGAGGATCGCTTGAGGCCCAGAGTTCAAGACCAGCCTGGGCAATATAACAAGACCTTGTCTCTATATGGAATTAAAAATTAGCCGGGTATGATGGATGTGCCTGTAGTCCCCACTGAGGCAGGAGGATCGCTTGAGCCCAGGAACTCAAGGCTGCAGTGAGCTATGATTGTGCCACTGCACTCCAGTCTGGGTGACAGAGACCTCATCTTAGAAAAAATAGTTAAGAATTTAAAAAATTAATATTAACTGAGATGTGTACATCTCCCAACTGCTAGAAGCTTTCATTCCTACCTTCACACTCTTGACCCTGCTGGGACCATGACGCTTTGGCTTTCTATCCCATCACTGAATTCAGCAAACACACTGCCTGTATATCAGGCACTGCAGTTAATGGGGAGCCACGA
This sequence comes from Cephalopachus bancanus, assembly GCA_027257055.1. Classification (NCBI taxonomy): domain Eukaryota; kingdom Metazoa; phylum Chordata; class Mammalia; order Primates; family Tarsiidae; genus Cephalopachus; species Cephalopachus bancanus. Next base: position 1,022,431 of record JAPVLO010000569.1, on the reverse strand, counting down.
GGGCGATCACATATGAACTTTGAGCTCAAGGAATTTACAGTCTGGGGCGAGAGAACGGTTATACCAATAAGCAGGGAACCTGGGAAGGCTTCATGAGGAGGTGGCATCTGACTGAGCCCTGGCAAACGTGCAGGACGTGTGAGGGGTCCATTGGGAGCTGAGGGGAGAGGACGATACAGGCAGCCCTGGATTCTGAGGTGGGAAGCTGCCGGGGGGGGGCCTTAAGAGAAGCCTGTGCCAGGGTGTGAGATACAGCTGGGAAGGGCTGTCAGGACAGGATATGGAGTTTGGGGTTTATTTATTAGGACGTGGGGTGTCCTTGAATGATGGATTAGTGTGTTGTCTCTGGCTGGAGGGGCTAGGGAATGGAGAGGAGTCTGGAGTCTGACCAGAAGTAGGACTGGTAAGGGCTGCTGAGATAATTCTAGTGATGGGGGATGACACCTGAATTAAGGCAGTGACAGTGTGGATGGGGATGGGGCAGAAACATTGCTCATGATTTTCCCAGAAGTGTAAACAGCTTTTTTTTTTTTTTTTTTTTTTTTAAGTAAGAGTCTCACTCTGTTGCCCAGGCTGGAGTGCAGTGGCACACTCACGGCCACCCCAGCGTCAGCCTGCTAGACTCAGGTGATCCTTCTGCCTCAGGCTTCCAAGTAGCCTGAACTACGGGCGCGCTAACATGCCTGGCTAATTTTTTTGTTTATTGTAGAGATGGGGGTCTCGCCAAGTTGCCCAGGCAGGTCTCGAACTTGCAGGCTCAGGCAACCTACTTGCCTCAGCTGTGGGATTACAGACTAAGCCACTGAGTCCGACCGTGAACAGCTTTAAAGTCAACCCACTGGCCAGGTGCAGTGGCTCATGCCTATAATCCCAGCACTTTGGGAGGCCGAGGTGAGAGGATTGTCTGAGCCCACAGGTTTAAGAGCCTGGGCAACTTGATGAGACTCATCTCTATAATAAATCAAAAAATTAGCTGGGCGTGGTGGCATGCGCCTGTAGTTCCAGCTATTTGGGAGACTGAAGCGGAAGGATCACCTTAGTCCAGCAGCCTTGGCTGCGGTGGCCGCTAGCCTGCCACTGTACTCCAGCCTGGGTGATAGAGTGAGACTCCGACTCCAAAATGTTCCACAAGTGAGAGGGAGACAGCAGGGAGCTCCCTTGTGTGTGTGGGGTAGTTCCTTAGGGCCCACCCCTGGGGCCTGCAGGCAATGGTCCCAATTTCATCTCCTGCCTGGTTTATACCGGGCACTGTAGGGTAGGGTAAAGGGGAAACAGAAAGGACTGGAAAAGTCAGGCCCTGTCTTAGCCTGTTCAGGCTGCTGTAACAATGCCACGTGCTGGATGGCTTCAAAACAACAGACATTTATTTCTCACAGTTCTGGAGGGTGGGAAGTACAGGACCACGGTTCTGGCAGGTGCAGTGTCTAGTGAGGACCTACTTTCTGGTTCTCAGAGGGAGGAGTCTCCTTTGGTGTCTCTCACCTCTTCTCACTGTGTCCTCACATGGTAGAAGGGGTAACAGGCTCCCTCAGGCCTCTCATTCCCACTCCTGAAGGCACTAGCCTCATGACCTAATCACCTCCCAAGGACCCCACCTCCTAATACCATCCATTGGGGATTAGGTTTCAACATACAAATTCTGGGGGGTGGGGACCGCAAACATAGTGTTCTACTCCTGCACTCCCCAAATGCCTGTTCTCACATTCAGAATATATTCATTCCATCCCAATAGCCCCCAAAGTCAACTTGTTTCAGCATCAACTCAAATGTTTCAAGTCTTGGAGTCTCATCTAAAATCACCTAAATCAGATGGATGTAAGACTCCAGGTAAAATTCCCCTCCGGGACTGAGGAATACATTTCTGTTGCTTATAAGCTAGCAGCCTGAGCGGACTGAAACAGGCCCTGTGTTGAAGGAAGCTTCCGGTTACCTGGGGGGAACCGGGAGGGGAGAAGTTGAAGGTGGAGGAGAGAGGACAGTGGCATCAAACTGTTGCAACTAACTCCCCGCAAGTGTGGAGCAGAGCCATGGAGACAAGGGGGCAGGCGCCTGGTCAGGAGAGGGACCCCAGTGCTTTCCAGACAGGTGAGGCAGGAAATAAGCTGTGGAAGATGGGGACCAGCAGGGCTCCCTCCTGCTGTGTTGGCTCCAGGATCTAAGCAAGCAGGATCCCTTCCTAAAGCTGCCTGTGAACAGCAGCCCTCCCCACTCACACGCCCACAGTGTGTGCCCCACAGCATGGCGTCCACACTTTGAGCTGGGCCTTCCCGGGCCTCAGAACTGAACTGTCCACCTCTTTCCTCACATCTTGCTTTCCCACAACCCGCTGCCCATCTCCATGTGTCTGAATTCTGTGTGTCCTGCAGGCGCTAGTTCATATCTCCACTCCCCCCGGAAGACCTGCTCTAGCCACCCTGGCTGGAACAGAGTTCTCCGGCAGCCCTCATCACCACCTGCCTTGTGCCTCGTGATGGCTTTTCTCCTCACCTGAGATGTCAGTGGGAGAGAGGGCCGTGTCCAGGAAATGACGGGCTATGGAGTCTCGATGACCTGTGGGCTATTTGAATTTTCAGGTCTCTATATCTTCCTTCCTTCCCTCCCTTCTTTCCTCCTTCCCTTATTTTTTTTTTCTGCGACAGGGCGTCACTCTAGCTCAGCCTGGAGTGTGGTGGCATGATCATAGCTCACTGCAACCTTGAACTCCTGGGTGCAAGCAACCCTCCTGCCTCACTTTGCCTCCCAAGCAGCTAGGAATACAGGCATGTGCCACCATGCTCAGCTAATTTTTTAATTTTTTTGTAGAGACAGGGGTCTTGCTATGTTGACCAGGCTGGTCTGGAACTCCTGGCCTCAAGTAATCCTCCCACCTCAGCCTCCCAAAATGCTGGGATTACAGGCATGAGTCTCCGCACTGCATCTATAGAATGAGATGGTGACATATTGAGCACCTGTTATATCCCACATACTGTGTAGTATTGTACGATAACGCACTTGAGTCGTGCTACATTACAGGCAGCTGCTTTTATGCCTTGCATCCTGTAGGTACAGAATAAAAGTATCCATTGAATAAAGAGATGGTGTAGCTTCTCTCATGGCACCATGGGTGGGACTCTGGGGCCTGGGAAACTCTTCGGAGTGGGTTGGGAAGGGCAGAGATAGGGCAGTGGGAGATGAGGGGATGCGGGATCCCCAGCAGTGTTCAGCACCAGAGAAGGCAGTGGTTGGAACCAACTGGGCCAGCTCAGAGCCGGCGCCCGCCTGTGGTGCTGGGCCCTGTCAAGCAGGGTTTCTGCTGTTCTGTGCTCATCCAGGACTTTTCTCCCTGCCGCCTTTTCCATAGTGGAGTATCCGCTGCAGCTGCTGCACAGCCCCCCTGCCCCAGTGGTGAAGAGGCCTGGGCCCCTGGCCGCCCACCACCCCCTGCAGGTACTGCCCTCTGCCTGCCAGCCTGGGGCTCCCTCCCTGGCTCCTGGCAGCTGGCCTGCGGAGTGCAGAGCAGTGGGCCCCTGGCGTCCTGTGTTCCAAGCCCTTGTCACCTGCTCCTGGTGGCTCCGCTTTTCTCGGTCTCTCTGTCTGTCCTGGGTCTGCTTGTCTCACTTCCTCTGTGTCTCTCTGGGGAGTCTCCTGTGGGATCTCTCACCTCCGACCCTGCGGTCTCCCTCAGGAGCCCTCCCAGCCCCTGAACCTCACAGCCAAGCCCAAGGCCCCCGAGCTGCCCAACGCCTCCAGCTCCCCCAGCCTGAAGCTGAGCAGCTGCGGGCCCCGCCCCCCCAGCCACGGGGCCCCCACGCGGGACCTGCAGTCCAGCCCCCCCAGCCTGCCTCTGGGTAAGCAGCAGTCCTTAGGGCAGAGCCAGATCGCATGATGTGACCATATGACGGTGGCCACATCCCTTCCCCTCTTTGGGTTCCAGGCTTTATAAAACAAGAGCTAGCTAGACTTGCTCATAGCAGGTCTCCTTTCTCCTCTCCCCTGTGATAGCTTTCTGGGCTCTCCAGCATCAGGGCTTCAGGCCACAGAGTGGTGCAGTTCTGGGGGCGCTAGTCTCCTCTCTAGTCTTCTGACACTGCACAACAGCCACTGTAAATGGCGGTCCCTTGGGGTTAGACAATGTAGCTGCCCCATGGAGGGGCAAGAGGGACGCATCCCAGGATGCTCACAGAAAGCTGCAGCGTGAGGTGGCTGGAGTTTGGGCCCACGCTGTGCTGAGCCCCTCATCTCCCCCCCACCTTCTCTTCCTCTGCGCTCTCCCCTAGGCTTTCTGGGTGAAGGGGACGCTGTCACCAAAGCCATCCAGGATGCTCGACAGCTGCTGCACAGCCACAGCGGGGCCTTGGAGAGCTCCCCCAACACCCCCTTCCGTAAGGTAGGGCCCCCGCTCCCCTAGCCCAAGGGCAGGAACAGATGGTGGCCAGGGGTGTCAGACACAGAGCCTGAGGCCACCAAAGGGGGCAGGGGAGGAGAGAGGTGACGCAGAGGGGGCTGACGTACAGGTTGCCCCTGTCAACCCCAGGACCTCATCAGCCTGGACTCGTCCCCAGCCAAGGAGCGGCTGGAAGAGAGCTGCATGCACCCACTGGAAGAAGCCATGCTGAGCTGCGACATGGACGGTGAGCGCGCCAGAAACGGGGCTGACAGGCAGGCCACCTCTGTGTGCCCCCCAGGGCCAGGGTGGGTTGAATGTCTGATCTCTGCTGTCCCTGGGCCTGTGTATCGAGTCTTCTCTGGGTGTGTGTGTATGTGTCCGTCACCTCACTGTGTCCCTGTGGCTGTCTCTGAGTCTGCTTTCCCACATCTTGAGACTGCTGGGTCTTCACTCTCTTGGGGCCTATTGCTCTGCTTTCCTTTTTTTTTTTGATTTGGGGTCTAACTCTGTTGCTTGGCTGGAGTGCAGTGGCGCCATTGACCTCCAGGGCGCAGGCGATCTTTCTGCCTTGGCCTCCCAAGTAGCTGGGAGTACAGGTACACACTACCATGCTGGGCTAATTTTTTTTTTTTTTTTTGTAGCAATTAGGTCTACCTACATTGCCCAGGCTGGTCTCGAACTCCTGGGCTCAAGCAATCCTCCCACTTCATCTTCCCAAAGTGCTGGGTTGACAGGAGTGAGCCACAGCGCCTGGCATGTTTATAAATTTTTAATTTTATTATTATTTTTTGCTCTGCTTTCTTGGTACGTCTGGTGCTCGTCTATCCCGGCCTCCTCAGTGCCTCCTGGTGGTCAAGTAGGGGATGTCGCTCTGCTGGCCCTCGAGGACTCTCCCACCCCAGATGGGCTGCTTGGCTGACTGCTCCCTGTCCCCTAGGCTCCCGCCACTTCCCCGAGTCCCGGAACAGCAGCCATATCAAGAGGCCCATGAACGCCTTCATGGTGTGGGCCAAGGACGAGCGGAGGAAGATCCTCCAAGCCTTCCCGGACATGCACAACTCTAGCATCAGCAAGATCCTTGGTAAGGGCCAGTGGGTGGGCTCTCTGGGGGCTCTCGGGGGTTGAGGGGCGATATATCCAGCCGAACCCGGTTGCCAACTGTGGGGCTTGTGTGGTGACATTCCAGGACTCCGGTGGAGTCTGTAGGGGGCAGGAGTCGGGATGTGAGGGCAGCTGGGTCCTGGAGTCCGGGACGATTGAGGGGCTCCCTGTCCTCAGGGACTTGAGTGTGTGTGTGTGTGTGTGTGTGTGTGTGTGTGTGTGTGTACACATTCTTTAGCCCTCCTGATGGAAACCTAACCTGTTCCACAGTGTCCTTAGACTTTTGAAGCTGGCAGAAACAGGAGAGACTGGTGTTCTTAGGCTGTCAGTAAAAAGGTTTTCAAAACTCAGGTCAAGGAGGGATGTGAACCAGGGCAGGTGGGGCTAAAAGGAGGCTAGAAGAGGTTCTTCCGTGTCAGTGTAGGTCTCCTGTCGACAGACATCGGGTATTTTGCCCTGAGGAAGGAATCTGTCTGGATTATTGAGGAGTTGGAGTAGCTACACTTGTGTTTATGCAAATCAGGTCTCCCAGAAATGGCTGCTTTGGGATGTGGGTGGGTGTTGAGTCTTAAGCTGGTCATTGGATCCCCTATAAAGCCAGCTTCATTCATTCATTGGCTCAGTATCCAAGGAGCATCCCCATCGGGCCAGGCCCTTGCACGTATATGAGCTTGTGGACCTGCCTGGGGACCATCACCTGCTTGGGGCCTCCCGGGCCTGCAGGGGGCTGGGGCGGTCAGCCGAGCTCGGCGCTGACTGCCCGCTCCCGGGGGCGGGGCCAGGCTCCCGCTGGAAGTCCATGACCAACCAGGAGAAGCAGCCCTACTACGAGGAGCAGGCGAGGCTGAGCCGGCAGCACCTGGAGAAATACCCCGACTACAAGTACAAGCCGCGGCCCAAGCGCACCTGCATCGTGGAGGGGAAGCGGCTGCGCGTGGGCGAGTACAAGGCCCTGATGCGGACGCGGCGCCAGGACGCCCGCCAGAGCTACGTGATCCCGTGAGCTCGCCCTCCCAGGGTGCCCCAGAGGCTGTGTGTGTAGGTCTTGCGAGCGGCTGGGTGTCAGTGTGTGGCTTGCCGTTGGGTGTGAGCCCGGGGGTGGGTGTGTGTGTGTGTGTGTGTGTGTGTGTATATCACCTGCGTGTGGCCGGGCCTGTGTGTGCGACTCTAGTGGTGACTGTACGGCTGTGTGTTTGTGACTGTGGTGAGGACTTCATCTGAGGATGCAGGGACGTGACTGTGAGTGAATGGGGGACTGGCCGCACGTACCTGGAGAGATGTGCCTGTAGAGGCCATTTCTGACCAACTCAATACAAATTCAGAGGTTCTAAAACTCAGGTCTGGTTTTGTGGCTCATGCCTGCAATCCTAGCACTTTGGGAGGCTGAGGCAGGATTGCCTGAGGCCAAGAGTTTGAGACCAACCTGAGCAACTTGTAGAGAGGCCCTGTCTCTACAAAACATTTTAAAAAAGTAAAGTAGCTGGGCGTGGTGGCTCACGCCTGTAATCTCAGCACTTTGTTTTGAGGCGGAGGCAAGTGGATTGTCTGAGCCCAGGGGTTCAAGCCCAGCCTGGGCAACTTGGCGAGACCTTGTCTCTACAGTAAATAAATTAAAAAAAAAATTAATCGGGCATCATGGCGCATACCTGTGGTTCCAGCTGTTTGAAAGGCTGAGGTGAAAGGGTCACCTGAGCCCAGCAGGTTGAGACTATGGCGGTCATAAGTGTGCTACTGCACTCCAGCCTGGATGACAGTGAGACTCTGACTCAAAAAAAAAAAAAAAAAAAGTATTAATCACAGAAAGATTGACCAAAATAAGCACCCTGGTGGCTTTCTTTAAAAAGTAAAACCCCCAGGGCATTTAAACAGACAATTCTTCCTTTGTGTGTGTGTGCAAACTATTTTATTTTATTTTTTAGTTATTATTTATTATAGAGATGGGTGGTACAATCCAGGGTTAGGTATATAAACACTGATCATGCAGGTACCCTTGTTGATGAGGTATACCCCTCCCTCCCCTAGCAGTTTCCCTCAACTGCCAATCCCACCCCTGACGATTCTTAAAAATTGAATTTATATGCAATCCTCCAAGAATATTATCTGTTGAACACATCCATGGCTCTGGGGCTGTGGAGCCAGCTGCCAGGCTATAGGTGACAGTGAATTAGGCCATCAGAAAGCAGACTGAGGGCAGGGTGAATGAGTCATGGACCCAAGAGGGTGTGGGGTGGCAATGTATACCCTGAGGAGGCCTGGAGCTTGGGGTCAAGGTGAGGGTGTATCTGTAGCCACGCCCCCCCCACTCCCCAGCCCGCAGGCCGGCCAGGTGCAGATGAGCTCCTCAGATGTCCTGTACCCTCGGGCGGCAGGCATGCCCTTAGCACAGCCGCTGGTGGAGCACTATGTCCCCCGGAGCCTGGACCCCAACATGCCCGTGATCGTCAACACCTGCAGCCTCAGGGAGGAGGGCGAGGGCACAGACGACAGGCACTCCGTGGCCGACGGCGAGATGTACCGGTACAGCGAGGATGAGGACTCGGAGGGTGACGAGAAGAGCGACGGGGAGTTGGTGGTGCTCACAGACTGATCCCGGCTGGGCGGGCCTGCTCCTTCTCCTCTGGGAAGACCTCGCCCAACCCGACGGGCACAGCCGGCCGACCTGGACTGTGTTGGTACTTGGACTTGCTTGTGCCCCAGAGACGGGCACAGCTGTGCACTTGTAGATACATTGGTGAGGGGAGAGGCCCCCTCCCCCCTACTCCTTCAGGCATCCCCGGGGAGCTGTTGGCCTGGGTGGGCAGGACCTGCGTATGGTGATGGGCCAGCTGGCTGGGCACCTCAGCCCTTGCTTGGGCTCCTGGCCGGGGACACTGTATGATCCTCCTCTCCTGCAGGTCTACCCATCTCGGGGTATGGCAGCTACACACCTGTCCCCCTGGAGTCACACGCTTCGTTTCCATTCTTGTTCTGGCTGGACCAGCCACTGTGGGACCAACACCCCCTCCGACACTCGCTCAGATTGTCCTGTCCTGGGATCACTTTGTACTTTGTGCAGAAGGGTCTGGCTGTTGCTGTCTTCACCTCTGCCAAGCCCATCGTGCCTCTGGCTGCTGTGTGTGTGTGTGTGTGTGTGTGTGTGTGTGTGTGTGTGTGTGTGTGTGTTTTCATCTGTTCATTCATTGCACAAACTATTTATTGAGTGCCCGCTATGTGCCAGGCACTGTTGCTGAGTTCCTGTGGGTGTTGCTTCTCTGGGGGCCTCTTTCTGTGCTTCTCTTTGTCCCCGAATTGCTACCTCTTTGTCGGTCTGGGTGTCTCAGGTTCTGTGTGTCCTTGTGTGCATTTCTCTCTCTCCCTCTCTCCTTGTCTCTCTGCAAGGCCCGCTTTGTTTCTCCCCCCCTTTCTTGGTGTCTGTCCCTGCCCTCTGATGCCCCTTGGATTCTCTGGGTTGCTGTAGGCCCCTGGCCTGCCCCGGGCCCATCAACCTTCCTGACGACCTCCTGCTCACCCTTTCATTGCCTCCCTGACTCTGCCAGTCGGTTCCCACGGAGCCATTTTTAGCTCTGAGCAGCATGGGAATGTGTCTCGGCCTCCAACGGGCTTTGTCCTGGTGCCGCCACCCCTGGTCCCAACCTGATCCCAGGAGGATTGATGGTGCCCCCCTTCCTGCCAGTGGCAAGCCCTAGAGATGGGACTCCCCAAAGCAGCTGGTCTTCATTCCTCCCCCATGAGCGCGGGGCAGGGACTCCCCATTCATGGAAGAGGTTGGTGAGAAGACTCGGGCGTCAGTCCTTCCCACCCGGCTCTGCCCCTCTCCCGCTGCCCCCCCCCGCACTAGGGCATGGGTCTTCACTCCTCCTGTTCAGTGCCACATGCTATTTCCCTGCAGAAATCAAATCCCATGGGACCTCCAAAGATCTGGAACAGCCCTCGGGTCTGGGTGGGAGGGGAACCCGAAATCTCACAGATATGGAGTCTGTGCCAGCTCCCCCCCATATTCTCCACCCCCACCCCCAAAAGCCCCCACTTCTCTCCAGGCTGTTTCTTTTTTTATGACTGTAAACATAGATAGTGCTTTATTTTGTTAATAATAAGATAATGATGAGTAACTTAACCAGCACATTTCTCCTGTTTACACTCGGGGGATTTTTTTTTGTTTGTTTTCTGATGGCATAATAAAGACAGATCATTTCAGAATCTGGCCCTTGTGCTGGGGAGGAGGGAAGCTGGGTTAAGTCCAGAATTCCTAAATATGCCGCCAGCCCGGGCACCACTGCCCCTGGTGGCAGCTTGTGGAAACTTCTGGCATGGGGCCTCGGAGGAACCGGCTGAGGTAAGGGAGGTCCTGGCCAAGCTCGCGAGCGACCTACGCCACCCAGGTCCACTGTAAGAGCACTGTAATAAAGAGTCAAGAGGCTCAGGTTCTCCCTAGAACTAGGCACATGGCCGACGGGGGGGATGGGGTTAGGACTCCTTTGGCCCTCGTTGTCCTAATCTGGAAGCAAGAGGATTAAACTTTATCCACGGTTCTTACCCTCTTTCTGAGAGGAAGAGCCCTTTGAGACGCTAATGAAAGTTGTAGCCCCCCATCCCAGGAAAGGGCTCACAGACGCCCTGAAGCCCACGTATGAGCCCCCCACAATATCGATTAATGAAGGAGGGTCTCTATCCATGAATGTCAAGCTTGGAGTGAAAATTTCAAAGACATAGTTCTCACACTAGGAGAAAGAAGAGGCCTAAAAGGGCATATTCTCCAGGATCTATACAAAGAACTCGTGGTTAGAGCACCATAATCGCATCAGTATGGGATGGGAACAACAAAACTGAATGGCAATTCTTGGGGAAGAGTTAGACTTGGGTTAAACTCATAGAGGCTTGTGTTCACAATAAGGGAAGTGATTGGCGGTCCGGTGTACCCCACACAGGCCTTTCCCATCGCCCTCACTAGAAAAGACTGTTGTCACAGTGGAGGGGCCCAGAAGCAGGCACCCTGCATAGAGGAGGCCTGGTGGGATCCCGGTGGACATGTCCTTAGAGGGAAGGTGGGCAGAAAGGACAAGATTGCTTTCTGCAAAGCGGCCAGGTGGGCAAGGGTGTAGATAGTCCACGTAGCCTAGGAGGTGGAACTTGGGCTCTTAGGTGAAAGTCTCCAAGGGTCTATATTTGCATAACATAAAGAGCATAAAGAGTTTTCTTGACAAAGACATTCAGAAGTAGTAAAGTGAACTTCCCAACCCAGGAACTCCCCAAGCTGGGCCTCTTGAATACTGGCAGAGGAATTTCTAGATTGAAGAGGGTGGTGGTGAGGGCAGTTAGGTGTGGTTGACTCCAGGGCCACAGACTTGGGAGGGCGTGGGATGAAGAGTCCCCAAGAATTAGGGACCTGGCCATGTGATCTGGGGGGAGTCCTGGCTGCTGGCTTGCTGGTTTCCCCCCCAGAGCTTTGGGCTTCTTTCTTTGCCCTCTGTACACCAGGCCAGGTCTGGAAATGATGCCGGTGGAGGTGAGGGAAGTTGGCTGGCAGCGGCGCCTGCCCCCTAGTGGTTATGAAGGAGAACTGCTCATTTCACCGCTAGTGGTCCATCCCCTCTACCTTCTGCCCCCGCTACCTGCCCCGGCTCTTCCAAACCAGCTCCACGCATCCTGCTCAGACTCTCAGCCTGGCTCGTCCTCACTTCAGCTGCCAGTCCCGAGTTCCTCTTGCTTCTCTATTCCCGAGTCCTTTGGGGTCCCGGGAAGCCTGGGGCCTGTACTGCTTTGCTCACATGCCCCTCCAGGGACCTGTGGGTCTCGTTCCAGCTGCTGAGACAACAGGTTCTGCGTCCTCTTAGGGGGCTGGTGCCCCGGAGCCCCACCTGCTTGTTCCATGAGAGGCAGGGTGGGGTCAGGTAAGCCACAGAGGCCAGGAACAAAGTGTCCTGGTTGTTACCAGGAATGTTGGGCCACGAGCTTGTTCTCTGCCCACTCTGTGCCTCTCCTGGAGAGACCAAGGGTCAGAGTGCACCAGGAAGGTGAACCACTCCGCCCAGGAGCCCTTTTCCTGGAGCTCCTGCCCGGTGTCTAGGAAGGGGCCCGCGGGGTTGGAGCCCAGATTGTGGAGTCCCCAGGGCCTGGGGCTGAGCCACAAGAGCCGGGGTGCTGGTTAGCCTGGGGTGGCTGTGAAAGGGGAAAAGAGGAACTGCTCGGCTTTGTGGGGGAGGAGCATGCCCCCCCACCTGCTTATCCCCCCCCCAGGACTGGAGGAATTAGAGGGATTTCTCAAAGAGACAGTGGGGTGGTGCCTGTGGGTTAACTCCTTCCCGTACAGATAGTGGCTGGGACTTTGGGAGACCAGTGGGATACCCGGGGGTCCTGTCCCAGACAGTTCCTGCTCACTACTGCAACATTTGTCTCCAACGCTGTGGCATCAAGGCCCCAGGAGGCTGAGAACAATGCTGACTTCAGTGAGAATTCTGCCCTCTATTCCAGAGGTGGCTCTGAGGGGGAATGAGGAGGGTACTGGGCACAGTGGCTCATGCCTGTAATCCCACCACTTTGGGAGGCCAAGGTCAGAGGATTGCCTGAGCCCAGGAGTTTGAGACCAGCCTGGGCAACATGGCGAGACCTCTTCTCTACAATAAATTAAAAAATTAGCCGGGCGTGGTGGTGTGTGCCTGTGTTTCCAGCTATTTGGATGGCTGAGAAGGATCACCTGAACTCAGCAGGTTGAGGCTGTGATGAGCTGTGACTGCGCACTGTACTCCCACCTGGGAGACAGAGTGAGACTGACAAAAAACCCAAAATGAAATAAGGGGGTGGGGGGAGGCACTGCTCTTTAGTCCAGACAGGTGGTGTCTTCCGCCATCTACCCACAGGTGCCCCTGGGGGCCCCTGCCTGCCCAGCCCTGGTAGCACCCCTGTACCCTGGCATCTCTTCCCCCAGGTTCTCCATTAGCACCCCACAAGGCTGCTACCCACGCAGGGCCTGGCTTCGCTGGATCACTGACCTTGAAGGCGCCAGCTGCTGGTGCCAGCTCCAGCGGTTGCCATGGCACCCTGGCACTTTTGCAGGCAAAAGCCAAACAACCAGAGTCCACCTGGCAGGCGGCTGCTGCTGCTGCTGCCACTGCTGCCGCTAAGGGCACTGGGCACATTCTGGGGGATCCTGGAAGCAGCTGCTGCCCAGCCCAGGGCTGCTGAGAGGGGTGCTCCCTTCTCACCTTTGTTTCTGGTTTACCTGCCCTCTGGCCTTCAGAGAAAGTGACATTGGTTCCAGAATTTTTTTTGTTTTTTTTGAGTAGGAGTATCACTCTGTCACCCAGGCTGGAGTGCAGGGTCACCCTCACAGCCATTGCAGCCTCGACCTGCTAGGCTTAGGGTGATCTTTCTGCCTCAGCCTTCCAAGTAGCTGGAACCACAGGCATGCAGCACGCTTCGCTAATTTTTTTTGACTTATTGTAGAGACAAGGCCTTGCCAAATTGCCCAGGCTGTTCTTGGACCCCTGGACTCAGGCCTCTCGCCTCTGCCTCCCAAAGTGCTGAGATCACGGGCGTGAGCCACCATGCCCGGTGGTTTCAGAAATTGCTCTTGCCTGCTGTCAGGCAGAGTAGTCTCCTTTTCTACCCCCAATGGCTGGAAACCAGAGATGACTGAGGAAGATGTCCCAAGCGCTTCTGCTTTGGGTGTCACGGGCTCATCACCTTGGTCACCAACGTTCTGGCAATCCAGTCTATTCTCAGCAGCATTCTGCCAGGTGCAGCTGATTCCAGCAGCCTAGTCAGAAGCAGAGCAGCTGTGAGACACCAGCCCTGCCCCGGTTCCCGGGAGCCCTGGAGTGTCTGCAGGCTGCCACCTCGACTTCAGCATGAAGCCCAAGGGGACAACGGAGGCGAGGGGCTGCCGTCGCCTGCAGCTTCCCATCACAGGAGTCAAAGCTTCGCCATTGCCACTCAGACACAGCAGTCCAGAAATGAGCATTTTAATGCAGAAAACCATGATAATTTACAAATGAATCACTTTATGGGCCAGAGCCAGGAGGCCCGAGCAGCTGTGAGGACAGAAAGGAGGTGGAGGCTGTCGAAGGCGGAGGCTACAGCACCTTTCCAATTGGGTCCTGCACAGGCTCTCACAGGACACAACCTGGAGGTCCCTGGCCCCCTGCCTGACTCCCACTGGTCATTCCCAGCTGGGGAGACCTTGGGCTGACTTCAGGACCGAAGTTGCAGAGACAGATCCTTAGAAGGAGGGCCTGGAGGGCAGAGGAGGCAGCTGGGCAGAAGGCTGCAGGCTGCAGGCTGTGGTTCCAGTTGCCTCGCCCTTGGCCACGTCCCCTCCAGCCAAGCCACAGCAGAAGCTGAGCCAGGCTTTGCTGGTCAGGGCTTGGCCACGCCCTCTCCTTTTCCCCTAGGAGGGAACAAAACAAGCACAGGAGAGCCAGGTGCTGGGGCCCATATCCTCAGGCCGAGGCTTGGGAAGGGGTTATTTGAGTCTGGTTTGGAGGTGAGGGGTCTCAGGTGAGGTGGCTGCTGGGGGTGCTGTCACGCCCAAGTCTGGGCTCCCCTTCCCCACCAAAATATGTACATCCACGTGTCAGTGTTAGCGTGATGCTGGTCTGGGGCTCAGCACCATCCACAAGGGGCATGCAGTGTGGGGGGATGGGCTAGAGGCTCAGGGCACCGGAGGTAGAAAGGAGCCCTCCCCCCTCCTTCCCCAGGCCAGGAAGGGTTCAAGACACATCTAAGGCAGCCCAAATTCCAGCAGGGCCTGGGGCTGGGAACAGTGTTCTTCTCAGGGTGGTGCGGTCCAGGCCCTGGCTGTCTGCAGGCACTTCCTCCCAGGCCTGGCGAGGTGAAGGGGACCCCCAGAGTTGGGTCCTTATCAGCCCCTCCAGACAGGAGAATGAGGTCTTCAGTGGCAACCACTGGGGGCTGGCAGCAGGGACAAAGCCTTCTCCTTGGACCCCCACCTTGTCCAAGGGTGAGGACCCCAGAGCAGGACCGAGCTCTGGAGACCAGGTCTGGTCAGGCAGGTGGGTGAGGGAGGGATGGGGCGGCTGGTCACTTTGGCATCTCCAAGGCTGACACTTGAGGCTTCACCTTGAAGTACTGGTTGAATCGGATCACCGCGTACCTGTTGGAAGACAGAAAAGGAAGCCGGTGGGAGGGATGCCAGGCGGGCCTTGCCGGGGTTGCTCGTGGCATGAGGAAAGTTTCTCTAGGTCCGGGCAGGTCAACCTCAGCCCAGACGGACTTTTTGTAACCTCACCCATAACTGTTTCTTCTTAGACTAGAGCAACCCTTCCAAGACCATGTTTGGAGCTTCGTTTTCACAGCTCTGAAGTGCTAAGTGTATTCACATTGTTATGCAATGGATCTCTAGAACTTTTTCAGTTTTGCAAAACTGAACCCCTATAACCTATCTAAACAACACTCCCCGTTTCCCTCTGCCCCCAGGCCCTGGCGGTCACCGTTCTTTCTGATTTTATGAAATTCAACTATGTTAGTTACCTCTTGTAAGTGGAATCGAACAGGATTTGTCCTTTTGTGACTGGTTTATATGTTTGACTTCAAGGTTTATCCAGGTTGTAGCATGGGACAGGACTTCCTTTTTAAGGCTGAGTAATATTCTATTGTATGCATGTACTATATTTTATCTATCCATTCATCTGTTGATGAACATCTGGGTTGTTTCTTCTTGGCTACTGTGAATAATGCTGCTATGAGCATAGGTGTACAAATATTTCTTTGAGCCAGGCGAGGTGGCTATGCCTGTAATCCTAGCACCTTGGGAGGCAGAAGTGAGCAGATTGCCTGAGCCCAGGGGTTCGAGACCAGCCTGGGCAACATGGTGAGACCTCGTCTCTACAATAAATCAAAAAATCAGCCTGGCGTGGTGGCACATGCCTGTGGTTCCAGCTATTTGGAAGACTGAGGCAGAAGGATCGCCTGAGTCCAGCAGCTGAGGCTGCAGTGGCTGTGAGCGTGCCACTGCACTCCAGCCTGGGCAACAGTGTGAGAGTCTGACTGATTAATATATATAATTTTTATTTTTTAAAAATTTGCTTTCAATTTTTTTGGCTATACACCCAGAAGTGAAATTGCTAGATCATATGGTAGTTTTATTTTTTGAGGGACCACACTTTTCCATAGTAGCTCACTATTTTACAGTCCTACCAACAGTGTACAAAGGTTCCAATTTCTCCATATCCTCACCGACAGTTGTTTTGTTTTGTTTGTTTGTTTAGGGTCACTCTGGTTGTCCAGGCTGGAGTGCAGAGGCACGATCATGGCTCACCACAGCTTCAATCTCCTAAGCTCAGGAGATCCTTCCACCACCTCAGCCTCCTGAGTAGCTAGTACTACAGTCATGCACCACCATGCCTGGCTACTTCTGGTCTCACACTCCTGGGCTCAAGTGACCCTTCTGCTTCCTGAAGTGCTGGGATTACAGGCATGAGCCACTGTGCCTGGCCTGTTTTTTTTTTTTTTTTCTTTTTTTAATAGCAGCCAACCTCATAGGTATGAGGTGATATTTCACTGTGCTTTTCTTTTTCTTTCTTTTTTTTTTTTTTTGAGTCGTAGTCTCACTCTGTTGCCCAGGCTGGAACGCAGCCTCAATCTGCTAGGCTCAGGCGATCCTTGTGCCTCAGCCTCCCAAGTAGCTGGAGATACAGGCATGTGCCACCATGCCCAGCTAATTTTCTAATATATTATAGAGATGAGGCCTCGCCATGTTGCCCAGGCTGGTCTTGAACCCCTGGACTCAGGCAATCCTCTTGTCTCACCCTCCCAAAGTGCTGGGATTTCAGGTGTAAGTCACCGCGTCCAGTTCACTGTACATTTCGTCTGCATTTCTCTACTGGTTGTGAACACTTTGAAGCCAGGGTAGCGATTCCCTTTCAGCTGAGGGTGGGTAAGGGGAAAAAGGGTAAGGTCTGGGCTAAGTGGAGGAGAAAATGATTCCTGATCCTTAGGGACATAGGTGCCTGATGGGGCAGGGACCTCCTGAATTGTCAGCATTCACATATTGTCTAGGTATGGCCCTACATATACCACGAGGAGCCATTCCAGGCCCAGTGGGGTCTGTACCCCGTGCAGGGAGGCAGCACAGCAAGCAGTGAACCCCTGAGTAGCCTCAGCAAGTTACTTCCACTCTCTGAAACTGTCCTCCCTATTGTCAGATGAGGGTAGGACTCGTGATCTTTTAGACTGGTTTTCACTGATTCCATTCACCACCAGGCTCTGTGGACAGGCACGCCAGCAGCAGGAGGGGGTGGTAAAGTGGGTAGTAGGATACAGTCGGGACCAGCAGATCTACAAGGCACAGGGAAGATGCGACACGTCTGTTTTCAGCATCTCCTGGGGGCAGTGGCCCCACTGGAAAAGGGTTGGGATGGGGACAAGTCAGCAGAGCAGGGGAGTGGACTCTGGGCATTCTACCTGGGCTGTCCTTTGCCCCCACACCTGGGCTCAAGGTTCTTCGTTTTCTGCATGCCCCCTGCCTCCCACCAGCTTACCACCCACACTCACCTGAGGAAATCAAAGTCGATGGTGGAGTACTGGTTCTGGATGAGGGCCCAGAGAGCCCAGAAGAAGTGAGATGCCTGGAAACAGACCAGAGAGGGTCAGCCAGGCAATCCCTCCATGCCTGTTATGCCTAGAGTCCATATCGTTCTGGAAGACACAAAGCTAGGGTACTGGCAGATTGGGGTAGGCATCTCCCAAAATTCTGAAGGCTGTCACTATACAGCATTTGAGGGCTCCAGTCCTACTAGAAAAAGGCAAGTAGAGCCTGCTCTAACAGGGCCCTAGGGTTTGCCTACCCCAAAGGGGGGTGGGTCAGCAGAATGGTGCTTTGAGGAATTCACATGGTTCCCCCAGTCTTAGTAAGACCCACTCCACCCCTGGCCTCCTCTCTACCCAGGGGAGTCTCCTACAGTCTTTAAGACCTAGGAATCTGGGCCAAGATGAATCCCTAAGCCAGAGCTTGGGCCTGGTGGCTACTGGAGGGGCTGGTACTCGTCGGTAAGGTGTAGGGAGGTGAGAAGTGACGGGCAGCAGTGCCCTGGCCACGAGTCTGCTGGAAGACCCACTACACTGACCTCTTCCACCAGGAGGCTGGTTGGGTTGGGAAATTAGTCTAGACCTGGGAGCAAGAAGCCCTAAGTCCGGGCATTTGCTGAGCATTCAACTGCACTTTCCCTGCAGCCAGAGGTCCCTGCAAGCCCCGGGCCACCTCAGCTCAAGAAGCCAGGGAGCAATGGCTCCCAGCTGCCTCTGAACAAGCACCAGTGACACCATCACTTTTCCACACAAAGGTTCCCCATATCGTGCCCCCCCATTCCTCCCAACCCCTGAGTCCTGCTCACTCAGGGGTTGGCCACGAAGCCCCTCCCTCTCTCTTCTCTTGCATGACTTAAAAGGGGTGTAGACAAGTACGAATGATTATTAAAAACAGCAAGAGGGCCGGGCTCGGTGGCTCAGCCTGTAATCCCAGTGCTTTGGGAGGCTGAGGCGAGGGGATTGCCTGAGCCCGCGGGTTCGAGACCTGCCCAGGCAACTTGGCGAGACCTCATAGCTACAATAAACCAAAAATTAGCCAGGCATGGTAGCGCATGCCTGTAGTTCCAGCTGCTTGGAAGGCTGAGGCGGAAGGATCGCCGGAGCCCAGCAGGTCGAGGCTGCAGTGGCCGGAACAGCCACCGCACTCCAGTCTGGGTGACAGAGTGAGACTCCAACTCAAAAAAAAAAAAAAAAAAAAAAACAAGAGGAAGGCTTGCTCTTAAGGTGGAACACTGAGGAGGAAGATCCTGATGGAGAAGCAGTTTTGTGCCAATGAGGAAAATAGAATGGGGAATCTGAAATTAAAGAAACGCTTTTATTTAGCTCTATTCTGAATTGTGAAATTCAAGGCCGCTGACTTGTCTTCTTGCGTATGCATGGCGGACATTAATAAGACTAGTTAGCAATTCTCTGGGAACACACCAGTGGAGACCTGGCATGAACCATGTACCTCAGATAAATGGCACTCAAAACTGAGGACTGACAGCACAGTCATCTGAGCAGGAAGAACCTGATGGGAAAGGCTTACTTAGAGTTCTGAGTCAGTAGAAGTAGTTACAAGGAGAATTAGAGCCTGACATTCTTTATCTCCTCCAAAGGTAAAAAAAAAAATACATACTTATATGTATGTGTGTGTGTGTATAATATGTATTATTATTATTATTTTTTTTTTGAGTTGGAGTCTCACTCTGTCGCCCAGACTGGAGTGCAGTGGCCGCTCCCGGCCACCGCAGCCTCGACCTGCTGGGCTCCGGTGATCCTTCCGCCTCAGCCCTCCGAGTAGCTGGAACTATAGGCGTGTGCTACCACGCCCAGCTAATTTTTGATTTATTGTAGCGATGAGGTCTCGCCAAGTTGCCCAGGCGGGTCTCGAACCCGCGGGCTCAGGCAATCCACTCACCTCAGCCTCCCAAAGGCGCGGGATTACAGGCTGAGCCACCGAGCCCGGCTATAATATGTATTATATACATACTTCTCTTTCACTAGGAGCAGTGGCTCACGCCTATAGTCCTAGCTACTTGGAAGCTGAGGTGGGAGAATTGCTTGAGGCCAGGAGTTCAAGACCAGCCTGGGCAAGACCAGCCTAGCAGACCTTGTCTCTCCCCCACCCAAAAAACTTAACCAGGCATGGTGGCTCACACCTGTGTTTCAGCTACTCAGGAGGCTGAGGCAGGAATACCATTTGAGCCCAGGCGTTCGAGACTGCAGTGAGCTATGACTATGCCACTGTACTCCAGTCTGGGTGGCAAAATGAGATCCTCAATAAAAAAAAAAAAAGAATGAGTTTAACTGCAGTATGAAAAGCTGAAGTTAGACTATAGAAAAGAACAACTTATCTAAACAATAAAATTGCTACAATAGGAGCTGGATGTTTCTTTTTTCTTTTTTTTTTTGAGTTGGAGTCTCACTCTGTCGCCCAGACTGGAGTGCAGTGGCCGGGATGCAGTGGCCGCTCCCGGCCACCGCAGCCTCGACCTGGTGGGCTCCGGCGATCCTTCCACCTCAGCCTTCCGAGTAGCCGGAATTACAGGCACGCGCTACCACGCCTGGCTAATTTTTTGATTTTATTGTAGAGATGAGGTCTCTCTGCCCAGGTGGGTCTCGAACCTGCGGGCTCAGGCAATTCACTCACCTCAACCTCCCAAAGGCACGGGATTACAGGCTGAGCCACCGAAGCCGGCTGCTGGGATGTTTCTTAAAAAACTTTATCTAGAGAGGCGCAAGCCTTCATGGGGCTGAGGGAGCAGGAAAAAGGATATCTAAATATTAAGGAAGGTGCCCAGCCTTCACCTCTAGAGTGGGGTTCAGGGGCCTAGGGTGGGCGTCCCCAGGCTCTCACCCCTGGCCCTGAGCTCAGAGTAGGAGACTCAGTGGGAAGAGCCCCTCCTCCTGCTCCTCTTGTCCTGCTCCCACCCCTCTCACCACAGGTACTTACCAGGGCAAACTTGTTGACTTGCACATAGAGCCTCTCCACCTCCCTGGGCGTCACGGCCATCCCCTTTTGGGCCTGCAGGTAGTAGTGCAGCCACTGCAGCTGGGTCTCCCGCTCCGGGTACTGGCAGTAATTGACCTCATTCACACCTGACAGGGAAGGCCAGACACAAGCTGCTCAAAGACCAGCCCACCTGGGGTCTCCTCAGGCTCAGTGGGTGTTCCCTTCTCTCCTCAAAGCTCCCACCTCTTTTGGCCTGTGGGGCTGTGCCCCGGGAATACAGCTTCTTGGATTATGAACTCAGCCAGTGTGGCGTCTCCCCCCATCCCAGCTGCACTGCCTCTGTGGGACTGAGGAAAGCAGAGAGAGAAGCAGACTGTTTAAGGGGCAAAGCACTGTCCTGGGAGTGACCGGAACCCTCGAGATAGCATCACTGTCTCCCCCGTGCCTTGTATCAAGCAAAGATGCCCAGGAGGCCCTTGGCTAAAGCAGAGAATCAGCACTACCAGTCTGAGGTCTCTAGTTAACCTTGGACAAGCCTCTTCCTCTTGCTAGCCAAAATGTCTTCATTTATCAAGTGAGGGAGCTGGACTTAATGCAGGAATGTCAAATGCGGCTTCTTGGGGTTATGCTGGCTACCAAAAAACATCACCTGGATGGCACTCCCCTCCCCAGTCCAATTCTCCAGATGATTCGGGTACATAGCCAGGCTTGGAACCTATGGCCTAGGTGGCTCTGGTTCCTTCCAGCCTTGCCTTCCTAGTAGTCCTCACGCTGCCTGTCTAGTACTGCCGGCATCATCCTGGCCATAGTGGCAGAGACCCTGGTTTTGGAGCTGGTGCAGACAGAAGTGGTTTATTTAAGACAGGACCAGGACTAGGCTGCCTTCCTCCTCCTTTTCTTCTTGTCCTTCCCAAGCTTTCCTTACATCCCAGGAGAAAGACATTCGGCCTTCTGAGGCCCCAAGAGTATGGCTGGAGAAGAGTCTCGTGCAGATGCAGAAACTAAGGCCAGAGAGGAAGAGGAATGGCCCCAGGTCACATGACCAGGAAGAGGCAGAATCAGGGTTGAACTCTCATCTCCCAATGCCCAGTACTGTCTGTGTCTTCTCACTCCTGGGAACCCATGAGGTCCCGCTTCCCAGCTCTGAATCTCTTCTGCCCTCTTCCTTCTCCCAGGCTGGGTTCTTCCTCCTCCATTCTCAACTTGGGAGCAAGATGCAATCTGCCCCTTTGGAGAAATGCCAGTCGGACTTTGCTCTGTGCAGTGGATGAGGAGGACTTAAAATGCTTAAGAATTATCCCTTGTGGAAAGGCCAGCGAGTCGGGCAGCCAGGCATTCCCAGGCCTAGTGCCCTGCCGGTGCCAGCCTCTGCCCAGCTGAGGCCCCATCACACCTCGGGTGCCTCCGTGCAGCTTACCAGCTCACCCTCAGGTACAATCAGTGCTTGGCAGACTGGTCACCTGGGGTTTCACAATTGTCCTGATTGGGCCAGGGAGTGGCTGAGGCTGGGCCCAGAGTGTCAGTGCCATTAGGCTGGGCACGCCTTACCTCTCCTGAGACACAGGGGCTGGTCATATATTGTTGCGCACCTCACAATGCCAGTCTGGGGACATCCCTCCAGCCCCAGTATCCAGCTCCATCCACGAGTCACCTCCTTGGTCCCATCTAATCACTTTTAACAATTAAGCCTCAGGGTAGGAAACCCTGCCCTGCCTCCTTTATGCAAGTGGTTCTATTGGACGTACCATGCCCTTGTAGAACAATCCCCTACCCCTGGAGCCCCTCCCTTCACCCGACCTCTGCCGCTCCTGCTCCAGGAAAGTTTCCCTGCCGAAAGACAGCAGCAAACACAGCATGATGCTTAGCATGCGTCTTATGTGTGTGTATGTATGTGTCTCTCATACCAGTACTATGAAGTAGGTAGGATTATCACCTCCATTTTTTAGGGGTAGAGAGGGGGTAAAGCAACCTGCCAAGGGTCACATAGCCAGGAAGCAGCAAAGCCAGGACTTGTACTTGGGGAGTCAAGTTGCACAGAGCATACTTAGATTCCATTGAGATTATGCTTATCAGACCAACAGCTACTGACAGCTTATTCGGCTCTTACCTGCACACAGAGCCCTTAGGTACAACCGTGCAGGGCACACTGGGCACAAAGGAGCTGGGGCAAGGGAAAGAGTGGCAGTTGACATCGTGCTGTGCTGGCCAAGCCAGTGTGGGCTGTGCCCACCCAGAGGAAGGGGTCTTTTTCTGATTCACGTGCCAAGTCAAGTATCCTCAGGGATCCTACAGGGGGCATGTTTTCCTCATTTGTACCAGACGGCCCTACGGGCTGGCAGAGGTCTGCCCGTGTATGTGGGTCCTGTCTTCCCCATGAGACTCGGAGCTCTCTAAAGGCAGGCTCTGCTTTACCCCAAGAGCTGTGGTTATCTCAGTGGACAGGGCTAGCCTCATTACCCAGGTACAGAGCCGCCTCTGGCCCTCCCCGTGGGGGCCCCCTCATGAGGAGTGTGCCTTGGACAGAGGTCAAATAGAGCCGAGCATTGCTTAACGACAGGGATACCTGTCGTCTGAGAAGTGCGTCATCAGGCGATTTTGTCATTGTGCAAACATCATCGAGCGTACTTACACAAACTTAAATGGTGTAGCCTACTGTACAACTAGGCTGTGTGGAATACCCTTTTGCTCCTAGGCTGTAAGCCTGTACAGCATGTTACAGTACTGAATGCTGTAGGCAATTGGGACAATGGTGAGTATTTGTGTATCTAAACATAGAAAGGGTACGTACAATAAAAACACAGTACCTATTACCATAAAATTATGGCCACCTTATTGGACCATAACTGTATACACAGTTGGTCCTTGACTGAATCAATGCTATGCAGTGCAGGACCATTGTAATGCCCCCTCTCACCTGCAAACTCATTGAAATGGTTCCCAATGTCAAAGGCTTGGTAGTTGTAGCCAGCATATTCATAGTCAATGAACCGTACATGACCTATGAAGGAGAGGAGAGGCAATGAGGTTTGGAGCAGGAGATCTGACAACAGGGCCTGGTCAGGCTTCCCCAGCCCTCTGGAGTGTACCCACTGTGTTGCTGGCCTCTGCAGCAACCTGGCCTAGTCTCACCTCTGCAGCAGTCTTCTAAGCTGCTTCCTTCCATCCGTCCATTAGTCCATCTGCTATTCCCAGCTCCCACTGTCCCCCTCACACAGCTGGATCCCTAGGCTCTCTCCATCTAAAGACATCCATCCTCAGTTTGGTTAAGGATCTGAAATAAAGCTAAGTGCTCCCTGGGGTGATGCTCTTATCAGGAACACCAGGAAGTTTTCTCTCTTTGTCTGAAGGCTTGGGCCAGCCACAATGTCCTCAGAAGCCCAAAGAGTTGTCAGGAGAAATGGCTTGGGTGCATTAAAGTTAAGGACCTCCACAAACCATGATTTCGAATTCCTTCCTTCCTTCTCCCCTTCCTCCCTCCCCTTTTTAACATCTGAGAGGTAATGTGCTGGCGTCATAGCAAGGTTTGGGGGAGGCACAGCTCACACGTGAGCATGAAAACCCAATCATCACGCTTATGAACAACAAAGAGATCATGGAGTTTTTTTCTTGGCACAGATTTTTTTTTAAGTGAGAATTTGTTGTTTCCTTTTCCTCTTCTTTCCTACAGATTAACTTAGTACCTAAACCCAGGCCTTCTTTGGCTTGTCCAAGTGCCAGCCTGAGGAACAGGCCTGTCCAGCCAGCTGACCCACCAGCCTAGGCCCTGCAGCTGCCTGGCCAGGGTGAGAAACCATTACCTTTGGTGCTGTCATAGATGATATTCTTGCAGAGCAGGTCATTGTGACAAAACACCACAGGGGAATCCAGCTGGGACAGGTGCTCCTTCAGCCAGGCCAGCTCCCATTCTAACACCTCCACCTTGGGAACATCTGCAGAAAGGCTGCACAGTGGCAAAAAAAAAAGAAAGGTGGCTGATGGGGAGAGGACTGATAGACAGGCAGGTGTTTGGCCTCAAGAGTCCTGAGTTAGAGCCTCATCACTCCCTCTTTCTTACTGCAGAGTGACCTTGGACAAATGGCGAACTTTTTGGGCCCTCACTTTCATCATCTGTAAAATGGCACCAAGGCTTCCTGGCCTGACTCCTGTGGTTATGCTGAGAAGCTGATTAAAGCATAAGCATAAACGTATTTGGCTGAGCATAAACGTTACTGACCAACAGCATCCCTGTTACTTTGTGAAAGGGATCAGAAGGGAAGGGTGGAGATACAGGGAAAGGATGGGGAGGTGACAACGAGTGTCTAGACTGAGAGAGAACAAGGGTGACGGAAGCAGTAGGGAGGGATGTAAAGCAGGCCTGCTCTCAGGACACCAGGGGGAAACCCCTGGGAGAAGGTACCGTTTCCCAAGAGCAGATGCTCCCCCAGAGTTCCTCCAGTGGAGTATCGATGCCCTGGGAGGCAGCTGGAGCAGTGGAGTGCTTTTGAGGCAGTGGGGTTATGTCCTGGTGTGCCTCCCTCCCCCACAGCAGCTGACAATGTCACAAATAGAAGGGGTCAGAGAGACAATCTGCTCTAATCTCTCAAATCACCGACCACTCAGGACCATAGAAGAAAGCAAACAGGATCAGGCATGATGGCTCACACCTGTAATCCCAGCACTTTGGGAGGCTAAGGCTGGAGAATCACTTGAGCTCAGAAGTTTGAGACTGGCTTGAGCAACAATGCAAGACTCCATCTCTACCAAAAATTAGCCATATATGGTGGTATGCCCCTGTAGTCCTAGCTACTCGTGAGGCTGAGGTGGGAGGATCTCTCGAGCCCAGCAGTTCGAGGCTGCAGTGAGGTATGATCGTGCCATTGTACTCCAGCCTGGGTGACATAGTGAGACCCAATTTCTAAAAACAAACAAACAAGTAGTACTTGGGCTCACTCCTACAATGCTACAATGCCAAGGGAACATAAAAGCCTTTCAGTGTGAGGGTGCTTACTCTGTGGTTCTCCAATAATTTGTCCCTTCCACCTGGAATTATGAGTGTGTTCCCTCATCCCAGTCCAGGCTAGACTACATACCAGCAACTTGAGAGCAGGAACGAAGATGCCCACCTCTCCTTCTGCCCCACCCCCTAACATAGAGCAGCCATTTCTGCTGGAGGAAACACATGTTGACCTGAATAAATCCGCCCCCGGTGAAGTTATCAGAGGCCATGTGGAAGTCTGATGAGGGTACACTGTGCTCAGATCCTCTGAACTTTGGTCCCCAGGATGACTACAGGTCCGTGTACACTGCAAAGGCCAAACAGCCCAGTCCCTAAAAACCCAGAAACACCAATGGGTAGAGGGGAGGAGGCTGGAGTTTTATCTCCAACCATGTGCCTCCTGTTTGCAATTTTTTTTGCCCAGGTCAGCAAGAGCATTTGGAGGAGGAAGGGAATGAGATATGCCCACTCTCATCTTCTCGTGGGACAGATCAGTCACCCCTCGCTCAGCCCAGAGGCCAGGGGAATAGTCAGTGACTAAGGCATCCCTATGCCCCCTCTGGAAAAGGAAGAATGAGCAGACTCCCTTCCAGACTTCGAGAAGGTCAAGGCCAAAAAGGATCTTAGGTTATCTAGTCCAACCCTAGAAACAGGAAACTGAGGCTCAAGGAAGGAAAGTAGCTTCCTCCCAGCCTCCAGATATCTCTTGCAAGCTGGATTCTCTACTTCCTCACTGAAGAAATCAGTCCTAGCCAGGCTCAGTGGCTCAGCCTGTAATCCCGCACCTTTGGGAGGCTGAGGTGAGTGGATTGCCTGAGCCCGCGGGTTTGAGACCTGCCTGGGCAGCGAGACCTCATCTCTACAATAAATAAAAAAATCAGCCGGGCGTGGTAGCGCATGCCTGTAATTCCGGCTACTCAGAAGGCTGAGGTGGAAGGATCGCTGGAGCCCAGCAGGCGAGGCTGCGGCGCCCGGGAGCGGCCACTGCATTCCAGTCTGGGCGACTGAGTGAGACTCCAACCCAAAAAAAAAAAAAAAATAGAAATCAGTCCTCGGTCTGTCCAAGGATCCAAAGTCGAGTTGAGTCTCCTGACTGTGAGGACTGTGCACGCGCCCTAAAGGCCTCAATGCCCCTCAAAGTTCTGCAAAGGTCCCTGTGAGTCCTGGGAGTCGCGGGGCGGGGGGAAGCACCTGCCTCATCCTTACTGCAGTTTATCTGTGTCAGCAGTTCTGAAAAAGATGAGTTTCAATCTTGGCTCTCCTTAAGAAGCTACCTTTTTTTAATTTTTTTTTTGAGTTGGAGTCTCACTCTGTCGCCCAGACTGGAGTGCAGTGGCCGCTCCTGGCCACCGCAGCCTCGACCTGCTGGGCTCCGGTGACCCTTCCGCCTCAGCCTTCCAAGTAGCTGGAACTACAGGCGCGCGCTACCACGCCCAGCTAATTTTTGATTTATTGTAGAGACAAAGTCTCGCCAAATTGCCTGGGTGGGTCTTGAACTGACGGACTTGGGCAGTCTACTCGCCTCCGCCTCCCAAAGTGCTGGGATTACAGGCTGAGCCACCGAGCCCGGCAGAAGCTACCTTTTAAGATTCCTTTTTTTCACTCGGGCTCAGTGGCTCAGCTGTAACCCCAGTGCTTTGGGAGGCTGAGGTGAGTGGATTGCCTGAGCCCGCGGGTTCAAGACCCGCCTGGGCAACTTGGCGAGAACTCATCTCTACAATAAAATAAAAAAAATTAGCTGGGCATGGTAGCGCACGCCTGTAGTTCCAGCTACTTGAAAGGCTGAGGCGGAAGGATCGTGGTGGCCGGGAGCAGCCACTGCACTCCAGTCTGGGCGACAGACTCCAACTCAAAAAAAGAAAAAAAGGATTTCTTTTTTTCTTGGACTGAGACCATCAAAAGATAAGAATTAAGAAGCTTCCTTTGGTTAGCCCAGGTCCCATCCTGAAAAGCTTGTCTTTGACATTCAAGATGCTTGTTGCTCAGTCCCTGACCTCTGTCTGACCCCCACCCTGCCCACCCCAAGGCCACACAGATGGTTACTGTGGAAACAATCCTAGCCTTCTATCTCCCTGGGGGCCTCCCTCAGGGCTCTGCTTTCCTCCCCTGAGCACTTGAAACCTCGCCAGCTTCACTACCTTCAGGCCTACCACCACCAGGCGCATTCAAGGCTGTGGGATCCGCAGAATAGTAACCACTGCCGCATCCCATTAACACAGCCCTGGAAGAACTGCTCCTCTGCCTCTCGGAGACAGCAGCGGGGTGGGTGGGGTGAGTGGGGTGGGGGTCAGACAGAGGCTCCCCAGGGAAGCCTTGGGGTTTCTCCAGATAGAGGGAATACTGCCTGGCAAGTCTCCACTCTGCTCCTAGGATCCAGGCAAGGTGAAAACACTTTCTCTCCGCAGGGGACTTCCTATGTGTTTGAGCTGACTGGCTTATCACCTTTGCCCTCCTGCCAACCAGCCCATCAGCATCTCCTCGTGATGGCCCTGAACCAGCAATCAGTCCCACGTTCTCCTGGCCACCCTGGACACTCCATATCCATCCTACGTTATCAAATCTACTTCTATGGGTTTCTGACACATCCTCCTATTCTCAGCCGCTGCCCCCAAGCTGTCCTCGGGAAAATCCCTCAAAATGTGGGTCCTAGATCACTTGCTTCAGATCACCTAGAAGCCCACACCAAAAGACAGCTTCCTAGGGCTTAAGGCGAGACATCTCAATCTGCCTCCAAGGATGGGCACTCCCTGGGTCTCATGCTCAAAATTTGGGAACCCTCGTCTGAGATCTTCTCCACTTAGTTACATCACTTCCTGAGCTGGTCTCCCTTCCTCAAATCTGCCCCCTCACCATGCTGCCCTCCAATCTGTCTCCTACAATGCTAGAGGACGTTCTTCCTAAAGCCCAGTCCTAGTCAGATAACTGACCTGAGTCTCTGGCTTAAAGACCTTTGTGACTTCCCATTGCCTGCTAAATTAGATCTTGGCTTCTTAGTCTGACATTGAAGGCCTCTCGTCATGTAGTTCCAACTC
This sequence comes from Cephalopachus bancanus, assembly GCA_027257055.1. NCBI lineage: Eukaryota > Metazoa > Chordata > Mammalia > Primates > Tarsiidae > Cephalopachus > Cephalopachus bancanus. Next base: position 994,481 of record JAPVLO010000569.1, on the reverse strand, counting down.
CGCAGCCCTCTCTCACACAACCTCTCCCAGGCCCTTCCCATGGCTCTGCTCCAGCTAGCCTCATCTACTCATCAACCATGAGCAAACCCTACTCAATCCATCTCCTGGAGAGGGCTGCTTTCTCATCCGTGGCTATCCCTCCCAAGAAGCCTCACCTGGTTCTCCCACCCCCAGCCTACATTACACACCCTGCCCTCTTTTGCAGCTACGCATGGGTGTGTCCTATTTACCCAGATGGCTCCCAAACTCCTTGAGGGCAGGGTCAATGTCTTGTTCGTTTTTATTGTTTTAAATCCCAGTCAATCAATGTCTGCAAAATGAAGAATTGAATAAATCAGGATTATTAGGCAAGAACTGGCACTCAAGGTACTTTATCTCATCTAAATGATTGCTCATCATTGCTCTGCTTCTGGAAAGTTAGGCAGTTTAGGGCAGGGATCATTCCCTAAAGAGGTTCAAAGAAGTTAAGCAACTTGATTCGTTCAAAGTCAAAGACAAGACAAGAGCAAAAGAAGTTGGCCAGCTCTCCTCCAGGGACCACTCCCCTCCCAACAACAGCACAAAGTGACAAGGTTACACACAGTGACAGCACAAAGGAAGCTGCAGGACCAAGGATCATGTCTCAACTCCAGAACCTGGACTCTAGTCTAGTCCCTGAACTGCCGCTGATCAGCAATGACCTTGGGTAAGACCCATCCCCTCTCTGGGCCTCAGTTTTTCCACTGTCAACTGAAAGCAGTGGGCTGAAGGATTGGAAGTTCTCCATGTGCTGTTCTAGTCCTGAAGGAAACAAGAGTCCTTGTCCCAGAGAGAATATCTGACGTAGAAGGTCTGAACATGGTCAAAAAAGAGGGCAGGCATGGGCAACCCTGGATAAACAGTTCCAAAGCAGTGCCTGATAACCATTAAGTGGGAGGAGGCACATAAAGTCACGCACATGCGTGTGTGACAGAGATGCACTCACCATTGGGAAAGAGTTAATTATTATCTTGTCATCTTAGAAGAGGAAAGAGATACCCTTTCCCCAAACCTCTTCTGCACCCTACTCCCACGAGCACCGGGAACACAGGTGATGTTCCACCCCAGTGGGGAGCATGGAAGGATCAGAGACTCACTAGTGACTTTTTTTTGGCAGGGGGAAGGGGAGAAACCACTCTTTCCTCCAGAAAGGTGTGGTGTGTTGGTATCTGAAGGCTAGCAGGACTCTCAGGTTGCTGGTCAGGACGCTTCAGAGAAAGTTCAGGAAAACCCATTTTACTAGGGACACGCAATGTCAGGATGGGAAGTACACCTCCTTTCCTGGAAAGGGCAGTGAAGCAACAGCAGGTTGTCAGTCTGAACAAGGTGGAGACAAGAGAGTCTAGACTAGGCAAGTCTCAGGAACCTTGATGTCCCAAGGACTGGTTGACTGCTTAGTTCTTCTGGCTGACTTTGAGTTGTGTCCTGTGCCATTCTCAGTGGGCCCTGCATTGCGTTCTTCAGAAGGCAGCTCTGGTGGGAAGAGCCCTGGGTTGGGAAACAGAAGCCCTGCCTCTCAAAGCCCTGTGACCCTGGGCAGAGCTCAGTCTCTGAGCTTCAGTATCCTGTAAGTAAAATGGGGAAATGTCCTCGACCCTAGTCCCTGCCATAATCAGAGAATCGAGGAGAAATAAGTGGCCTAGGTATAAAACTGCTGATCTAAGTTTCTGAGAACCCAGCTCTGCTTGGAGACAGAGGCTCAGTAGCTGGGACTGAATGAGAGCCAGAAGACCTGGGTAGAGGGGTTTGTCATATGAAGGAGGTACAGACAGTGGTAGCCTCGGACCCTCCCAGATCTTTGTACCTGGGGTTGATCTCGTTCTTCACAAGCGTGAAATAATTGTGCATCTTTTGCCAGAGGGTGGGCTTGGGCAGGCTGCCGTTGGCGTGGATGGTATGAATCTTTGCCATTTCTAAGGCGATTAACCTACAGCAGGAACAGGAAGAGCAGAATCAGTGCTGGGGCATTCCCTCCCCACTCAGCCCCTCCTGACCAGAAAGAGGCCCTCCAGGGTACTAGCCAGAGAGTCATGGGTGGGATTAGTACAAGTCTCTTGGGAACCTAGGTCCTGCAGAAGGAAGGAAAATGAAAAAAAGACTTATCCTAGCAGTTCCTTTCCAATGCCAAACTGGGCTGCTTCAGGAAGCAGAAGGGCAAAGTGGCGGGCTGCTGGCCACAGGTCAGTGGCCTTGCCCCACACAGTGTACCCACAGCAGCTCCTGAGAACAGAGGGGCACCTGGCGATGGGGGTGGGCCCCTCCTCTCTCTGGACTCTGACCCATCCTCTCAGGAGCGGCGAACACGGGTCACTTTACACCCAGGGCTCAGGGGGTAGTGATGTCAGGCAGGGAAGAAATGCTCGCGTCTTATCAGTCTGGCCAAGGTGGGGAGAGGAACAAGCTGGCCCGGGGGGCAGTCCCTTCCTCAGCTACAGGGAGTTGATGCTGGCGGCCGGGTGCCAAGGACGCAAAACAAACCAGCGTTCTATTTTCAAGTTCTCCTGTGGACATTATCCAAGGTCCTGGGAGAGAAAGAGTGGGCGGTAGGGAAGGTTGCCGGGAGAGGGCGGGGGTGAGTGGAGAGCTGACCGGGCAGAGAGGGAGGGCCTTGATAAGGACCCCATCGCCCCAGGGCCCTGTGTCCCAGCTGGACTCTCCCAGTCCTCTGCCAGTCTTCCCTTCTGCAGCCCCACCCCCCAACCGTCTGCCAAGCCTCCAACATTCAAGCTTCCTTCGCCTCTGCCTGTTGCTCGAATAATAATCACTGGGAAAGACAACAAAGGCATTGGCTGTTGGAAACCTTGTTACTGAACGGTCCCAGGGACACCCTCTCTCCTGGCAGGCCCTGGGAAGGGGCAGGCCATACCCTCTTGGGATATCAGGACAGTTTTGGGGCTCCTCTGGAAGCTCCCAAGGCCTCCGCCTCCTTAAGGGTGGAGGGGGAAGGGGGCGTGGCAGCCACGGCTTGGGTGAGAGAGGAAGGCTGTGCTTTCAGAGGCCAGAGGCCCTGGGGCCGCCAGGGTTTGGGCAAAGCAGGGAAACAGACCTGAGACCCAGGCCTTCCCTTCCCAAAGGAAGATTCCTGAACAGAGCATGAACAGAGCGTTTCCTTGAATATCAATAGGGCTGTTGTCTGGAATAGCAATGAAAGTAACCTCAACACTCAGCATTTTTACACTGCAAAGCCTCAGCAGGCAGAGACCGGGGGGTGGGGTTCAGGGGACTACAGGGAAGCCTTCCCTTCCCAGCCTGGTCCTCAGACATCCACCTCCACCCAGAGGAATAAGGGTGTATTCCTGCGAAAGTCATCAAGGAACAGTCTACCTCCTACACCTATCCCCATTTCTGGCTCTCCCCCAAGCCAAGTTCTTCTGGAACCTAAATCCATCTTCAATCTTCCTGACAGTGGTAATTGTTTGCATGAGAGGATGAGTGACAGTGTCAGATTCATAGAGGTGGAGGGAACCTGGGAGTGGTGAGGACCTGCCACGATCTAGGAGCTTATTTGCACCAGACTAAGGAAGAACTTGGAGGAGTACGGTGGGAGAGGCTAGTTCAGGGTCCCTCGCTACTGAGTTCACATCTCCAGTCAGGACACCTTTGGAGCTCTCACAGGGCTGTATGCTTCTCATGCCCCCTGTACGGGTGCGTGCACACACACACAGCCACAATACACCACTCAAATACCTTGAGGCTCCAACCAGCCCAGGAGCAGGGGGTAGAGGGACTCTCAGATTCCCTCCTCCCAAGTTCCTGGGGGGTCAGCAAGGAGGTGTGTGCCAATAGAGCCAGGTACACTTCCTTGGGGTTAAGTGGGTGGCAGGTGAGGGAGCAAAGAAGCTTCTTGGTCTACCCCCCAGGTGAGCCTCATTGCTTCCCTTCAGTAGGCCGAGCCCCCTTCCCTGGATTGGACAGTGCAGATACCAAGATCTTAAGCAGACCCCGGTGCCGTTGTCCCCAGTGTCAGGCATAAACTTCAGCCTGCCTCAGTCTCAGTCCAGTCTGAGTGCCCTCCACGTGGGCCATGGTGTTAGAGGGAGGAAGGAGGATGCCACCTGCCAACCCCATCCCGGCACAGCCAGAGGAGAGGGAATAGACTCAGGGTTCTTTGTTGGTTTTCCCTCTTCCAGGCCCCACAGCAGCATCCTGAGGGCTTGAAGGAAAAGTCCAGCTCCTGGGCCCTACATATCCAAGGAATTCCTGGAAGGGACTTTCTGGGGGCCACGGGTTTTTGTGAGCCTTTGGAAGGAGGCCTCGGCAGCTCTCCAAACCTGGGTTCCCATGTTGTCAGGGAGCCCAGAAGGCGCTCAGACCAGCAGGAGAGATAGCATCTCCCTGAGCTGGTAAAACCATGCTCACCTGGATGGGGCCCGTTTTCCTTGCACACCTGAGCTCTTAGCAGGAGAGGAGAGGCAGAAAACCCTGAGTGCCCTGGGGATTTAGCTCCAATTTCATTTCTAAGGCTCTGAGATGTTTCCAGGTCAGACTGGGATGGGCAGAGGTTTGAGGCATGGGGCCAGAAAGCAGACTCTACTGCACTTAGGGAACCCTTTGGCCACATGTTCATCAGAATTCTCACTTTCCTTCCACAGAACCCATCCTTCTAGCAGACCCCGCTGAAAATCTATAGGATGCTTCAGCTCCTTTCTGCAAAGCAATGTGCACGCGCGCGCGCACGCACACACACACACATACACACATCATGCAATTTCAGGAAGCTCAGAGATCTTATAATTCTCCTCCATGGATCCCAATCTGCACCAAGGAAGCTGGCCAAGGATTTCCAGGCCCAAGGCCTGAAAAATCATAGAGATGAAGGCCCTGGCACCTTCCTCACCTGAAGAGCCGGGGCTCACGGATGTGTTCGGGCCCCAGAGCCACACCCTGCATGTACTCGTAGCATAGCCCATTCTGGAAGGTGCAGTAGAGTATGGGGGCACAGCCATGAGCCCGCAGCAGCTGGAAATTCTTGACCTCATTCTCCCGGTCCACCAGCAGCTCCGTTCGCTCCCCATACACACGGACCAGCACGCAGTCCCGCATGTCCTCCTCCACGTAGCAGGCCACGAGCTTGTTGGTGATACCATCGGTGAAGCGCTGGCATGGGGAGAGGGCAGCATGTGGGTGAGTGGGCGGGTAAGGATTTCTCTGGCTATTCCCAGGGGCTCCCCAGCTCAAGTGAGAAGTGCTCATTTGAATGCTGAGCACAACGCACATATTGTCATTCATGTTCTACCCTGTCCCCAACCTTGGGGATCTCCAGTTCTAGAGTTCAAGAAAAAAATGGAGGCCTGGGCTCAGCCCAGGCACACTTGCTTCTCCTGGGTCTGCCTATAGTGGAGGAATTTCCACACTATTTGGTGGGTAGAAATCCCCTCTCGCTCCTTCCTCCTCCATCCCAGTCTTGAAAGAAACCCCATGGACCAGAATGTGGTAGAGGAGGGCTGAGAGTTGCCCAGGACAGTATACCCCTGACCAGCTGCCTCTCACCTCCTGCCAGGCAGAGGGCTCTACTGTACCTCTTGCCCCATCTAGCAGCCGAGGTGCAAGGGGATACTGAGGTTGGCACCCATCTCAGGACTTTGGTGGTCAGGGTTCATTAGGGCCTCTGAGTTCCATACCCGAAGAGACAGGAGACAACTGAGCTGGGAATGCAGACTCGCTGGGCAGGGTGATAAAGAGAAAGGAGCCATGGATTTATGGGGCACAATATGACAGAGCTGGAAGGGGTGTTTGAGGACATCTGAACCAACTCTAGGTAGGGAAACTGAGGCCCAGAGGGGGGAGAGACTGGCAGATGACTTGTTAGGTCAGTGTTGAAATTAACTGCAGGCTTGCTTGATAGCTGGACAGTTTTACACCAAATTAAATCTTTTGTTTTGCAAATGCAACCCTCTCCCCAGAAGAGGTCTGTCAGCCTCCACACTTGGTCTGGAACCTCCTCAGAACTTTGCCATCACCACCTTGAATGCCCATCTCCATGGAGTGCATGGAGTGCCATCTATCACTCCGGCACAAGCTGCAAGTGCCCCACTCAGCACTTTCCTCCACAGGCAGCCCAAAGAGGGGCAGGGACAGGTGCACAGGTGAACGCTTTTTTTTTGAGAATACAGGTCAGCTGGGGAGTCAGCCTCAGTGGGCGGCTCTGCCCACAGGTGTGTCCTGGAGAATATGCCCAGCTAGGGTGGAGAAGACACCCTGGTTGTGGGGTGTTGAGCTCAAGCCTGCAACCACAGTGAGGGGCTGGGCGCTGACCGGAATTCCACAGGGTGGCTCCTGGGACACGCGGAGGCAGCTCAGAGCCTGAAGCGTTTGCTCCCACCATTGGATGGAGAAGGGGCAGCAATGTGTGTGTGTGGGGGTTCCCTTAAAAGTTCCTACCTCCTCGGGTTTCAGAGCTGACTGGGTATGCGCTTCTGGGCAGCGAGGGGCACCAGCACGCAGCGACAGGGGGTGGGGCCCGCACACGCAGCATGCTGACAGCGGGCAGGTGGACCTCCGGCGCGCCCACGAGCCCCAGGAGGAGGGGTGTGTGCGGAGGGCCAAGCTGGGGGAGAGCCTAGCTCTGCTCAGGGACGAAAATAGATGGAGAAACAAACAAACACGCACACAGACCACATTCTCAGTCTCTCCCGCGCAGCAACCGCGCACCTCCGAGACCCACCCCAGAAGGATGCATGGACAGGCGTCCAAGCAGCCCGCGGCAGCCCCGGCAGGGCCCCATCCGCGGCCCCGCGCCCACCCCGCTACCTTGGTCCGAACTTGCTCAGGCTTCCAGTGCGGCCGCAGCTCCTGGATGAGGCGCAGGGCGCCGGGGAGGATGTCGTCCTGGTCCACCGCTATGCCGAAGTACGGGACGGCGGCCGCCCTCTGGGGGCCCGGCGGCTCCCGGCAGCCGGCACTGGCCGCCGCCTTCTCCTCCATGCCCCATGAGCACTGCGGGCGAGGCGTGCGCCTCCGCAGGTATAAGGACGAGCGCGGCAGAGGAGCCGAAGGGGGCACAGCCATCCCCAGCAGCCCCACCCCCTCGGAGCCGCCGCGCGAACGCTAGCCCCGGCGGGGGGGCCCGGCGAGGCGGTGGGAGTGGTAGAGGAGGGGCCAGGGGAAGTCCATGACTCAGGAGCGAGCTGCCCGTTTCGATCGCCGGCGCGCAGCCCGGCCTGCAGCCGACACGGGAACGCCGGGGCCCGCAGCGATTGTGACATCACGGGCCGCGGGCACGGCCCCTCCCCCGGCCCGCGGGCCGCGGGGGCGGGAGCACAGCCAGCCACAACCCGCAGCTGCGGCCGCAGCTACCTGGAGCGCAGGGCGGGGGAGCCGCCCCCCGGGAGGCCGGTGACGCCAGGGGTGGGGCCTCCTCAGGCCCCGCCCACACCCGGGTCCCCGCCGGGGCAGCCTGGGGCTCGCTTCCCGGCTTCCGAAGCAGCGAGGCGCGGGCCGCTCGCTGCCGGGAGCCTTAGGCAGGGCGGGGGAGGGCTCTTGCTGTGCCCGCACGTCAGCGTGGAGATCCCGCTATTCTCAAGACGTCTGCTCGGCCTCGACCCCTGTGCTCTTGTTCCCTGCCCCTAGCTCCTGGGCCCCTGGAAATGACTCTCCAGGGGCGCCCTCTGCTGTATCTCAAAGGTGTTTTCCTGAAGGAAGCCCCCCAGGGACATTGGGTGGTGGTTGGGGGTGAGTGTGCCAGTCCAGCAGACTGGCCCTGACAGGTCCCTGAACAATCCAGGGCTTTGGAGTGTTTGGCCAGGATTTTGAGCAAGACTGAGTAAAAGCCCTCTCCCATCTTGAGAGTCTGATGGGGATAGTAGTAGACAAGCAGGTGTCCCTGAGCCCAGTGCTTTGCTGGGCACTACGAATGTGGAGTGGACAGACCCTGCGCATGTCCCGGGAGGAGAATTAAAGGCCTGGCACCGCCATAGGGCGGAAGCAGGATGTGGTGATAGCTGGGAGTGGGAAAGAAGGGGAAGGGGTGTCGAGGTGTCCCTGGACAGTTGCTATGAGGAGGAGACATGCAGAGAGGCCAGGTTGGCTTAGAGGAAAGTCCCTCTACTAAGCAGACTCCTTGGTCATTCACTGTCACCGCCTGAGTGGGAGCATTCAGTAGGCTGCCAGCCCTCATTGCTAAAGTGAGGTCTCACCCACCCATTTTTCTGTTCCGCCTCAGAGACTTCACTTGTCACCATCTCTTACTGCACCACCCAGAAAAGTGCCTACAGAGAAGATGCCGTTTTCTGTTTCCCCAGGTTTTCCCTTTGCCCTTATTCGGGAACATTAACCACAAGACCCCTATGGTTTGTTGTTTTTTTTTTTTTTTGAGTTGGAGTCTCATTCTGTTGCCCAGACTGGAGGGTAGTGGCTGCTCCCGGCCACCGCAGCCTCGACCTGCTGGGCTCTGGCGATCCTTCCGCCTCAGCCTTCCAAGTAGCCGGAACTACAGGTGCGCGCTACCACGCCCGGCTCATTTTTGATTTATTGTAGAGATGAGGTTTCGCTAAGTTGCCCAGGCGGGTCTCGAACCCGCGGGCTCAGGCAATCCACCCACCTCAGCCTCCCAGGGCACGGGATTACAGGCTGAGCCACTGAGCCTGGCTAAGACCCCTATGGTTATTACTGTCCAGACTCCAGCTCTGCCTAGCACTTTCTGCAGTGATGGAAATGTTCTATATGTGTACTATCCAATGCAGTGACCACTAGCCATATGTGGCTATCCAGGACTTGAAATGTGGCCTGTGCGACACTTCATTCAATTTTAATTAATTTTCATGTAAATAGCCATATGCAGCTACTGTATTGAAGAGTGTAAGAGATGTTGGGGGGCTTGCCATCTTAACGTCATGGGTCCCCAACATGGAGCTGGAAAGGACACTTGCCTCCCACCCTTCCTTTTGCAGTGAGGCGATAAGGCCATGCAGGGCAAGGGAACAAGGAGAATCGGGGGAGTCCAGGGTCCTGGAGCCCAGGTGCATGCTCTTGGCTCTGCACAAGGATGCCTCAGATGGCGGCTGCCTGGGATTCCACCCAACCCCAGGAGGCTGCAGTTTTAGGGCTTCTGAGGGTCTGATTGGATCTTTCAGTGCCTCACAGTTTTCAGTCAAAAAGAGGGGTGAACAGATGAAGAGGGACAGCTTCAGTGGCATCAGGCGCATGCTGATTTCTCATTCCCAAAGCCACACATCCCCTGCAGACAGCCTGAGGGGCATGAGTGGGAGAAGAGACTTCAGCCCCAGGAGTCCCAAGTCCACAAGATGGAGGACAGCAGTGTGTGTGTGCACCTGTGTGCTTGTGCACATCGCCCTGTACCAGGGTGTGTGAAGCTCTGATCTTGTGACAGGGCCAGCTGCATGTGATACAGTGAACAACCCCAAGAACCTGAACCAGATGGGCTGGGCTCTAGTCTTGATTCTTCCCTACCTTTCAGTATTCTCCATTGCCTGATTCTTCACCAAGTAATCTTGGGCAAGTGCCTTCCAGTCTCTGGGCCTCAGTTTCCCCATGTGTAAAGTATTGCCTGGATCCCCAGTGTTCTCCGATTTTAGGTGGTGGTACCTTTGACTGCCTACATAAATGGCTACATGGGGCATGGGCAGGATACCAGAATTTTTAAAGCTCTCCAGGTGATGTGTGCAGCCAAGTTTGAGAGCAACTGGTCTAATACAGAATCTGTGCGTTGTCATACAATAACTTGTCTCCCTTTGAGGGTGCCTACCTAGCCTTCCTACCTGTCACGGGGTGTGCCTATGCGAACCTCACCTGTAACACATAGTCTGCACCGGTGTAGGCTCTGCCTCCCAGGTGAAGGGAGGGTGTAGGCCTCTGCAGCAGATGAGAAGCAGAGCTGAGGGAAGTTTTGCAGTGCATGAAAGGTAGGGCTGGCCAGCTCAGCAGTACAGAGCCTGAGCTTAGAGCTGACTTCTGTGAGCTGGGAACCCCTTTCTGACCCACAGCCTACTGCCACGGCAGTAGCTTTGGTCTCTGAGGGGCTAAAGGGGGTTTGGGGCTGACTCTCTGCAAACTTCTCACCTGAGGTTGTGTAAACAGCTCCGCCTGCGCCCTGTTGACAGCAGATGGATGGCATCATCCCTGCATGCAGGAACCTGTGCAGGGGGTGAATGTGTAGTTTGTCAATCTGTGTCACATTCCTGTCTGCACCTGATCATGCAGCTATCCCTCCCTCCGTTCTAAACCCCAATGAACCCAGACACAGCAGGTTGTGAACATGAAGTCTTTATTTTGTTTGTCCTCAAAGCAGGGAGGGGCTGGTGCATGGGGCAGGCAAGGGTCCAGCAGGAGCTCCATGCCCATTGTCCCCATGTGAGGGCACAAGCCCAGGCAGAGGGATCCCAGAAAGTGCTCCTGCTCTGGGATAGGGCTGAGGGCAGGGCCTGCCTAGGCAGCAGCGGGCCTCAGCGGGCCAAGGCGAAGCCAATGCGATTATTATGCCGATCAAATTCTGTGTAGAACTTTCGGATGAAGCTGGCTCCCAGGACCCAGGTGGGACCAGTGGGCGGTGGGATGTCCAGGCCATGAAGGGCCAGGATACATAGGTCATCATTCCCATAAGAGTCCTGGCAGGAAGGGAGAGGGTTTTTCTCCTTTCACCTTGCTTGACCCAGCAGCTGTCTTCAGCAATATGCCTCCTACTCTCCCCATCTCTCCCCAGTCCACACTGGGGCTCCATCGCATCTTGGTTGGTCTAACCCACCATGGCTTGCACCCTTCCTGGGTGCAGGCAGTGTGCTAGACACCAGGCAAACAATGCATCAGGCACTGTGCTGCATTTAAGAGCTTATAGTCTGCCTTAGCTTCTGACCCTAGACAAGTTATTCAACTTCTCTAAGCCTATTAATTTTGAAAAGAGGATAAAAATGTAGAAGCATAGGATAACAGGGAGCATTTGAAGATAAAATGGAGACTAAAGGACAAGCACAGTGATTCCCAAACATGGCCACACACTGGAATCACCTGGGGAAGCTGATGCCCAGGGTGCACTCCTAGAGGTTCTGACCCATATGTGGCCTGGGTTCCAGGATTTTTTTATTTTTTTGAGTTGGAGTCTCACTCTGTCGCCCAGACTGGAGTGCAGTGCCCACTCCCGGCCACCACAGCCTCGACCTGCTGGGCTCCGGCGATCCTTCCGCCTCAGCCTTCCAAGTAGCTGGAACTACAGGCGCGCGCTACCATGCCCGGCTAATTTTTGATTTATTGTAAAGATGAGGTCTCGCCAAGTTGCCTGGGCAGGTCTCGAACCTGCGGGCTCAGGCAATCCACTCACCTCGGCCTCCCAAAGTGCTGGGATTACAGGCTGAGCCACTGAGCCAGGCCAGGTTCCAGGATTTTTAAAAACTCTCCAGATGACACGTGCAACCAAGTTTGAGAACCACTGGTCTAACACATAATCTGTGCATTGTCACACAATAACTTGTTCCCCTTTGAGGGCGCCTGCCTGGCTTTCCTCCCTGCCACCAACCGGGCTGATGCAAACCTCACCTGTAACACATAGTCCGCACTGGTGAGCGTGTAGGCTCTGCCTCCCAGATGGAAGGATATGTCGGGGAGTAAAGGCACCTGGTTACAGTTCACGACATACTGTGGGGGAAGTAAAGGGAGCCTTTTGGAGAGTGGGACACCTCTCAGTAGATATTTTGATCTGCCCTGCTTGTAGCTAGCCCCTCCCCTGGAGAGGTCTGGGCACCATGCCCTCCTCCATGGGGGAGGAGTGAGAGGTGAGCGGGGAAGGCCTGAAATGGCCTCATTTGGGACCAAATGTTGCGTGTCGGGATTCGGGGGTCTGGACCAGGTGGTGCTCCCCCCACCCTGGCACCTCCCCCCTCAGCTTCTTACTTCATCTATGCTCTGTTCCTTGGCTCCCAAGGCCTCTACAAGCAGCCTCACAGAGCTGATGGGGCCTGAGATGTAGGATGCGCCAGTGTCCACCACTGCCTTGCAGCCTTCCTCGCAGAGCAAGGTGGCCGACCTCACAGACACCCTGGAGAAAGCCACAGTCAGACAGACAGACAGGCAGAAGGCTGATGGGGCACCTAGAGGCCACATGTCTTTCCCATGTGGGGCAGGGGACTGGAGGCCATGCTGGTGACCTAGTGACGCATTGGAGGAGGGGAGGTGCTGGCCCCCTTCCTCAGCAGGTAGCTTAGTGCCCCTCCGCCGCCTCCCCCAGACCCTCTCCTGCTCTGTGCCTCATATCTACGTGTTCCCCAGCCTCAACAGAGCAGGCAGAGAGCGAATAGTGGCTGTGCCTTAAGAAGGGGCTGCATTTGAAGAGATGGCGGGATGTTAACTCTGCCCCTTCACCACCCACACCGACTCCAGTGGCGGCAGCGATTTGGGAGCATGGGGTGGGTTGAGGATTGCTGACCCCTTCATTTTGATCTGCCAGGAGTCCGTCTTGGTGACGCTCACGTAGTGGAAACTCCCTTCGTAGTACTGGGGGTCACTGCCTCCCAGCACAAGCTCTCCTCCCAGCAAGTGGGAATTCCTAAAGGAAAGATCAGAAGCTCATGGAGACCCATTTCCTCTAGGACCCAGTGATTCAGGCAACAAGGGAAAGTTGGGCAAGGGTGCAGGATGGGGCAGAGGGCCTTGGGGTAGAAGGGGGGCAGATGGCAGGGCGCGGAGCTTTCGTTAGGAAGCCTGCAGAACATACTGCTTCTCTCCTTTCTAGCCTGAGGTTTGTTTTCAGGGTGCTTCATCTATGTCCAAAAACGCATCCCCGGAGGAGTCACAGAAAAGGAACAGCTACAAGAAGAGTGAGTAGATGCAAACCAGATGCAAATTGGAGCCCCTCACTTGGGTTGGGCCACTGCTGGTTGAGTAGGTGCATAGGGGGGATCCTGAAGGGGTTAGTGGGTGAGGTGTGGGGGGGCGTGAAGGGAGCAGGAAGGAGGGGCAGAGACCGTTGGCATCTAGTGGAGGCTGGGCTTGTTGAGGTGAGTGGTGGGTGGGTGGCATGTGTGATTCTGGGTCAGGTGCTCAGGAAGTGCTGGAAGGCCAGAGCCATGTCGAGGGGGGGTTCCATCTCCTTACTTGGAATCTTTGCAGAGAAAGACAGCAGAAAGGAAGCCTTCACTTCACGGGAGCCCCGCCAGCCCTATTGTTTGACCAGGTGGATGCTGTGTGCTCTTTTTTCCCATCAGGCAACGGAATCACCAAGAGGTGAAGTCACCCAGGTCATGAGAGGACAAGTGGGAGACTGCAGCCAGGTCTCCTGGGCCCCAGTCTGAGCGGATTCCCCTTGCCTTCCTCTTGTCAACACTGTGCGATACCTCCCTTGGCTCAGGGATGAGCGTAGGCCTAGTTTCCCGAGTGCATGTGTGCGTGATGGGGTTTTCCAGAGCCTAGAGTAGAGGCATGTGTACATGGGTATGTAGATGATTTTATAGGGTGCATGTGTTATTGTGTGCAACTGCAAATTACATGTGTTTTTGCAAATTCAGAACATATGTGCATGTGCCAGCACAAGTTCCCTCCTGCCTCTCCCAGCACATCAGGATCTCCCTAGATATTCCTTCCCTCCCATCCCCAGGTAAAGGAAAAGGTAGGCCCTCTCCCCAGCACAGCCTGTCTTCTTCCTGCTTCTGGAGCCTCATCTTTGTCATGGCCTCGAGGCTTCTGGGTCCCTCGTAGCTGCTCTTCTTTCCACATGTTTAATCTCTTGTTTTCCACTGGTTTCTTCCTCCACCTACATGCATTGCTCAAGCATCCTCTAGCGTTTAAAAACACTCACCCTTCCTTTCCCTGCTGAAAAGGGGGTACACCACCCTCATTCCCTTCCCTGTTGAGTTTCCCGGGGCGGCCACATTTTGTGACCCTCACATTTTATGACACCCACATCTACCTCTTAACTGCTTGCCATCTGGTCTTATTCCCACTTCCTCTAAAGCGGCCCCTCTAAAAACCATCCCTGACTGCAGAGCCACACATTTGTGGCCTTTTCTCAATGCTTCCCTTTCTGTCACCAAACCAGAGCCTCCTCTCCATTTTGCCACTGAGATCTCTCTGGACTCTGACCCTCCCCTCTCTTCTCACTGCTGCTGGCTTCATGTTCTCACCTTTATGATCTCTTGTCTCCAGCTTATACCGTCTTTCTAAACCCCGCAGCTTGGAGGAGATCCCAACCCTGCCCAAGAGCTGGCAACAGCTTTCCCAGGGCTGGCTCAACTGCAGAGAAGCTCAACCTAGAATTGAAAGGCATCTACGGGTCTGGAACACTTGTCGCATTGCAATAGATCTTGTCATCCCAGTGAAACTGTAAGCTCTATGCAAGTGGAAGGGTAGGGATTGTCTTGTCTACCGTGATTACTGTTGTACCCCCAGAGTCTACCACAGTGCTTGGCACACAGCACTCACCAAACCAGTGAGAGACCAAATAAACAAAGGAAGGAACTAACAAATGAATGAAGTTGTCTGTCTCTGCGTGGGAGGAGCGATGGCCCTCACAGGGAGGGTTTCCAGGGCAATCTCTATTTCTCATGACACCCCACTCTTGCTCCGTTAGGACATCCTGCCAGGCTGGGAATGTTCTCTATCTGCACTGTCCCAGACGGAAGTTACTAGCCACAGTGGCTGCTGGAAATCTGACATGTGACTAATGCAACTAAGGAACTGAATGCTTAATTTAATTTCAGTTGAATCTAAATGTCAGGAGTGTCATCTGTATTGGCTACACAGCTCTAGATGTTGATTGACTGCCACCTAATCACAAACATATAACAATTTCTGCCCAGACTCTTTCTTTCTTTTTTTTTTTTTTCAGTTGGAGTCTCACTCTGTCACCCAGACTGGAGTGCAGTGGCCACTCCCGGCCACCGCAGCCTCGACCTGCTGGGCTCTGGCGATCCTTCCGCCTCAGCCTTCCAAGTAGCTGGAACTGCAGGCGCGCGCTACCATGCCCGGCTAATTTTTGATTTATTGTAGAGATGAGGTGTCGCCAAGTTGCCTAGGCGGGTCTCGAACCCGCGGGCTCAGGCAATCCACTCACTTCAGCCTCCCAAAGGCGCGGGATTACAGGCTGAGCCACCGAGCCCAGCTCAGACTCTTTTTCTAACCCTGTCTTTCCCTCTCCCACTCCTCCCCAATCTCAGCCCCTGGAGTCCCAGGCCTCACCTACTGTAGTAGACAGAGAAGACGTCTTCTTTTAGCACTCCCTGGGAGAGGATGTGGTCAAAGACAGGGGTGACTCCGCCGACGGCCTGTTCGGGGAAGCCCATGCCCAGAATGCCATCAAACTTAGCCAGCATGAAGGGCATTGCGGGTAGCTCCGTGATCTCTCCAAACATCTGTGCTACCGTGATTCCGCCCACCTGTGGGAGGAAGGACCAGAGGAGAACGAGCCCACTGTCCACCCTCTGGTGGGGTCTAGTCTGGGCTTCCACAACGGGGCCCTAGGGACACACATGCTCCAGGGTACAACTATTGGAGTGTGGGCATTTCAACAATCTTGCCCCCTACCCTGTACCCCAACACGTATCTCTGCTAGGGGACCCAGAGAGAGCTAGGGTTGACCAGGGACTAAAAGGCAGAGGCTAAGAAGGTGCTCCGGACAGGCAGCAAAAGAGAAGATGCCAAGAGCTTCTGGCCCCACTCCTTAGTGGCCCAGCTGTCACACCGGGCAGGTCTGGATCTCAACCCCCACCATCTCGTGGGCGAAGGATTTCTTAAGCACAGCCAGGCTTGCCCTTCCTGCTCCTTTTTACCTGATTTCACAGCCGAGGGGAGAGGGAAGGGCTCATTCTGATTTCCTCTCAGGTTCCCTGTGTACCCTTCCCCTAACTCTGATGGAGCAAGAGCTGAGAAACTCCAGAATGAGGAAGAGGTCAGACACCGGTCTAGACCCTAATCCCAAACTCAGCCTCAACTGTGATCTTGAGATCTATGTCTAATCCTAAAACTAACGCTGACCTTGACTCTGACCCTGGATTTCAGTCTAGTTTACGGTTAAGAGCCTAGTTGGAGCTGGTAGCCTGGGCAGGTTACTTGATTGCAGACCGTGAGGCTCAGGACAAGCCCTACATGCAAGTCAGATGCCAAAGTCTCCATGAATCACCCAGCCATGAGCCAGCAGCTCAGATTGGCTCCACCATGGGTCTGCTTCTTTGCAGCTCCAGCCACATGCAGCAGAGCAGGGTGTTCCTGAACTCCGAAGGCTCCAAGGTGGGCTGCAGTGGACCTCCCCCATACTTGTGGGCCCTGGGAGGGCAGGAGAGGCCTGGGAACAGAAGGGGACAGGTGACCTGGGACAGTCCCACTTACAGTTACCATGTCTTGGCTTAGAAAGCCTTTGACCCTTCCTGATCCGTAGTAGATGGTGAATTCTGTCCCATTCTCCATGTAGCTGGAGGATTCCGAGGAGTCGTAGAGCCTGTGAATTCCTGGCAGAGGGACATAGGGTCAGGTCTGTTCAAGAGCAGACCAGACAAGGAGACTTGGAGGCAGGATGCATTATGGATCATGTGGCTTAGAACTTAACTTAGGTACAGATATGCATGACCCTAAGGTCAGGGGCTTGCAACGTGTTTCGTCAATCACGAACTGTGTTTCTTGGGCCCTTCTGATGTGCCCATACTTCTGAGAATTTTGTCTTAAATGAAGCATTTGAAAGTCATTACTAACTCTCATGATACCAGAGAAGATTCTGGGCATAGAAGAAGAGCTCAGTAAGATATTGTCGACTGAGACTAGGGATGGAAGAACCGAAGTGCCTGGGATGAATTTGAGAATTTAGTCCTGCCTCAATTTCAAGAAGACCAGGAAATGGCCTTCTGGGTAGCCAGGGTGGTCCTTGGAGTCAGCTTTTTTAGCATGGTGGCTATATCAGGAAAATAGGAGACAACTTCTTCTCTCCCCTCAGGGTCAGTGAGCACAGAGGCAGAGAGGAGGCGGCTCACATGGTGGCAGGAGGGAAGTAGTTGACTGTGGGGCAGGACTGCTCAAATGTGGCAGGGCAGGGGCCTTAGGTCTCACCACAGGCAGTGTAGAGAGGACTGCACTTGGTAGAGGGCACCCAGAGGTTGGCTGAACCCGTGTCAAAGATGACTTTGAAGGTCTGGGGTGGGGTGCCAATGCCAATCTCGCCGTAGTACTGGGTCTGTGGGGATAAAGAGAAAGAGGAAGCTGGAGGGGCTCAGGGAGCCTTGGGTCTTGGGGTCTTGCCTGGCTCCACTCTGGGCTTTCGGCATGAGATTAGGCTCAGGGGACAGCCCATGGCCTTGCTGGGTTTCCATTTTCCTGCAGGGATTGGTGGGAGGCTTAGCACTGTGCCTTGGCATCCCAGGAAGTGAGAGTCTCTGTGAGACAAGAGGGCAAAATAAAAATATTGAAGATGAGGCAGAAGGTACCCCGACACCCTTGATGAGTCAGCTCACAGAAGCCCCCACCTGAGCCACACATCCCTTCTCACCCACCAGCGACGCCTGGCTTGAGACCTGGGCTGAATTCCAAACCTAACTCTGCCCTTGACTAGCCCCCAAGTCCTTTCCTGGCCTCTGAGCCTCAGGCTTTCCAGCAGTAAAATGGGAATTTTCTAGGTACTCACATGCTCTTTGGAACCTCAGCCAAACAGTGTGGAAAGATTGGGCCTTTCGGCAAAGAAAGCCCTAGGTTCAAGAGAGAAAGGAGATAGGCAGGGAGCCAGGGACAGAGCCCGCACTCACATCCAGGTAGTTGGTGAGGACCACAGGGGAGGTGGTGTTGCCGATGGAGAGACTCTTGGCAAGCTGGCTCCACTCGGCACCAAGCCTGGCCATGTCCACACCTCGCTCCTTCAGGTTCTCCCGGACTGAGGGCATTTTCTTGAGGAAGATCCTGGCCCAGGGTGGAGGAAGCAAAAAAAGAAAAGTCCTGTACTCCCCCACAGTGATGGTAGAGTCCTTGAGCTCAACCCCTGCTTTTAGTACAACCGTCCTGGACCTTACTTAGCCCAGGCACCTAAGCATCACTTCTGTCCCCTAGGGCCGCTGCAACATTTATAGGAGTCACCTCTTATAAAGAGTCCGTTTAGAGGAGTCCCTACACTGGTACTAAATATCCCCAAACTAACTTCCTTCTGTTGTCTTATTTGGATTAGACAAGGCCATTTGTTCACTGGCTCGTTCATTCATTCATTCCATAATCACCTGTTGAAA
Organism: Cephalopachus bancanus; assembly: GCA_027257055.1. Taxonomy (NCBI): domain Eukaryota; kingdom Metazoa; phylum Chordata; class Mammalia; order Primates; family Tarsiidae; genus Cephalopachus; species Cephalopachus bancanus. The sequence goes on along the minus strand of JAPVLO010000569.1, from coordinate 976,329 downwards.
ATGGATACTTTGTGCCTCACTGTGCTGGATACTGGAGATGTAAAAGCAAAGATTATCGCTGCCCTTAAAGCACTTCAGCAGGCAGGAGGACAGACACGCACTGATATCCCCCTCTGAGGATATGAAAGCCGGGGAGTGCCCCCCTCAAAGCTTGGGGGTGGGAGAGACACTGTCATGGAAGACCTGTAGGTGGCAGCAGATGCCCACAGCAGCCTGCGAAGTCTGCAGGACACCTGGGGTGCAGACAACCAGGCTGGGCTGTGGTGGAGTGGGTCTGGTGAGCTGGGCTGAGCCCAGGGAGATGCCAGCATCTCCAGAGTGCCTGTCCACCTCGTCCTTGGAAAGGTGTGTCCTGGGCCCACGTCCCAGTCCCTTGGCTTCTTGTCTGAATGCCTTCCCATCCCTCAGGGAGACAGAATTAAAGAGACCTAGGAAATTCAAAGAATACTGAGCATTGTCCATACCCCCCATGCAAGCTCCATGATGGCTCTGCAAACTCACTGTCATCCCATTTTATAGAGGAGGAACTGAAGGCTCACGGGATGAAGGTGCCTCAGCGATAATGAAGCAGGGACTCTGGCCCTGTTTCCCATGCAGGGTCCCCTGGGTCCCGACATTAAGGCTGTTTGCGGAAGGCTGGGGGAAGATGTCTCCAGCTGTTGGCCAGGAGCTCCCAGGATGGAAGCCCAAGGTAACCTTGCAGTAGACTTTTCTCCATGTGGAGAGTCCTACTTTGTTCTCAGCAGCCACGCCTCCTGTTTTGCACTATCCTTTCCTTCCTACATTCCACGCATTCCACTTACCTCATTTTGCCCACGAGCTTAAATGCAACTTTTATGCCAATCAGTATAATATTGCAACAGAAGCCAGGCTCGGTGGCTCAACCTGTAATCCCATGCTTTGGGAGGCTGAGGTGAGTGGATTGCCTGAGCCCGTGAGTTCGAGACCTGCCTGGGCAACTTGGCGAGACCTCATATCTACAATAAATTAAAAAAAAATTAGAGCCGGGCTCGGTGGCTCAGCCTGTAATCCCAGCACTTTGGGAGGCTGAGGTGAGTGGATTGCCTGAGCCCGCCGGTTCGAGACCCACCTGGGCAACTTGGCGAGACCTCATCTCTACAATAAATTTTAAAAAAACTAGCTGGGCGTGGTAGCGCACGTCTGTAGTTCCAGCTACTTGGAAGGCTGAGGCAGAAGGATCGCCGGAGCCCAGCAGTTCGAGGCTGCGGTGGCCGGGAGTGGCCACTGCACTCCAGTCTGGGTGACAGAGTGAGACTCCAACTCAAAAAAAAAAAAAAATTGCAGCAGAAATGACCTGTCCTATCCCTATCACAGTTTGCCATTCACAAAATATTTGCACGATTATTATTCTATTTGAGTCTCAGTCATACCATGAGGTGGGTGATTTTTTTTTTTTTTTTTTTTTTGAGTAGGAGTCTCACTCTGTCACCCAGGCTGGAGGACAGTGACACGCTCCCGGCCACCACAGCCTCGACCTGCTGGGCTCCGACGATCCTTCCGCCTCCACCTTCCAAGTAGCTGGAACTACAGGCGCGCGCCCCCACACCCAGCTAATTTTTTGATTTATTGTAGAGATGAGGTCTTGCCAAGTTGCCCAGGCGGGTCTTGAACCCACGGGCTCAGGTAATCCTCTCACCTCGAGGTGAGTGATTTTATCATTTCCATTTTACAGATGGGAAAATGGGGGGCCAGAGAAGGTTTGACCCCAGAGATAGCGCAGTTCCCACTATTTATTCCCAGCAGCCTACACTTTAGACCTGTACTTTTTGCCATCCCCCTTTTAGAAAATCCTTTCCTCCTCCTGCACCCCAGTTATTTAACCCTTCAAGGCACAGCATGCATGCCCACCTCCAGGAAGTTTGCCCCGAGGACTCCAGTCAACACTGACCTCACCTTTCCTTGGGCTTCTGCTCCAGTTTTCCCTGGGTTTCACAGCCAGGAGCTGGTGCCATGTGGCAGTGAGGACACAGTGGTTGTGGGGGCATGCATGAATCCCCTACCACCTTTGTGATTCTGAGCATGTTACCTAACCTCTCTGGGCCTCCTAGCTTCTCTCTAAAAATGAGCCTAGTGGTAGTACCTACTTCAGAGTCACTGTGCACCCACTGCTCAATGCATGTAAATTGTGAATGTGTCCATGTACACATTGACCTGAGAGTGGAGCTTATCCAAGCTAGAGTGCTGTGGCACAATCATGGCTCACTGCAGCCTCAAACCCCGGAGTTCAAGTGATCCTCAGTCTCCTGAGTAGCTAAGACTGCAGGCACACACCACCATGCCCTGCTAATTATTTTAAGTTTTTGTAGAGATGGGATCTTACTATGTTACCTAGGCTGGTCCCAAACTCCAGGTCTCCAGCTATCCTCCCTCCTTGACCTCCCAAGTACTAGGTTTACAGGTGTGAGCCACCACGCCTGGCCACAAATTCCTATGCGGCCTTCACCCAACTCTGACTCCTTGACTTCTCCAGCCTTAGTAAAATCACTTGTTTCCCACAGGGCCTGGCAGCTAGTGGACATTAGGGCTTCCTCCTAGCTGTGGGCTGCCTGAAGCCTCTCCTTTAACATTTGTAATAATCCACTCCATAGTATTAATGATAGCTGGGGTTTTTGTTTATGTGTTTGTTTGTTTTGTGCAGTGGCGTGGTCATGGCTCACTGCAGTCTCAACTCCCTAGGCTCAAGCAATCCTCCCACCTTCACCTCCCAAAGTGCTGGGATTACAGGTGTGAGCCTCCACACCTGGCCAGTAGCTGGGTTCTTACAATGTGCCCTGCAAAATGCTCAAGGCCTTCTATGCCTTATCTCATTAAATCCCTAAACCAGCCCTATCAAGTAGGTACTGTTATTATCCCTGTTTAAAATGGGAAACTGAAACTTGGAGGGACTGAGTAATTTGCTCAAGACTCCAGAGATAGTTTGCTCTGCTAGTGAAGCAAAATTTAAACCAAGACAATCCAACTCTGTAAGCCTTGCATTTAGCCATGATATCATGCTGCCTCCCTGGTATCTGTGCCCTTCTTATTTTTTTTTATTTTTTTGAGTTGGAGTCTCACTCTGTCGCCCAGACTGCAGTGCAGTGGCCGCTCTCGGCCACCGCAGCCTCGACCTGCTGGGCTCCAGCGATCCTTCCACCTCAGCCTTCCGAGTAGCTGGAACTACAGACGTGCGCTACCACGCCTGGCTAATTTTTTTTTTTGGAGTTGGAGTTTCACTCTGTCGCCCAGACTGGAGTGCAGTGGCCGCTCCCAGCCACCGCAGCCTAGACCTGCTGGGCTCCAGCGATCCTTCCACCTCAGCCTTCCAAGTAGCAGGAATTACAGGCGCGCGCTACCACACCTGGCTAATTTTTTGATTTATTGTAGAGATGAGGTCTCACCAAGTTGCTCAGGCGGGTCTCGAACCCGCAGGCTCAGGCAATCCACTCACCTCAGTCTCCCAAAGCACGGAATTACAGGCTGAGCCACCGAGCCCGGCTCGTGCCCTTCTTAATCATCAGGCTGTGAGCTCCTCGAGGCAAGGGGCATGTCTTAATCATCTCTGAGCTCCCTGCAATGCCTAGCATGGTACTCTGGGCAGGAAGCAAAAGATGTGGCTTCCAGGCCTGATTACTAGGGCCACTAATTTATTGGTTGTGCGACATTAAGCAAGTCACTTGACCTCTCTGAATAGGCCCATACCTCTGCCTGGCAGATCGTGAGGACCGAATGACACCCACATATCTGAAAGTTGGGAAGGTAGGGGCGTTGGGAAGCCAGTGTCCCGCCACCCTCTCTCCGCCGGCGTCACAGTTACCGTCTGAAGGGGGCCGTGTCTGCGGCGAGACCGAAGGCACAGGAGCCCCAGAGCAGCAGCAGCAGTCCCCAGCAAGGCATTCTCCATCCATCCATCTTCCCTTCAGTCTGGGGCTCTCTCTGGGATCCACAGAAGTCTTGTGGCTTCCTGAGCCCTTCTCCTCTTATATAATCCCTACGTGGGATGGTTGCCATTTTTTGCTCTGCCCTGACCTATTGCCCCGGGGCAGATGGCAAGGGGGCCAGCAGTAAATCTCACTCACCGTGGGACCAAGCTAGGTGGGTGAAGGGTCACCAGGTTTCCGGATGTGGAGCAGAGAGGCTGGAGGAAGGGGAGCTGTGGGAAAGCAACCTTGTGTCCAGTGACGCCAGAGGCCCCCTGTCTGGCCCGGCCCTGTGACGCTGGAGCAGGCAGAGGTTGATGAGAAACAGCACTGCTCAGGGAACAGGTCAGGGTTGGGACAGGCATGGGACCTAGGTACCAATCTCCCAGGCCAGATCCTACCCCCGATGCTTTTGAAGTTCTCTCCTTCCAAGCTACATCCCAGTTTTCCCACCAGGATTATGGGTGAATCTTCCTGGCTTGTTTCTTGGCAGGAGAAGCAGCACCTGGTCTAACTGTAACAGTGGAGGGGGCTTAGCATGACTGACTGCATTTTGCCTCTGACCCCCTTAAGTTGGTTCAAATCGAGACAATTTGGAATTTTTTTTCTGAATAGGAGTCTCACTCTGTTGTCCAGGCTGAGAGTGCAGTGGCACGCTCACAGCCACCACAGCCTCAGTCCACTGGGCTCAGGTGATCCTTCTGCCTCAGCCTTCCAAGTAGTTGGAACTACAGGCACACGCCACCACACCTGGCTAATTTTTTTATTTATTGTAGAGACAAGGGCTCACTAAGTTGCCCAGGCTCGTCTCAAATCCCTGGACTTAGGCAATCCTCTCGCCTCTGCCTTCCAAAGTGCTGGGATTACAGGCATGAGCCACTGCCTCCAGCCATTTGAAATATTATATAGTTAGCTGGAATGGTAGTGCGTGCCTGTGGTTCTGGCTACTTGGAAGGCTGAGGCGGAAGGATCACCAGAGCCCAGCAGATCGATGCTGAGGTGACCTTGAGGGTGCCATGGCACTCCAGCCTGGGCGGCAGAGTGAGACTTCAACTCAAAAAGAAAAGAAAAGAAATATTATATGGGAGGCCACTCCAGGTTTCTGCCATGGTGGAAGAACCAAGTGACACTTTAAGACATTTAGCAATTGCCAAATCTGTTATGACTTTAGGTGCTATACTAACTTCTGTCCATGAGTTTGCTTCTCATTCCATAATCGTGGCCCTACATCCTTTTCGACCGGGAGATCAGGCTGTCCTATATATTTGGAAAGAATAAGAACCTGAACATCAGCTTCCTGCCAAGTGGATGGGATCATTTGAGTACTGCTGCTGAGCACTCACTCATCAGTTAAACTTGCCGGAATAAAGCCATGGATACACTATACTCAGGTCAAGGCGGCACCACCAGAAGACATCCCGCCGTCCCAGAAATCAGGAAAACGGTGAACTTGTAAGCCCTTGGAGGGCCTAAAGCTACTCTTCTACAAAAAAAGCATAAGTGAAATGAAAATGTATACCCTATGTGTCATTTGTTCCTGGGGGGGTTTCGCCTGCCTGGCAACACGACTCTTTAGTTAGGATCTCTCAATCCATTGCTTCTTCCTCTAACTTACCCCATGGCTAGATTTGTCATCCTGAACCTCCATACATGACCACTTTGATTCTATGGTTGTGCCTGTAAACAATTTTACTCATGTACCGTTTTGCCCATTAGACTTACAGAAGCCTGTTGCTAGAATCACCGATAGGACCTAATGTACCTAGAGGTCCCCTGCTTCTTTCTTACTTAGCCCCTCATTAGACATTATGAGTGAAGTGCTAATAAGGGCCCACAAGCCTGGAAGTGTACTCTCTACTTACCAAATGGCCCCCCTCAGCTAACCGCCTGTTGCACTTACATTGATTCCTCCTCTGAAGTAGTGACCCGTATTGATCAAATCAGACAACAGACTACCTGGCTTCAACAAACCTTACAATGCCAAGGCAGGCTTAATCTGGACACTTTTGGAGACTGGTTTAGAGACCTTCTGGATTCCTAGTGGAATTTAGTCAACCTTGGGAAGCATTCTTAAATTGGACCTTACGGTTCTTCTTCCAGTCATAGTGTCCCGCAGACTCGTAAAATTTGTTGTGTTGTGTAACCAAAGGCTGTGCCAGTCTGACTAGAACTATCAAAGCAAGAAGGGAGATGCCTGTGATCATTGCTCCTAAAAAGGGCACTAAGGGAGTATTTATTTAGTCAGGTAAAAAAATGGTTTTATTCCATGGTTGCCCCTCATTGACCATGTTCAGGAATTAGACAGATTAGAGATGATGGTCTATTGTCCCCAATCATACAAGATTGTGAAATGAAGCTTTGACAATGGGGGAAATTATCACAGTGAAGGGAGGTTTAGCATGACTGACTCCATTTTGCCTCTGACCTCCTGAGGTGATTAATATCCTTAGGTGCTTGTAAGACCAGCTAATTATAGGAGGAATTTAGCTTAGTACTTCAACTTTAAAAAAAGGATAACGGTCTCTTTCCCAGATAAGGAAGTATACACACAAATAACAATATTATGTTAAAGATTTATAGCAACATTGTGACCTGACCTATAAAAGAAGTTTTGAACACACATAACAATGTTGTGTTAAAGATTTATAAGAACATGGCGACCTGACCTAGAAAAAAGTTTCACAACCTCCTTGGACCCTCACATCTGGTGTCCAGATGTCTGTGGTCATTGGTCACCTCTCTTTTTTTTTTTTTTTGAATCAGAGTCTCACTGTGTTGCCTGTGCTGGAGTGCAGTGGCACACTCACAGCCACCATAGCATCGGCCTGCTGGGCTCAGGCGATCCTTCCACCTTAGCCTTCCAAGGAGCTGGAACTACAGGCACATGTCACCACATCTGTCATCTATTTATTGTAGAGACAAGGTTTCCCAAGTGCCCAGGTTGGTCTCAAACCCCTGGACTCAGGCAATCCTCTCGCCTTCGCCTTCCACAGTGCTGGGCTTAGAGGTGTGAGTCATTGGACCTGGCCTAGTCACCTCTTGATGCCAATGCCCTCCTCTTTCCCCTTCCTATAACATCAAAAGAAGTCTGAAGTTCCATGCTGACCTAAGATGGTTCTTTAGGACGCTGGTTGGCTACTTTCTCAGCTTGCTGTCTCTCCAAGTAAAGTCGCTCTCCTTGCCCCAACACTTTGTCTCTCAACTTACTGGTTGTCATGCTGTGAGTGGTATGAGCTTGGACTTGGTTACATAACCCTCTGGAAGGAGGGAGTTGGGGGAGGCAGGGGTTGTCTATCCTCAGTTGACCTAGTCATGGTGGGAGGAAGGGCAGTCCTCGGGGTCTAGAGAGGTTTCTGCAGAAGAAAAGTTGGGCAGCTGATCTTCCAACTCATCCTCTTCTTTCTTCCTGCTTGGCCTTAATCCATCCCCTCCGCCGCCACCTTTTTTTTCTCAAGCAGGGTCTCTCTCTCCCTCTGTTGCCCAGACTGGAGTGCAGTGGCATAATCATAGCTCACAGCAGCTTTGACCTCCTGAGCTTAAGCAGAATGGGGTCTCATTGTGTTGACCAGGCTGGTTTCAAACTCCTGGTCCCAAGTGATTCTCCTGCCTCAGTCTCCCAAATTACTGGGAATGCAGGAGTGAGCCATGACACCTGACCCCTAAGTCCTCTCTGGACGCTATTTCTTTGCCTCCTTCCCTTTTCCCTGTAGCTTTACAAGCAGCCTAGGATAGCTCCCCAAACCTACACCAGGTCCCTAAATCCCAGGATGTGTGCTATTTATTCAGCCTGCGCTTTTCCTGATTATTTTTCAGGGTCCACTTCAAATACCACCACCTTCTCCATGAAGCAAACACTGTCTCGGAGTGCAACTGACTGCTTCCTACTGTGGGCTCCCACAGCATGGCTACGAGCCCTTCTGTGAGGGCACTGACCTCAACTGCCCTTTCAACTGAGTTATTTGTGTCTGTGTGCATCTACTTCTTGCCCACAGTGGTTCTTAAAACCATTTATTAAACGAATGAACAAGTGAACTGCAATGGGCAGTGCAAGGAACCCTGGTCTGGACTTGGATTCCAGTCTTCACTCTCCCATGAACCTGCTGTGTGATGTCAGACCCCTCTCATCCCCTCTCTGGGCCTCAGGTTCCAAATCTGTGCAATGAAGCAGATGGCGGATGGTCCCTAAGGTGCCTTCATGCTCTGATACTCTAACATTCTAAGTTCTGTGCCTTGGAGTACTGCTCTCCGCACCAGCTGTGGGCAGTAACGACAGCGAGAGGAGTGCATCTCTGTAGCGAATGTGTTGGCTAGTGAATGTGTTTTGACCTCACGCAACGCATGCATTGTATGTGATGATAAGGTCTTCCCCCATGATGGACCGGGGGAAACTTTGTAGATCCCCTCAGAGTGGGAGTGCCTTGTCAGGTTGTATGAGCATTCGTTAATCACCCCTATAGGCCCCGGGTGCTCTTCCAATACTCTTTCATTTATTAGCAACTACTCATTGAACCTTTATTAAACCTCAGGCACTTTGCTGATACTGAAGTTACAAAGGTTATGAAAATAAACGCAATTTCTGCTCCTGTTTGTGGAGCCTGCAGTCTTGTAGAAGAGAAAGATGATTATCACATGTAAATACAAAATAATGCTGATGATGAGTGCCAGTCAGGGAATTCCAGGAAGGTTTCCCCAAGGAAAGATCTGAAGGGTGCATAGGCCATGAACAACTAAAAAGAGAAAGAAATGGAATACCAACAGGAACAGCACATGCCAAGACCCTGCGGAGGGAGGAAGCATGGTGAGATTAGGAGCCTAAAAGAAAGCCAATGTGTCTAGAACAGAGATGAGAGGGAATGGGCTGAGAGGCAGGGGTTGCAAAGAATGAACACTTACTGAATGCTTCCTATGTGCCAGACACCATTCGAGGTCTTTAATGCATCTAATTCTCCTAATAACCATATGAGGTGGTGCCATTAAATCCGTATTTGACAGATGAGGAAACTGAGATATTATACACGAGGATTTGGAAGGTAACTTGCCCAAGTCACGCTGGCAAAAAGGGAATAAGAGTCAGATTGGGCCTGAGCCCAGCAGGTCGAGGCTGCGGTGGCCGGGAGCGGCCACTGCACTCAGTCTGGGCGACAGAGTGAGACTCCAACTCAAAAAAAAAAAAGAGTCAGATTGTAAGTTTAGGCAGTATGATCCAGACCTATCACATAGATGAGCCGAGTGTCAAACCGTAAAGTTTCTTAAACTCCATGTGAAAAGCTTCTGTGTTTACCCTAAGAGCCATGGGAAGCTGGTGACCGGTTGAAAAGGCAATGATGTCATTAGATATGTTTTGCAGACACTCTGGCAGCAGAGTGGACTAGCAAGGACTTAGGATGGGCCCAGAATAGTGTGGCACATACCAGTCAGGAGCACATACACAGCAAGATGTTGCCATCCATGAACCAGGAAGATGGCACTTACCGGACATGGAATCTGCCAGTGCATTGATCTTGGACTTCTCAGCCTCCAGAACTATGAGAGATAAATTTCTGTTGTTTATACACCACCCAGTCTATGGTGTTTTTTAACAGCAGCCTGAACAGACTAAGAAAGTAAGGAAATGAACACCACACAGTATAGGCAGCTATTCTGAGAAGTTGAACAGTGAAGAAGGGGAATAGCTAGAGGAGAATGAGGACCAGGTGAAGGTTTTTCTCTTTCTTCCTCCTTCCTTCCTCCCTTCTTCCCTCCTTTTCCTTCTCCTTTTTTCTTCTCTTCCACTCCCCCCTTTCTTATGACGGGAGGGAGTTGAATACATTTAAAGGCAAAGAAAGAACCGAGTTGAGGAAGGGGTAATTAACAGTAGGAGGAACGGAGTACACGGAGTACATGGGTGGGGAGAGGTGAGGCAGGGAAGCGTTTCCACTGGAACAAGAGAAAGGAAGGCGGGTGTTAGTCCTGTCTGGCAGCTTCTAACTTCTCAGACAAGTAGAAAGCAAGGATCTCTGCTGAGAGCTGGGGACAGGAGGAGTCTGCAGACACAAGGAAAATGGAGAGGTTTTGGTACCATTACGGAAACTGGGAAGAAGTCAACCAGGGAAACAAGAGCCCTTCTGCAAAGAATGAAGACAGTTAATGGCTGGAGACCACGGCTTCATAGGAGGCCAGTCTGCCCTGTTCTCTGACTTTGCCTACTGTCCCCGCAGGGCTCGCTGCTTGGATACAGATACAGAGAAAGTCTGGCTTCATCTCGGACTGGGGTGATCAGAGAGGAGGAACGAAGGAATTAGGGTCTTGGCAAAATGCTAATGAATGAGAAACTGGAAGAGAAGGTGGCTTTAGGAGAGAAGTCAACACAGGACAGGGCGATGGTCTGGAAGAAAGCAGAGGACCATGGTGGATGAGAAAAGCAAGCAGGGATGGTGGGAACAGCTGAACCACAAAGCTGAAGAGAAGCTGGTCTACAGCCCATGCTTGAGATAGGCTGCTGGAAGGGGGGGTGTTGGAGGGAGTTGTAAGTGATGACAGGACGCAGGGGTGGATGTTGATGGCTGGGGTGGGGTACGTTGGAAGTGGGGCCCCAAGGGTCTGAGAGGCCAGGGTGGCTGGGTCACCATCTACGTGGTTGGTGATGCCATCCAGGAGGGTCACAGAGGGCACCGGGTGGAGGAAGTCTGTGAGCCAGGAGCCAAAGTCCTTGCTATCTGATGGGGCAGGACCTGCAAGTCCAGCAGTGACAGCAGTGAGTGGGAGGAGGGTCCAAGGCAGAAGGGCAGGGCCGGAGGGGAGGAGGGTCTTTCCCAGTGTTCACATCAGCTGGTAGGGGGAGTGGACCTGCTTCCCCAGAACACAGGAGGAAACCAAGACCTAGGAGAGGGGGTAAAGTTTGATGAGTTGCAGACGCCAAGTGGCGGAGTGGGGACTTGTGTCTCTCCCGCCCCACATCCTGTGTTACTTGTGGGTGCAGTTGCTGAGCTTGACTGGGGTGAGGGGAATGTGCCCAGAGTCTCACTTCTCCCCACCTGGAGCTCGAGGTCTCCTGCTTTGCAGGAGGAGAGCCCGGCAGGAATCTTGGGAGAGTGCTTAAGAGTGATATGGTGGGTTTGAGACCCACCTGGGCAACGTGGTGAGACCTCATCTCTACAATAAATCAAAAACTAGCCGGAAGTGGTAGCGCGCGCCTGTAGTTCCAGCTACTTGGAAGGCTGAGGCGGAAGGATCGCCGGAGCCCAGCAGGTTGAGGCTGCGGTGGCCGGGAGCGGCCACTGCACTCCAGTCTGGGCGACAGTGAGACTCCAACTCAAAAAAAAAAAAAAAAAAAGAGTGATATGGTCTCCTTTCCCTCCGCAACTGTGACCTGTCATGGCCAGTGAAGGTGACGGAGCACCCACCCTTTCTCTCCCGGTGCTCTCCCCAAAGAGAGGGAGCAAGGAGCAGGAGAAAACGGGGGCCGGGGTGTCAGCCTGGAGGACTGTGGCAGAAGAGGCAGAGCACCAACTGTCTCTGCAGAGCACCACAGCATGCTGGGAAGTGCCTGGAATCCTAAAGCGCTTCACCTCAGCCCACTGTTCACAGGAGGGCACTGAGGCTGCAGAGAGCTTAGGGAAGCACAAGCAGAGGGTTCCCCCTCGTGGCTCCCTCTGTGGGTGTCGGGGACGACTGACAGAGCCAGTGGGATTCAAAGAACTTTTTTTTTTAGCGACAGGGTCTCATTCTGTCGCCCAAGCTGGAGTGCAATAGCATGATCATGGCTCACTGCGGCCTCGACCTCCTGGGCTCAAGTGGTCCTCTGGCCTCAGCCTCCTGAGCAGCAGGAACTATAGGCACACACCACCATGTCTAGCTTCCTAAAAAAAATTTTTTTTTTTAGAGGTGGGGTCTTGCTATGTTGCCCAGGCTGGTTTCAAACTCCAACTTGAAGGAATCCTCCCACTTCAGCCTTCTAAAGAGCTGGGATTACAGGCATGACTCATTGAGCCCAGCTCCCCACAGAGCTTTCTATGGGAAAAAAGTGAGCTTTTTCAAGCCCCATACCTAGTACAGTTTAGACACTCAGCACAGTGAAGCACAATCCTCATGGATATTTTTTATTAAGATTCAGGACTTGGACTGGGTGCAGTGACTCAAGCCTATAATCCCAGTACTTTGGGAGGCCAAGGCGAAAGAATTGCCTGAGTCTAGGAGTTCGAGACCAGCCTGGGCAACTTGGTGAGCCCTCATGTCTACAATTTAAAAAAAAGAAAGAAAAAAAAAATTAGCCAGGTGTGGTAGTGGGCTCCTGTAGTTCCAGCTACTTGGAAGGCTGAGGTGGAAGGATCGCCGGAGCCCAGCAGGTTGAGGCTGTGGTGGCCGTGAGTGTGCCACTGCTCTCCAGCCTGGGCGACAGAATGAGACTCCAACTCAAAAAAAGAAAGAAAGGATTCAGGACTCTTCAATAGCACAGGCAGGGCTAGGAGGTTCAGTGTAAAGCCTCTGAGCTGCCAGTTAGACCTAGGTCTCCTGGAGACTCAGGCACTCTCCAACCAAACATGTCCTCCCTCCCATGTCCATCGTCTGCTTCCACTGCAGCCCTGAGACAGCAGTGCCCACAGGTGTGGGTATGAGGCCTGAGGACCCTCCCCAGGAGAGCAGTGCATATCAAGAACTCTGCTAACTCACAGTGAGACTGTAGTCAAACTGGAGACAAAGTTTGGAGGGGACCACAGGACAGGCAAGAAATCATCTTTTTTTTGAGTCAGAGTCTTACTCTGTCACCCAGACTGGAGTGCAGTGGTGTGACCATGCAGCCTCGACCTCCTGGGCTTAGGTGATCCTTCTGCCTCAGTCTCCCAAGTAGCTGAAACTGTACGACATGTGCCACCATGCCTGGCTAATTTTTTTTTTTTTTATTTTTGTAGAAATGATAACAAAATTGGCTATGTTACCCAGCCTGGTCTCCAATTCCTGGCTTCAAGCAATTCTCCTGCCTTAGCTTCCCAAAGTGCTGGGATCACAGGCATGAGCCACCACACCTGGCCAAAATCACCTTCTAAGAGGGAGCAGAGCCCAGAAATAACAGTCTCTTGTTTCTCCAGGTCTCCACTCCAGGACAGAGCCTGGGAGAACAGCTGGAAAGGAGATTCCCAAGACCAGAAATCAGACCCACAGCCAAGCGGGCCTGTGAATGGTCTGGAGCTGGAATGAGCATTGGGCCTGAAACCAAGTCTTGAAGGTTGGTCAAGGGCCCTGGGGAAGCTTAGCTAGTAGAAAGCTTCCTGCAGCCCTCAAAGGAAGCAGAGCCAGCTGTCTTTATGCAGCCCACAGAGCAGAGATGAGCCCTGTGCGTGAGGAGGGGCAGGGAGAGTCTGTTCTAGTTCCGTTCTCCGAGGAACTGTGTAGCAGTCCACACTGCCCAACCACAGGGGAGGGCCCTGTGAGGCGTGAGCCCCCTTCCCTGGGAAAGTCCCCCTGAGGCAGGGTGCTCCCTGTCCTGGAGCTTACCCCAGGGGAGAGGGCCCAGCTGACTCAGGGCCCATTCAGCTCTGGTGGGCCCTCCCTGCGGCCTGCCCTGTCGTGACCCTCCAAGTCTGCTGTGGGGGTGGGAAACATAAGAGGGGGAGGAAAGCCTCCTGGAGGACCTTTCCCGCCTCAGAACCAACATGCACCTTCCGGTGGCCTGAACTGGGGAAGGAGAAGAGAGAGTGCAGGGACCCTTATCAGGTCATCTCCAGAGCCCCTTCAGTCCAGGGGGCTGGTTTTTCTCACAGAGGCTCTCCAGAGCCATGCGTGGACTGTGTCACCTGGAGGTCAGGGAAGTGGAGCTGGTGGGGGTGGGGGGAAGGGTCACATTGCCCCTGCGCTCTCCCAGTGGGGCAGAGCTGGGATGTGAGAACCGCTCAGGGGAAACATAAATCCTGTCGGACCCCAGCTGGCCCGCTCACCTTTCTTCAGATCCCACTGCTGGGTGTGTAGCATGGAGACAAGGGCCTCTGGAATCTCTCAGGAGACTAGTGGTGCTTAGGGTTTCTCTAAAAATGGCTCCAGACCCCACTCTCCTTCATGATAATGACCCCAAGGAGATTCAGGTGTTGAAATTAAGGCTAGGGTGGTCAGGGGAGGTCGAGGGTGGAGGGAGGAAGGCTGGGGAGCACAAAGTCTTTTCTTTTTTTTTTTTGAGTTGGAGTCTCACTCTGTCGCCCAGGCTGGAGTGCAGTGGCACACTCACAGCCACCACGACCTTGACCTGCTGGGCTCCTGCGATCCTTCCTCCTCCGCCTTCCGAGTAGCCGGAATTACAGGCACGCGTTACCACACCCGGCTGATTTTTATTTATTGTAGAGATGAGGTCTCGCCAAGTTACCCAGGCAGGTCTCAAACCCGCAGGCTCAGGCCATCCACTCACCTCAGCTTCCCAAAGTGCTTGGATCACAAGCTGAGCCACCGAGCCCGCCTTTTTTTTTTTTTTTTAAGTCAGGGTCTGGAAATGCAGTGGCACGGTTATGGCTCACCTCAGCCTCAACCAGCTGGGCTCAAGCGATCCTTCTGTCTCAGCCTTCCAAGTAACTGGAACCACAGGCGCACACCACCATGCCTGGCTAATATTTTGATTTATTGTAAAGACACGGTCCTGCCAAGTTGCCCAGGTTGGTCTTGAACCTCTGAACTCAGGCGATCCTCTTGCCTCCACCTTCCAAAGTGCTAGGATTACAGGCATGAGCTATCTCACCTGGCTAATTTTTTTTTTATTTCTTGTAGAGATGAAGTCTTACTATATTGCCTAGGCTGGTCTCAAACTCCTGGGCTCAAGCAATCCTCTTGCCTCAGCCTCCCAAAGTGCTGAGATTATAGACATGAGCCATCATTCCCAGCCAAGAGTCTGGTTTGTGCTGCTTTGAATGGGTGTGGATATGGCCTGGCATCAGTAGTCTAGTGGAAAACCCTTTCCATGGCCCCTGCCCAAGGGGAGGCAGTAAAGAGGTACAAATTGGACTCATTGAGGCTTAGCATTTGGGAGCTAATTATCTCTGGCCCTATAGTCCCAGCTACCTGGGAGGCTGAGGAAAGAGGACTGCTTGAGTCCAGGAGTTCGAGACCAGCCTGGGCAACATAGCAAGACCACATGTCTACAATTTTTTTTTAATTAGTTAGGTGCGTTGGCTCATGCCTGTAGTCCCAGCTACTCAGGATACTGCAGTGGGAGGATTGCTTGAGGCCAGGGGTTCAAGATAGCCTGGACAACATAGCAAGAACCCATCTCTACAATAAAGAAAATTAGCCAGGCATGGAAGCACAAGACTGTAGTCCCAGCCACTGGGGAGGCTGAGGTGGGAAGATCACTTGAGCCCAGGATATCAAGGCTACAGATTGCACCACTGCACTCCAGCCTGGTTGACAGAGCAAGACCCTGTCTAACAAACAAACAAACAAACAAATAACGAATGGGGAAACGGGTGAGGAGATCAGCAGCGACCCTGTCTTTCTTTCTTTCTTCCACCTGTCCCTACTGCATCATGCTTTGCTCCCCCCTCCCTGCGGGGCCCCAGCTGGCTCTGGAGGAATTTTCCAATCAGACGAGGCACTGAGCTCAGTGGAGATGAGCAGCTGGGGCCTTGAGAGGAAAAGAAAGACCTAGAATGAAGCTTCATAACTTCCCAGGGCTACCTTGTGTGGGCGGAGTGGACTCTCTGGAAGGAATGATTATTCAGAGAGCTCTCGACAAGGGCCGGGGCGGGGTAGGGGTGGGAAGAACCAGACATCCTTCATTGTTTGTTCCGGGGACCCTAAAGGAACAGAAATTCAGCCCCATAGGGTTGGGGTGATCCCAGCGTGTGGCCTGTTCAAGTGGTAACCCAGGAAAATTGAAGGCAGCTTACATAGGGGGCTTGCGGCTTGGTAGGACAGCCTGGCTGAAGGGTACTCCTGAAATGAGATGCATCCAATGTAGTGGGACCCACACCAATACCCTGAAGCATGAAAGTTAAAAACACAGAAAACGGCTTCTCCCCAGTGGCATCAGGAGTCTGTTTCATTGTCAAGCGGGGGTAAACTGGAAGATCTTTCTTCCAGAGGAGCGTGTGGCAGTACAACAACTTGGTGGAGGAAATGTTGCGGGTGCCGGGGAAGGAGGTGACGGAGGGATGGCATTTCTGATAGGAGGCTGCTAGGGGTTTGTGTGCTGAGTGTCACCGGCAGAAGCATAGCTGGCATGGGGGATGGCTGTTAGGGAAAGGGGTTGTGATAATATAGAAAAATTATCTAATGACACTTCTATTTTGAAAAAAAATTTTTATTTTAAAGATGTGGGGTACAATTCAGGGTTAGGTATACAAATGTTCATTAAGCAGGTACCCTTGCGGATGAGGTGTGCCCCCCAGCCCGGCAGTTTCCCACTCTTAAAGCATGGTAAGGCAGACTTTATTCAGGACCATGGAGATAGGTATGGGGACCACAGCAACAGGGTCCAACAGGGGGAGAGAGACTGGGGTCAGTTCCAAATAGAGCATGGGCAAGTGGGAATTTATAGCCAGTGAGTGGAGGGGTGGGTGTCAGCAAATGAAAATTACTAAGAGAAAACACCAAGGGTAAGTCGGGGATTCTGGCTAAACTGACCTGACGGGATTCTTGCTGAAGACAAGCAAGGGTGATCTGACATCTCTTGGAAGATGGTGGAGGATGAGAAACCTGATCAGATCTCAAGGGTGATCAGATATCAGGGGAGATTTTTGCTAAACTGACTTAGCAGGGTTCTTTGTGAAAACTGAATTTTACCAAGAGGTGCCCAGATGGACCTAGCAGAAGATTCAGAAGCCTGACTGAAGTTTGGTTAAGCAAAGAATCTTTGTCAGTACCCTGAGAATACATTTCCCAGAAAATGGGCCTCTCCCTCCCTCCCTGCCTCCTTCCTCCCTATCTTTCTTCCTCCTTCCTCCCTCCTTTCCTTCCTATTATTTTTATCAGGCAAAATACTTTAGTTTTAAAAATCAATGACACAGTGGGACATGGTGGCTCCCACCTGTAATCCCAGAGGTCTGGGAGGCTGAGGCAGGAGTTCAAGACCAGGCTGGGCAACATAGTGACATCTTGTCTCTACAAAAAATTTTAAAATTAGCCAGTATGTGGTGGTATATCTTATAGTCCCAGCTATTCGGGAGACTGAGGTGGAAGGATGGCCTGAGCACAGGAGGCTGAGGCTGTGGTGAGCTGTGATCATGCCACTGCGTCATTGCACTTCAACCTGGGCAACAGAGTGAGACCCTGACTCAAAAAAAAAAAAAAAATCAATAAGACTAAAAGGCTTGTAATGAAAATCAGCAACCTCCAATCCCACCCCTACTTCCAGCCCCCAGCCTGACTCCACAGAGGCAAGAATGTTCAATTCAACTCTTGATTATTCTGCTTTTTCAGTCATTCACATTCCTAAAGGCGATGTATAAACTGCCATCTCTTAATTTTTAAATTTTATACATTTTTGATTGATCTTCTTTTATGATAGATGAGGATTTTTCTCATACTCCACCCCTCCAGTTTTTGACAAAATCAAAACTCAGGTCTTTCCTGCGTCCCGGACTGGGTGTGCAGACTCAGAAGGTCTCAGGAGGCACGGAGGCCCACAGCGAGCCCCAGGCCAGCTCGAGCTGTTTGTCGTCCACCAGGGACTGCTCAGGGGTCTTGGTGTCACAGGAGTCATTGACGGTAAGGGGCGAGGGCCATGAAGGTATATTGAGCAGGCTGCGCATCAATTCCTAGCCTAATTCCAGAAAGACCACCCTTCAAACAGTCCAGATCCAGGGGAGTCCCTTATTGGACCAAGGACAGACCTTTCTCTCACAGATGGCCCCGGACAAATGAGAAGCTAAGAAAAGAAATGGGACTGCACCATCTGGCTGTTTCAATATTGAAAATATTGATGATTCTCTCAGAGAAATGACAAATGGATGTGACCTTGTTTGAGATGAATCAGTCGAATTCCAAAGAAGAAGACAGCTCAAAAGAGCATTCACAAGACAGTGCAGAGGAGGACAATTCAGAATCAGAGGATGAGGATGACAACATCCCTCATGTGGTCACCATAGGGAACATGAAGTTCCTCCTTCTAAAGGTGGAAAAGGCAAGATCAAAGTTTTGGACAGTCTGACAAGTAAGAAAGAAGAAAGAAAAAGGCCCCCATCAAAACAGTATTTACAGTAATGACTAATTATTGTTGCTGTGTATTATGATTACATTTCCTTTCTTGTGTGATTTTTTGCTTTTGTTAAGTTTGTCATTGCCCTTCCCCTGCTATTTCTTTTCCGTGACCTTATAAACTCTCCCCAGATGCTCCACATCTCCTTTCCATGCAGTTCCAGTGGAGTTTCCTCCTGGGAGTTCTGCTCTGTGCACAGGTGCAAGATTTCTTATTTTTCAGTATCCACCTTTGTTTGCATGGGGAGGGTGCTTCCAAAGCTTCCTGAAAAAAGGGGCATGAGCAGTGAGCATTTCTAGTCCCAGCATGTCCAAAAGTGTCTCCATTTGACCCTTACTCTTGAGAGTTTCATTGTGAAAAGAATTCTAGGTTGCGATTACTTCCTCCCTGAAATTGGAAGTAGTTTTTCCAATATCTTCTGATGTGAACGAGTCTGCTGCAATTCCGATTCCCAACTTCCCCATGGTTTCATCCCAAGGGCCTTCCTCTGCTGTTTCCTTGTGCCTGGCCTGGGTCTTTTTCCATTGCTCTGGGCACTCAGTGAGCCCCTTCAGTTTGGAAATTCATGTCCTTCCATTCAGAATTCTTCTTTTTCATTTTCTCTTTTCTCTCTTCTTGGATCTCATAGTAGTAGGATGTTGCAACTTTGTTTTTCTATTTTTTTTTAATGTTTTATCTCTTGATTTCATTTTTTTTTTCTTTTTCTCCAAGACAAGGCCTCACTCTATTGCCCAGTCTGGAGTGCAGTGGTCTACTATCTCACCGCAGCTTCAAACTCCTGCGATGAAGCAATCCTCCTGCCTCAACCTTCCGCGTAGCTGGGAATACAGGTGTGTGCTACCATACCCAGCTAATTTAAAACAATTTTTTGTACAGTGTCTCACTATGTTGCTCAAGCTGGTCTTAAACTCCTAGAGTCCTCTCACCTCAGCCTCCCAAAGCACTAGGATTACTGGTGTGAGCCACTGTGCCTGGCTGTTATAGCTTGATTTATTTTTGTTCCACCTTCAAGGAGGTTTCCTTAACTTGTGTTCCAATTCTTTTACTTTCTTTCTTTTTTTTTTTTTTTTTTGAGTTGGAGTCTCACTCTGTCACCCAGACTGCAGTGCAGTGGCCTCTTCCGGCCACTGCAGCCTCGACCTGCTGGGCTCCGGCAATCCTTCTGCCTCAGCCTTCCAAGTAGCTGGAACTACAGGCGCGCGCTACCACGCCCAGCTGACTTTTGATTTATTGTAGAGATGAGGTCTCTCCAAGTTGCCCAGGCAATTCTCGAACCCATGGGCTCAGGCAATCCACTCATCTCAGCCTCCCAAAGGCGTGGGATTACAGGATGAGCCACCGAGCCCGGCAGGAGCTCTTTTACTTTCTTAAAAATTTTTTCTTTCATGTTTTTAATTTCCAAAGGACTTTTCTGATTACTTCTGTTTTTTGTTGTTGTTTCTTTGTTTTGGTTTGAGTCAGGGTCTCACTCTGTTGCCCAGACTAGAGTGCAGTAGCATGCTCTCGGCTCACTACCGCCTCCAACTCCTGGGCTCAGGTGATCCCTCCTGCTCCAGCCTCCTGAGTAGCTGGGACTACAGGCACGTGCTACCACATCCAGCTAATTTTTAAAATTTTTTGTAGAGACAATGTCTCACTATGTTACCCAGGCTGGTCTCAAACTCCTGAGCTCAAATGATCCTCCTGCCTCGGCCTCCCAAAGTGTTGGGATTACAGGCGTGAGCCACCACATTTGGCCTACTTCTGTTTTTATTGCATCCGCTACTTGTCTTATAGATGCTAAATTTTCTCGTATACTTTCAAGATATTACAGACAAATTCTTAAAAAATGTTATCTCTAAAGATAAAAAAAAGTTCTGGAGATCTGTTGCACAACAATGTGAATATACTTACTGTACATTTAAAAGTGGTTAAGCTGGGAAATTTCATAGTACTTTTTAAAATCACAGACATAAATTTTATCTCTGCTTTCTGTAGAAACCATTTCCTCTGTGTTTTTGCTTCGGTCTCCCTTTCTGAACTTGAGGTTTTTTTAAACTCCTAGGAGTCCTTGACTCTCCATTCATGGTTAAGAGGGAGGCAGATGGAGGGACCTAAAAAAGACTCTCACAGTCCCTCTCTTTCACCCATTCTCTTTATCCTCATCCTCATTGTGCTTGCTGTCCTCATGACCAGAGGGTCTTCACT
Organism: Cephalopachus bancanus; assembly: GCA_027257055.1. NCBI lineage: Eukaryota > Metazoa > Chordata > Mammalia > Primates > Tarsiidae > Cephalopachus > Cephalopachus bancanus. The sequence goes on along the minus strand of JAPVLO010000569.1, from coordinate 956,073 downwards.
ACAGTCCTCAAGAGAGGAAGTGAGGCCGAGGTGGGAGGATCACTTGAGCCCAGGAGTTCAAGACCAGCCTAAGCAACAAAGCGAGACCTTATATCTACAAAACATCAAAAAATTAGCTGGGCATAGTGGCGTGGGTCTGTAGTCCCAGCTACTTGGGAGGCTGAGGCAGAAGGATCGCCTGAGCCCAGGAGGTTGAGGCTGTGGTAAGCCATATTCATGCCACTGCACTCCAGCTTGGGTGACAGAATGAGAACCTGACTCAAAAAGTAAAAGTAAAATAAAATAAAAATAAAGAGGAAGCTGTTGGCTTGTGACCCCATGGGGTCACAGGATAGCCTGTCTATCATGGCCAGGGGAGGGGACTCAGGAAGTCTGACTCTTCCATGCATGGATTGGTAGCCAGTCTTCCTGTCTCCAGGCTTTGTCTTTACTTGACATTCCACATACTGAGACTTGGTCCTGGGCATGGATCAGTCACGTCCCTCCATCACCTCCTTTGTTGGTTCTGAGCTTGTAGCTTCCTTTGCTCTGCCAAGCCCTTCATATAATGTCCATCTTCAAAATCTTGTTATTTTTTAGTCCACCATGGCTGCCTCTCCCTTCTCATTGTCTTGAAGGTTTGTACCTTCCTTGTTCCTTTGCTGCCCTTTAAGGGGCTTAGGAAGCGAGCAGACACAAACATGCTGAAGGTGGAACTTTTTGAAGTGGGGTGGGGATTAGAGAAGAAGGAGGACTGTCATGTGTAGGAAGACGATGGTGTTTGGAATTAGAACATGGGAGCCTGACTCTTGGCTCTATAACTTTACAGCTATCTTGAGCACACCATGTAACCTTTTAAGCCTCAGTTTTCTCCTCTATGCAGTGTGGATAATACTGCTCATCTCATGCAGTTGTGAGGATAAAATGAGGTTGCCCTGTGCTTGGCACACTGCAGGTACTCAAAAATTGCTTTTGAATGTATTAAGAGTAATACTAGAGGCAGAGATCTCCCTTTGTGCTTCCCACCCATGCCCCCAAATTCCTTTCCATAGGGGTAGGAGACCAGCCCACTCTATCATAAAAGACTTACCTGAGCCAGGCTCGGTGGCTCAGCCTGTAACCCGCGCCTTTGGGAGGCTGAGTTGAGTGGATTGCCTGAACCCGCGGGTTCAAGACCCGCCTGGGCAGCGAGAACTCATCTCTATAATAAACAAAAAAATTAGCCGGGTGTGGTAGCTCACGCCTATAGTTCCAGCTACTTGGAAGGCTGAGGTGGAAGGATCACCAGAGCCCAGCAGGTCGAGGCAGCGGTGTCCGGGAGCAGACACTGCACTCCAGTCTGGGCGACAGTGAGACTCCAACTCAAAAAAAAAAGACTTACCTGAAGGAGTGGGGTCTGGGAAGGGACCCTCCCACTTCCCCCAACAAGGGATGCCGGGCCCTCCTGATTTCTTGCCCCTTGGGCACTGTCCAGAGATCCTAGAAAGAAGGAGGTTCGAGTGCCCCTAGGCAGCCTTCCTTCCAAGAGTCGCTCCAGTGCCCCCACTCTCTGAGCCCACCCAGAAAGGCTGGAGAGAGGAACGGGAATCCCTGGGGCCTTTCCCAGCCTCCAGCCTTCCCCCTCACCTTCCCTCCAAGCCACAGGAAGCCCAAAGTCTCTTCTGTTCCATGGAGATCCCTGTCTTTTTCCAAGACACGGGACCAAGAACTACAAAGCCAAAGTCTTGAAGGTAGCAGCTCCGGCAAGAAGCACGGGACAGTCCAGCACCTCCCTTCCAGCTGACTGCTGAAGCAGGGCCTCAGGATCAGCTAGAAGAAAGATTTTGGGGGATGATTGGGTTGCAGCAGTGCTGACAAGGCCTGAAATGTGACTCGAGGGGCCTACAACACACAAGGTCACCAGGCCTGTGCATGGGAGCATGCACGCAGTCTCTTGTATTTACCCTTCTTACACATACCCTCTTGTACACACAGACCTGTTTCTTACCCCAGAGAGTGCATTTCACTCTCCTGAACTTGAAGCAGCACACATATACAGACCAAACGTATGTCTGTGAAGGAGGGTAAATGGGGTCACGGGAAGTTTTATAAAAATCAGGCTGGAGCTGGGGTCGGTGGCTCAGCCTGTAATCCCGCGCCTTTGGGAGGCTGAGGTGAGTGGATTGCCTGAGCCCGCGGGTTCGAGACCTGCCTGGGCAGCGAGACCTCATCTCTACAATAAATCAGAAAATCAGCCGGGCGTGGTAGCGCATGCCTGTAATTCCGGCTACTAGGAAGGCTGAGGCGGAAGGATCGCCGGAGCCCAGCAGGTCGAGGCTGCGGTGGCTGGGAGTGGCCACTGCACTCCAGTCTGGGCGACCGAGTGAGACTCCAACTCAAAAAAAAAAAAAAAAAAAATCAGACTGGTTAAGATCAGATTTCAGGAAACCATCAGACGCTTCCTACTCAAAGGCTTCATCAGAGAAAGGGATGCTTCCAGGGGCTAGGAGAACAACTCACTTACAGAATAGGGGTTGAGTTTATGATTCTTCTCCTAGAGGTACAGAGACACACCCCAGGGTGTCGGGAATAAAATGCCCTCACAAGCATCAACATCACGCTGTCATGACACGCTGTGACATGAGCTCACAGCAGTATCAATAATCCGGGAAATCCTGGAGGGCGATTTCAAGGGTAGAGATGGGGAGGGGGGCAAGTTGTCATGTTCCCATGGCAGCCTAACTCATTGCCATAGCAACACAGCTCTGCCTCCATCCTGTGGAGTCCTGGTTTCTGTAATGGATGGAATACTGTGGTGCTTCACTGTATGGGGGTGGGTCTCACTATCCCTCTAGGAAAGAACATTTTCATCTTAGATCAAACAGGATAGGGGTACCCTGAGGCTGTCAAACGGGTGTGGATTTTTTTTGTGGGTAGAAGGGTAGATTTTCTGGGGTTTTCCTACTGATAAGCTCTACTCCTTCCTTTTGCAGTTTCTACTCCCTAAGCTGTTGGGTCCCTTAAAATGTCCCCATGAGGCAGATTGCCCTTTCTTTTTTTTCTTTTAACTTTTAAAATACTTTTATTAAAAAAAATTTTTTCAGAGACGAGGTCTTGCTCTGTTTCCCAGGTTGGAGTACAGTGGCGTGATCATAGCTCACTGCGGCCTCGAACACCTGGGTTCAAGCAATCCTCTCATCTCAGTCTCTTGAGTAGCTAGGACTACAGGTAGATGCCAACAAGCCCAGCTAATTTTTTTTCTTTTCAGAGTTGGGGGGGTCTTGCTATGTTACCCAGGCTGGTCTCAAACTCCTGACCTCAAGCCATCCTCCCACCTCCACCTACCCATGCGATAGAATTACACATGTGAGCCATTGTGCCTGGCTCAGACAAGCCTTTCTTGATCTGCACCATGACTGACTCTGATGGAAGCCATACAATCTCAGAGACGCATGACAGGGCATCAGGGCAGACAGTTTCTAGTGTTAGGGGAGCTATTAGGTTTGTCCTACAATGCCAATGTGCCTTGAGTGACTTATTTATCTCTCCGAACTTTAAGGTTCTACCTATAAAAGATGGGGATAATTCTTGCCTACCTCCCTGAGTGAATGGAGAGAAGTCACATGTATCGAGTACCAGGCCCATCCTGGGTCTCACTAGGGGAGGGTGAACGACCCTGTTCACTGTTGATGCCCCCTGCACTTAGTCTTTGGGGCCAAGATCTCAGCAGAGGTCTGACTGGGGCTTGGGTGAAATGTGCTCGGTGGACAGAGAGTAGTGGTTGGCATCATGCTCCATCTTCCAGATCAAGCTGTCCAACGGGCCGATAACTTCCCTAGCAAAGGGGAAGGGTGAAATCAGTACCCCCTCCATCAACACCCTGCACCACATTCAAAGTGTGGGTGGTGGCAGAGGTCCCTCTGCATCGTTACCGGTCCTCAGGGAGGTAAGTCCAAGGATGTCTTCAGAAATTTTTTGTAGAAATATGATATTGCTGAAACATCCAAACAACATCCAAGCTGGTGTTCTCTTCAAGTTGTTTTAAATTTTTCAGGTTTTCAGTAATTATTTTATTTTTATTTTTAAAAAGTATTGATCTCACAGGGACACATGGACATACAGGGTGGACTAATAGACATTGGAGACTACAAAAGGTGGGAGGGATAAGGGTTGAAAAGTTCCCTCTTGGACATAATGGTCACTATTTAGGTGATTGGTACACTAAAAGCCACTACACAATATATGCATGTGAGAAATCTGCCCGTGTACCCCTAAATATATAAATAAAAAGTAATCTTTTTTTAAAAAAAAGTATTGACCTGCAGTGGATGGGAACCAAACAACCAGTTCCGTCATCACATCTAGTTTGAGAGGCACTGACCTTGATGGCACCAGAGGGTCTTCAAACCAGCTAACGACCCAATCGAAAGGGAAGGGGAACAGCCTCATCAGCGCTACTAGCAAAAAGTAGCCACGAGCCACACTTGGTGTGCGAATTTGGCCGCGTTTCTTTTATTGCCTCACGCCAGCAGCTCCAGTCCCCACCCCCGTCGCCCTGGGCTCCCTCTCCCGCCGGGCGGGCGGGGTCTCGTCTGCGGCCTGAAGTTCACGGCGGGCGCCCGCTCCTCAGCCCCGCCCGGCGCCGCCGCCGCGGCTCCCCGGCGCCGCCTGCCGCTTGCCGTAGCGCAGGCCGAAGGAGTTCCAGTTGTAGGCGGGCAGGTCCTTCTCCCGCTGCACCAGCACCGCGCCCCGGGGTGCAGGAATCAGGCGGCTGCGGGGGCCGCACAGGCCTGGCCGCTGGGGCCCCGCGGAACTTTCGGGGGGCGGGCACATCGAGGCCCCCCGAGGGCTGGACCCGGCAGCAGGGGGCTTCCTCTCGGCGCCTCGCGGGCTCTGCTCCCAGGGGACCAGCTGGGCCAGGGGTCCGAGCCGCTGGCCTAGGACAGAGAGCACAAGGAGGTGAGGCAGGGGTCCAGGCAGGGGTCCCGGCTTGGCAACACCTGCTCACATCCCGCCCTGTGCTTTCCTTTCTTGCCTTGACCTTTAGGAAGCTCAGCGCTGAATGCCGGGCAGAACCAGCACGACCATATTAGCTGGGGTGTCCTCCCTCTTTCAACATAGCTTTGATTTAGAATGTTTGTCAGAATTGTCCTAAATAACGTTTGTATTACTTTATTTTAGGAAATAGATTACAGCTCGAAAATAAGGAAAGTATTTGCTGGACACCCACCCAACTCTGGCCCCTTTCCTGGCTTACTGTGAGTTCTGTGAGGCCGGTGAGGGCCATATTCATCATCTGTGTATCTCAGAGTACTTGAAACAGTGCCTTGCACATAGTAGGGCCTCAAGCAATGCTTGTTAGATACATAAAAGCTAATGAAAAACGTGTAGTAATGGAAATCAAGAAAGTGGAGCTACGTCCATTGTACCCCCACGCACTTGTTCTCCAACCCTTGTTCATAATAATTGTGACCCCTTAATAAGCTACATAAAGACTCAATGAGGAACAAAAATTATCTAGGTCACCTTGACTGGCTCTCCTCCCTCACTCTGGGTATAATTTCTCTCCTTCATTCTGAGGATTGACAAGGCTAGTTTGGAAGACACTTCACATACAAGGCTCATTAAGTTCACTATACTTCTTGGCAGTAAAATAGGACACCTAACTCTGAATATACAATAACCCCAGCCAATTGTGGCAAGAGATTTGTGGAAATGAGGCCTGGGTGTGAATGGGTGTGAATGGGTGTATGGCGGGGCGGGGGTTGGCTTTGAGCCCTGCTCCCTGATGCCTTGGCATACTGGAGAAGAAGAGTGTGGACCTGGTTCAGGCTTAATGACAATCTGCCTGGGAGACCCCTTCCACCTTGCCCAGGGCTTGACTGAGAAGGGAGGGGGGATGGCTCTCTTTTCAGTTAACGCCCTCTGAACCAACAGGAGATCACTGCTCAAGCTACTGTTTGTGTCCTCACATAAAGATTTTTGTTTAAAAAAAAAAAAGCCAACAACTCAATGTCCCTGAATTATTCTCTGGAGCAGCGGCCTCCCTCATCCAGAAAAATGCCAGGTTCCAGGAAAAAAGACACTCTTGCAAAGGTCATCTGGCACCGTGTTCTCTGCTGTAGGATATCTTATGGGCATGTATGATGATATCACATGTGTGGAAAGTGTGCCCTGAGTTCCATAGCTGAAGAACTGAGGTTCAGAGAGGCTAAGCTATGGTTTTGCCCAGATAGCTGACACCAAGACTTGTCCGAATCCACTGCTTCTGACTTGGGGACTGGCACTGCTCTGGCTCCTGCCACCCAGCAGACATGCTCCCAGGGCCATCTGACATCTGCTGGGTTTCTGCAGTGTTTACCTGAGTGACTCTAGGGAAGTCTCTTTACCTCTTTTGGGCTTCAGATTCTCCAGCTCATCAGTTTCCCAATGAACTCAAAGGTTGACAGGGTTTAAATAGTTGCCCTTTCGTTAACAAGCACCTGGACCAGGTGAGTGGATGGATGTCTATGTGAGAGGTAAGTCATCCCCAGCTTGCAGGGTTAGTGGGACTGCATGTGTGCCAGTCCAGATTTTGCCAAGTGCAGTATTAAACTCACATCAGTAGACTAGCAGTAATCTGGAAAATAAAGCCAATCTTACTTTACAACAACTACCTCCCCACACACCTTTTCCCAGGCAACGCATACCTGGGGGGATAGGATTCTCCACAGGTGCCACCTTTTCTAACGGCTCCCCAAAGGAGGTGGCACAGAGGAAAAGCAGGAGCTGCCAAGAAACCAGTGAGTTCATCCTGGTGAGACCAAGCAGGTCCTAGAAGTGCCCTGAGGCCGACACAGAGAGAGGGAACAAAGACTAGGTTAGGCACAGGGTCCAGGCTGGGTGCTCGGGTAAGAGCCTAGTGTGAAAGGGAGAGTCCTCAAAGACAGGAGAAGATCCCTGCCCATGGAGGCTCCCACCAGAGAGGCAAGTCTGAGTAAATATATCATGGGAATGAGAATGAGACTACTTGCACAGTGACGTCAAAGCTGAATTAATGCTAGGTTGGGATGGTCGGGGAGGACCTCCTGGAGGAGGTAAGGCCTGTAAGGTTAGGGAGGAAGGAAAGATTCAGTTTGGTGGAAGGGGAAAGACTGCTTAAAAGTTGGAGAATGGCCAGGATTCTGAATTTCAGGTTTGCTTGAGGGGATTGTTGGAGAAAGGATGGGTGAGATGCAGTGTGTTGGAGTGTGTGTGGGGCAAGGACTTCAGGACGCTGAGTGGAGGACTTTGAGAGTCCAGCCTTCTCTTTGGAGCCTGGGAGAAGACACTTCTTTCTCCGTGCTGAGTTCTGCACAAACCCATGACTTTCTGTGCCTCCCCCTCCCTATTAGAATGTGCCTTCCTGAACCTGGCCCTGTTCCCTCCTGCTGTAATAGAAATTTAATTCTTTTCCTTTTCTTAAAAAAAAAAAAAAGGAAGAAAGAGTCAATCATCTTGCTCTTTCTCATAGCCCTCGTGGCCTTGAAGACTGCCATTAAATTGTCTTATTGCCTATAACCAGGAAAGAGAAAAACCTTTCCCTGATTTATCAGGTCAATTGTCTCACTAGTCTATTCTCTGTGGGCTCTGAGAGGCTATGAATTGAATTGGCCTCATCATTGTGGCTGTTGAGATGGGAGCCCTGACCCTCACTTACCCTGTTCCCCTCACCCTGTCATGCTCCCTCCACCTCTACCACGTCCCACCTCTTCTAGCTCCCAAGTCCAATTTCTCTTTGAAAAAAGTCATCAGGCCCTTTAACATCGTCCAGCGAACATGATTAAAGATGAAATTCTGAGAAGGCAGGGACGCTGTAGGCTGAACAAAAAAGGTTGTTTTGCCCCATCCTCTACTCTGGGGTCTTTCTCCCTGGACAAGGAGAAGGTGGGGTTGGGGGAGGAACATTTGTTCCCGGCAGCTCCCAGTGGTTGCTCAGGCCCATGCATCTCTCTGCTCTGGTCTCTGCCCCTCTCCCAGTCTCCCAGCTTCCTGCAGGACTCAGACACGGAGTAAAAAAGTAAGAATCCTGAAATGGGACCAGGAGGACTTGAATCTCGCCCCAGCTCTGCCCTCATTCCCTGCGAGACTTCAGCAAGTCACCCCCACCCCCACCCCCATCTCCAGGCTTCATCGGTCCATCTGTAAAATAAGAGCACTGGATCAGATTGGTCACCAGCTGCCCACTCAGATGGTTACTCATGCTTGCAGACTTTGATTCTGTGACACCCTGAAACCCAGAATGCAGCTTTCTGCCCTACTTTAAGACCAAGACCCAGGGCATAGAGGCAGGACAAATTCATCAGAGAAAACAACGTAAAAGCATTTCAGACCATGGGTGCACAGAGTCCAGGCTGTTGTAGAAACCATTCCTTGAGCATCAACTTGGTACTGGTGCTTTGCTAGGTGCTAGGGGTGCATGGGTGTGCTCAGACACAGAGTCGCTGCCCCTGAGACTGCAAGTCTAGCAAGATCATTTCAAAATAACACTGCAAATGACATACTGGACGCCGGAGCAGCGGGCAAGGACTGGGCACAGAGGGAACATAAGGGCCTCCAGTCGGACAGGAGGGTGGAAATTTGCATGGAGAGAGAGAGTGATGAGGCCAGGAAAGGGGCCACACAGGGGCTTCATCCTGGGGGGGTCTGAGCCAGACAGGAGTATGTGTAGATATGCATTTCAGATGGTGGGTTCCGGCTGCTCTGTGTAGAAGCTGGACGGACATGCGTGAGGAAGGGGGCAGTGGGCCACTGGGTGAGTGGAAGGTAGAGCTCCTTCCTCCTTTTACCCTGTGGTGCCTTTTACCCTGTGTGCCTTTTACCCTGTGGTGCCATTGTGGGTGGCACTTACCATCCCGCCATGGGATAACACTGCCTGGCCCTGGCACACACATACACACATTGCACATATACACACCACACACATATACCCATGCACACAAACACTTTACATACACACCACACACATACACCCATGCACACACGCACACACCCCTATATATATATATATATACACCCATACACACTCATAAATACACTCAAACACACATGCCACACCACATACATATACACACCACACCTACACCCATACATACACACACACAACACACACAGATTCCCTCAGCTCTTAGTTCACTGTCCAGCCCATGGGGGCACGTAATACACTTTGAATTGTTTGGAAAAGAACAGTCAGCTTCCAAGGGGCCATGAATGGCTAACCTGCTGTAGATGATTTTTGTGGTTCCCTCCACCCTGTGGCGGGATGGGGTGGGGGGGTTGCATTTAGTGACTAACAGAAAAATTCCAGGCACAGTTAGAAAACTTTGAAGCAAGTGGCCCCTGGTTCTTAGCAGAAGGTGGGGGATTATAGGTACCCTTTGTTTAGGCTTCTATTTGCCATCCATAATTTGGGGGAGCTGGTCAGGGGAGTCTCATTAAGCCCATGGGAACTGAGGGGTTTGTCAACCCCTCCCAAAACTTCTGTGGCCTCTAATCCCAGCCACAGAGAGCTTATTCATTGCATTTTTCCTTCCACAGTGAGGGAGAGCCCTTGGGCTGGCCAGAGTCCTAGCTTCACAAAGAGTGCAAATCAACGCATTCACCCGGACATCCCAGAAGAATCTGACCAAAGCTGGTCATCAGGAAGGATCAGTGCCTCCTCCCCACCTTTGCCTGCCTGGAGGCATCGTCAGTCTTAGCCCTAATGCCCTGCTCCCCTTCTGAAGCCTCCCTGGTCCAGGCAGACCTCTCTCCAAGGATGGATGTTGCAGTTCACCTACCTTGGCTCAGTGCTGGCCCGGCGGGGTCTCTGAGTGATGAGACTGCCTAGGTGGGTGAACACCCAGAGGGAGGGCAGCTGGGCTCCTGGGCTCACTCCCGCCAGCTCCCTGATCACGTCCCCTTTTATAAAGCCCAGGGTGACGTCTCCAAGCGTAAGCCCACTCTGCCTCCCTCTCCCTCCTCCTCAGACCCTCAGAGAGCACGGCATCCTGACTGCGGCCCCCGCCTGCTGGCTCTCATGACCGAAGTCAGCCTCTCCTCCCTCCCAGACCCCCCCACCCAGGGCTAGCTTTCTAATCCTTGCTAGTTCTTTCCATCCTCCACACCCTCTTCCCCCCCAGACCACTCATTGGGGGCCCACATAATGTGGAAACGGACTATTTGAGGAGGAGTGTGTGGTGTAAGAGTGTCAGTGTGAAATGTCTTGTTCCCTCTCTGACAAGAGCCACAGACACCTCCAGTCTGAAGTAGACATGATAAAGGAAGGAAGGGGAGAGGAGAAGGGCATAGGCTGATTCAGGGGCTCCTCCTTCCCTACCACTCCCAGCCCTGAGAAAGCCGGGTCAGCCTGGGTCTCCCAGCGGCTCCTGGGCAGCATCCTGTGTCTGTCGGGGAAGGGGAGGGATTCCCTCCCTCCCTCGCTCCCTCCCTTCCTTCCTGCTCTTCTTTCTTCAATTCCTGAGTGCTTCCTCAGCACAGGGTTTTGAGGTGACTATGTATGACATGGTCAGATGGGCAAGACAGGTATGTAAGCAGCTGGCCGTAGGACAACAGAACAAAACAGCAGCTTTAGAAGGTGGATGCACCCGGGAAGTGCTGGGAATTTAGAGGGTGGCTTCCAGGTCCCCACCTGGAAGGGTCCCCACCTCCTTGTCTCGTGGCACCCACCATCATATCATTTGTGATTGCTTGTGGACAGCACTTTGAGAGCTAGGATAGGCCCCCTTTCCCTTGTCAGTGGATACTTACTAAATATGTGCTTTGCTAGTGACTCTTGTTTCTTTCTTGACCCTGCAAGAACTCTCTTTGCCCTTGGATAAGAGGTACCCTGGGTAAGCCCTCTCTGCCTCCCTCTCCCTCCTCCTCATACCCTCCTCAGAGAGCACAACACCCTGACTTCGGCCTATGCCTCCTGGAATCAGGGATTGTTTGCTCTGTCAGACTGGGAGTCTCTGAAAGCAGAGGCTGGGTCTCTACCCCTCAGACAGGAAGCTCTCCCAGTACAAGCTCTACCTGGTAGGTACTCTGTGCAGAAGAATGGCCTAATGGTTGAGAAACACGCCTGACAGGATGTCCGTTGTCTGGTGCTTACTACTAACAGAGGCTTGTTGCAAACATTTTATCTCACTCACTAGGACTATTAAATACCAGGACAAAAATTATAACCTATGAGAACGGGGCTGACCCTCACAGGCCATGATTCGCTATGTGGAATGATGTGTGTGTTGTCCTGCCCTGAGGCACGGACTCTGAGTTTCAGCCACACTCACAGATTGGGGTATTTAATCTTCACTTTTCCTCCCATAAATATAGGGTGGGGATGGGATGCCAGCTCCAGTGGGGTCGCCAGGGGACCCTGATCTCTGTGTCCCACAGTCCTGGCAGGCTCTTGAGTCGACTTGGGGGTTTGAGGCTAGTTGCTCTGCTCCATCCTTCTTTCTGGACTTGGAGAGGTTCGGATATGATGGGGAGTGAGTCAGTGCTGGGTGCGGGAACTGAGGGGGTGGTTCGCATTTCCCCCCAGTCCCCTCAACCGATGATCCTAGTTCAAGGAGCTCATCTCTGTTGTTCAGACCATTGAGTTGGCGCCTTGAAGCCTCTGGAACAGCTGTGGGAGCCAAGAATCATTACTCCAGACAAAGAGTAGAGAGGAGACTCAATAGCTAGTCTATTACAGAGCTGGCCTTGAGAGCAAGGAGCTGTGCCAAGCAGCGCTGATATCAGAGGGGACTGCAGGGGATGTGCCCAGCGGGCAGGTGGCGCGAGGTGCTGGCTGTGGGGCCTTGCCAGACTCCTCAGAGCTCTTTTTCTCTCAGGTCCTTCAGAGGAAGAGGGGCGGGGGCTGGGGATCACTGGCCATACCTGCCCCCGGGAGAGGACAGAATCTGCCACCTGCTTTTCCTACTGCCATTAGCTGTCACATATGCTTGGGGCCCAAACTTAGGCGGCTCCCCAGAAATTCCAGGCACTTCCTGACTGAGTCACCTAGTTTCTGAATCCCTATTTCTTTGGCTTTAATAAGGAACTATTCATAACTACCTTCCTCTTTGACACACGTAGGCACAACTGCTTGTGGTCCGCTCACCTCTCGTGTTCTTGTCAAGTGGAGGTGTAGGGAGGGGAAGGGGAGCCCAAGGCTGCAAACCTGGGCTGTGGGGAGGGGTCTGAGGGGAGGTGGGGGAGGGTCCAGTGCCTCTGGGACAGCAGTTTTACCAGCTCCAAATGCTCCCCGCCCCAAACCACCACTGCCAAACTGCAGGCAAAATCTGCTTACCGCCCTCAAGAGAGGGATGCTGGAGATGTTGCCCAGGAAGCCAAAGGCGACAGGGAAAAAGCCCCTAGAAGCAGAAGAGAGGAGGAAGGAGTCAGTGACGGCCCAGGAGGGGAGGACCGAGGAGGCAAGGATGCAGGCTGAGGTCTACCAAAAGGCTCACACTGCGGCTCCTGGGCAAGGGAAGCAGGCTTGGTTCTGCACCCCTGTGTTCTGAGGGGCAGCCTAGTGAAGTGATTAAGAGTGAAGACCCTGGGGTCCCACTCCTTGGGCTCACATCTTGGCTCTACCGCTTACTGGTGCTGTATACACTTTGGCAAATTCCTTAACTTCTCTGAATCTCGGTTTCCAGCTGTAAAAGGGGACTAATGATAACAGGATAAAGTCCCAACTTCTGCACCCTCTGCTGGGGTGATCTCAGCTCCTCAACTGCCCTGGTGGGTCTTTCCAGGGCTATGGGGATTTGCACTCACTTGAACAGGCTAAAGAATCCATAGGTTTCCAGCAACATGCCCAGGAGGGGCCAGCGCAGGAGCACAATGACCACGCCCCCCAGGAAGAAGCTGGTCCCCTTGAGCTTGTGCCGCTGGAAGAAGAATGAGAAGGTCTTCCTTAGGCCAATGATGAGGGAGAGGCCAGTCAGGAACAGCAGCTGCAGGGGAGGGAGAGGAAGCAGTGAAGCACAGAGGGGGGAACCAATCATGCAGCAGAATTCCAGAGCCTCAGGTAAGGGGGGTTGGCTAGGAACAGAGCTGTCCAGTGGCCTGGGATGTACAAGGAGAACTTTGCAGGTTTTTAGCTTCCCTCCCAAATCCTTGGATCCCAGGCAATTCTTCATATAAGACTTCATCTCTTTCCATACCTCCTGGGAGAGGTGGGGTAGATAGTCAGGTTCTCTCCATTTGACACAGGTGAAGAAGACCGAGGGCAAAATAGGTGAGGCAGCCACACCCAGAGTCACAAAGAACCCTCAGGGGCTCCACTGCCTATGGAATGACACTCCAGGCCCTCCACCTTGTGGCCCTAGCACTGCCTCTAGCTTGACTCCTGACGTCCCTAAGAGTGCCTGGGCTCTGTCAAATTGAACTCTCTGGATTTCTCCCAGCAAATCCCAAGCTTTCCTGCCCCTTCTCCATGCCTTTCCTCTTGCTGTTCCACCACATGGAAGTGCATTAACCACCTCCACACCCTTTCTTTCTCTAGCTGGGTGTGTTCTTTTTCCTCTAAGCCCTTTGTTTGTTTGTTTCTTTTTTTTTTTGAGTTGAAGTCTCATTCTGTCACCCAGACTGGAGTGCAGTGGCACGCTCCCAACCACCGCAGCCTGGACCTGCTGGGCTCTGGTGATCCTTCCGCCTCAGCCTTCCAAGTAGTTGGAACTACAGGCGCGTGCTACCATGCCTGGCTAATTTTTGATTTATTGTAGAGATGAGGTTGCGCCAAGTTGCCCGGGCGGGTCTTGAACCCGCAGGCTCAGGCAATCCACTCACCTCGGCCTCCCAAAGCATGGGATTACAGGCTGAGCCACCGAGCCCGGCCCCTTTGTTTCATATTAAAGGTGTCTATCTTGTGACCTTATCACTGCCCAGCCCTCCCCAGCCATGTAAGTACATGACATATGCCCACCCCTAGAGGGTGGGATTCCGATGGCAAGGACAGTGTCTGATCCATTTCAGAGCCCCAGGGCCTTATCTGGAGCTAGGTCCTCCGATTCTCCGAGCCAGCAGGCTCTGTGGTCCATCTCCCGCAACCCTCCTCTGCCCGGGCTCAATGATATCTGACCCCCACTCCCAACTTCCCTGCCCTGGGATGGACGTGATCTGATGACTCCTCTGGTAATAGAGACCTCTGGAAGTTGGGGCAGGGGAGGTACACAGGGCTGGAGGACTCACGTTTCCGAAGGCCAGGAGCACCGAATCAAAGTACAGGAGTATTCCAAAGAGGATGAAGAAGATGCCGAAACCGGTGGTGCCCACACCAATCTCTGCAATGGGCAGGGAGACAGGGGTGGGATGGGCTTTGGGAGACATCCCTCATCACCACAGAACAGGTGCCCTTTACAGGGGTGACTCCATTTCTGTCCAGGAATCTCAGGTGCCGGGAAGGGAGTGGGAATGGGAAGGGAGAGGGAGGGAGGCAGGAAGCTATACCTAGCCCCTAGGAACTGTGCTGCCCACTTCTATATATATAATGGCATGTGTCCTCGCAACAGCACTTTGAGGAAGCTGGTGTTGCCCTCCCCGTGTCGTCTTCTCAATTTCCTCCTGTCTGCAGCATTGCCTTTTCCAGATCAGTACCAGACTGGACACAGCCACCTGCCTCCCCCGTTCCTGCCTGGCACAACTGAGAACTGCCGGATCCCAACCCACACCGGGGCATAGGGCATCACCGAAAATTCAGGACCCCCGGCTCCAAAGAGCCCCTGGACCACCCAGCTGGCTTGTCCTCTTCTCCAGAGGCTTCCCTCCTGACAACTCTGCCACTGCCTCTTTTCTCATCACCCTCCAGCTCGCAGGCGATGAGCTCCACGCTGGACTGGGGAAACAGAAGTCATCAGTCAGGAATGAGCTCATCCTCCTACCTGGGGACCTGCCACACCCCAGTCCCCACCTGCTCCCACGGTTCTCCCTCCCTCCGGCAGCAGGCATCCTGGGGGCCCCACTCCACACCCCTCCACTGACTCTCACTTCAGCCCATGGTGTGTGGCCGTTCTGCTGTGTTTGGACCCACACTGACAGTGACTGTCCCACCCCACTCCACCATTTGCAGTGTGTTCATCCTTTGAACCTCGAGGAGCTCACACGGAGCCAGCAAGCATGGCACAAAGTGCAGGACATTGAGACCCCCTAGTTTGGTCAAGGGCTACATTTCTGACATTTTGATACATATTTCAGGTGGTTCCCCTCAAGAAGAGTTATGCAATAACAGGATATGAGGTTCCTTAACCCTCTCCATCACACAGAATTGCTAATTTTACTTATCTTTGCCCCTGTGATAGTCAACAAGTGATACTCCATCGTGTTGCTTCATTTTAAGTTGTATTAAATTTTCAAATTTTAAATCGTGGCAAATTGCACATAAAACATAACATTGCTTATCTTACCATTTATTTATTTATGTCTTTATTTATTTATTTTGAGCTGGAGTTTCACTCTGTCGCCCAGGCTGGAGTGCAGTGGCACGCTCACGGCTACCACAGCCTCAACCTGCTGGGTTCAGATGATCCTTCCGCCTCAGCCTTCCAAGTAACTGGAACCACAGGCACGCACCAACACACCCAGATAATTTTTTGATTTATTGTAGAGACAAGATGTCACCAAGTTGCCCAGGCTGGTCTCAAACCCATAGACTCAGGCAATCCTCTCACCTCCTCCTCCTAAAGTGCTGGGATGACAGGCGTGAGCCACCATGCCCAGCTTATCTTACCATTTTTAAACATACACTTCCATGGTATTAAGTACATCTCCCCAGAACTCTTCATATTGCAAAACTGAAGCTCTGAACCCATTAGACACTAACTCCCCATTCCTCACCCCTCTCCCCCAGCAAACACCATTCTACCCTCCCTCTGTCTCTGTGAACTTGACTATTCTAGGATCCTCGTAGAAGTGCAGTTATGCAGTCAGTCCTTTGGTGACTGACTTATTTCACTTGTCACATCATTCTCAAGATTATTCCATGGAGTAGCATGTGTCTCAAATTCTTTCCTCTTTAAGGCTGAGTAATATTTACACATTATATCTACACCCCACATTTTACTTAAGCATTCATTTGCGGATGGACATCTGGGTTGCTTCCACCTTTTAGCCATTGTGAATAATGCTGCTATGAATATGAGCATTAAAAACGATCTCTTCAGAACTCTGCTTTCAACTCTTTTTGGTATATACTAAGAAGTGGAATTGCTAGACCTTATGGTAAATCTATTTTTAAGTATTTAAGGAACTGCCATTCTGTTTTCCATGTGGCCACACAATTTTACATACCCATCAACAGTACACAAGGGTTCTAATTTTTCCACATCCTTGCCAACACTTTTTCTGCTTTTTAAAATTTTTATTTATTTTTATTATAATTTTTTTGAGTTGGGAGTCTCACTCTGTCACCCAGACTGGAGTGCAGTAGCACGCTCCCGGCCACGGCAGCCTCAGCCTGCTGGGCTCAGGTAGTCCTTCTGCCTCAGCCTTCCAAGTAGCTGGAACTACAGGCACACGCTACCATGCCTGGCTAATTTTTTGATTTATTGTAGAGATGAGGTCTCGCCAAGTTGCCCAGGCAGGTCTTGAACCCGCGGACTCAGGCAATCCACTCACTTCAGCCTCCCAAAGCGTGGGATTACAGGCTGAGCCACCGAGCCCGGCTGCTTTTTTTTTTTAATAGCAGCCATGCTAATAGATATAAGGTAGTATCCCACTTTAGTTTGATTTGCATTTCTCTAATGATTAGTGATATTGAGCATCTTTTCGTGTGCTTACAGGCCATGTGTATATCTTCTCTGGAGAAGAGTCTATTTAAGTTCTTTGCCCATTTTTAAATCAGGTTGTTCTTTTTGTTGCTGTTGAGTCACAGGAATTCTTTATATATTTTGGATATCAACTATCAGATATATGATTTGCAAATCCTATTCTGTGGGTTGCCTTTCCACTCTGTTGAATGTGTCCTTTAATGTACAGAAGTTTTAAGTTTGATGTAGTCTGACTGATATTTTTTCTTTTGTTGTCTGTGCTTTTGGTGTCATAACCTAGAAATCATTGCCAAGTTCAGTGCCATGAATCTTCCTCCCATGCTTTCTTCTATGAGTTTTATAGTTTTAGTTCTTGTTTGATCTGTTTTGAGTTAATTTTTGCATAGGGTATAAGGTCAGGGTTCAACTTCATTCTTTTGTATGTGGATATCCAGTTTTCCCAGTGCCATCTGTTGAAAAGATTGTTCTTTCCCTACTGAATGGTGTTGACACCCTCATCAAACATTTTATTGGGTTTGTTAGAATTGATCCTCATAGCGTTTATGAAAGTGGTATTATTAGCATGCTTTTACAGATAGTTGTAAAGGTGAGGGAGGAAATTATTCTGGTTGTTTAGAGGCAGAACTATAAAAACAAAAACACAAGTATTGAAGTTAGATTTACTGGCTAAATTTTATTTACAACTGAAAGAAAATGAAACGACACAATCATCTTCCAGGTAGTTAATCCTTTGTAGTCTGTTGCAGAACAGATTTTAAGAGGATTAGGATCAATTCCAATATAGAAATAAGGCCAAAGGTCTTCTTTAGAAGAACTGTCAAAAATACAGCAATGAGATCTATCATTCAAATTATAGACTGAAACCTCATCAACTCATTGTCCAGTGCAATCCAGTCTCATTGGGTCTCACTTTTGGCAGGTGATGAATTGTGTTAGGACTCAGCTACATTTCTCTCAATACACCACTTAGCCGCCCAGAATCCATTTTCTGCTCATGGCTGATTCCTCCAGTTTCTGACAAACCTTCATGATCCTTTTGGGTTTGTTTTCTACTTCCACCTCTCCTGCCTGCCTGAATGAGAACTTTTAGAACCCAGGACAGCTGGGCAGAATTCAGCTCCTGAGGGCCATTATGAAGGGTGTGTTCTGTCTTTTCATATTGCATATTTCTTTCCTCAGAAACCAAAAGTTGAGGATCTAGAGATTTACTTTGTCATGACAATTTTGTGTAGGCCAGAATATTGTGGAAGAAAACCACACCATAGTTCTTGTTTATTTACTTACTTATTCGTTTCTTTTGTAGAGATGGGTCTCGCTATGTTGGTGCCCAGCTCAATCTTGAACTCCTGGCCTCAAGTGATCCTCTTGCCTCAGCCTCCCAAAGTGCTGGAATTACAGGGGTGAGCCATTGCACCTGGCCCTCACAACCATATTTCTTTAACCTCAGTGATAAAAGTGCTTTAGGTTTTTATGCTTGTTATAAAATATCAGTTATTAGCTTTTGCCTGCCATAAAAATAACTGCCATTGATCCCAATCTTGACTATACACTCTTGCCCTCTAATCCTTTAGTAGATGTTTTGGTGTGGAAACACAAGGTGAACATTTTACTGGGTTTTCATTTTGTTTTGTTAAACTATCCATATGTCCATCCTGCACATATTTAAGACCAGCCTCATACTCATTTTTAGAAACAGCATACGTTTCTCAAACTCACACTTTATGCCTTCTCTCCAATATTGTGTTTCTTCTGCAACAATGATGTGCTGGCTTGCATAGTTACCACACTTCCAACTCATTCCACACTCCTCTTCAAGGGCTGATGCAATTCCAGAATCTTCCTGCAGTGGGGAAGTCTTCTATGTGGGCCACTGTGCTTCCAGCATTCATTGGGTCACGAAACATGACAGAGAAGGGTCTGCAACTGTGTTTCTCATATGCAAGCATCACACCTTCCTCTGCCTCTTGCTTCTGGAGTAGCTTAGCAATTTCAGTCAAGGAACCCAACTGGGGGCTGCTCCTGAAATTCCTTTCGCGACAGCAGCCATGGCAGGATGAGGGCAGGATGGGTGTAGGGGGAGAGCCCTTCAAATAGATACTCCCGCCGGGCTCGGTGGCTCAGCCTGTAATCCCGCGCTTTGAGAAGCCGAGGTGAGTGAATTGCCTGACCTCGAGGGTTTGAGATCCACCTGGGCAACTTGGCGAGACCTCATCTCTACAATAATTAGCCGGGCGTGGTAGCGCGCGCCTGTAGTTCCAGCCACTTGGAAGGCTGAGGCGGAAGGATCGCCGGAGCCCAGCAGGTCGAGGCTGCGGTGGCCGGGAGCGGCCATTGCACTCCAGCCTGGGCGACAGAGTGAGACTCCAACTCAAATATCTATATAAATAAATAGATACTCCCAGGAGTGACTGGAGAGCCTGCCATCCATGGGCCTCAGGATTCAGACAGCGGGGGCAGCACGCCCCCTGCTGGAGATAGTTGGGGCTGTTACAGCTATATCCCACAGACAACAGCTGGGAGGCCAAAATCTCTGGGAGGCTTGGCTTTCCAGGGTGCCACGTGGTGAGAAGTGGAGACCTCCCCAGACCTGGAAACCCACCAGTTTTAGGTCTCCCTGCAAGGCACGCTCGGCTGCACTGATGCCCTGCAGTTCTAAAGCCTCTGCCAAGAAATGACCCCAGCCCTGATGCACACAAGCCAGGCTTCCCCACCTCCCCACTTTATTTGCATTAATGAAAGGCAAGTGGAATGTCTTTCTTGCTCCAGAAAGCAGCTGCAGCTCCAAGGAAACAATATCTCAGGGAGCAGGCAGATAGGTCCTTCTGGCCCCAGGCTGGGCAAGGAGTTTCAGAACATCACTCACTTTTTTCTTCTGTTTCCTTTTTTTAAAAACAAACACAAAAAGTACAGAAAAGTTGCACATACAGTACAAAGAATCTTGTTCCTGAACCATTTGAGAGTAGTTGCCACCTACCTGACACCTTATCACCCCTGAATACTTTGGTGTGGTTTTTCCTTATTCTCCTAAATAGCCAAGACACAGCCATCAGAACTGGGAAATTAACATTGATACATTACTACCATCTAACCCTCAGACCCCATTCAAGTTTCATCAGTTGGTTCAGTAATATCATCTATAGCAAAACAATCCAGTTCCTCCCCACGTGTGGCATTTGGCTGTCATATCTTTCTAGTCTCTTATGCCTGGAACATTCCTTGGTGTTTCCTTGACATGACCCTGACACTTTTGAGGATTCAGGCCTGTTATTTTGTAGCTGTCCCCTTATTTAGGATTGTCGGATGTTTCCTCAGTGGATTCAGGTTATGCATCTTAGGCAGAAATATCAACAAGACACGAAGCTGTGTTCTTTTTGTATCCTGGCAGGAGCTGCACGATTTGTTTGCCCCGTTACTGATGTTATTTCTTTTCTTTTTTTTTTTTTTTGAGTTGGAGTCTCACTCTGTCACCCAGACTGGAGTACAGTGGCTGCCCCCGGCCACCGCAGCCTCGACCTGTTGGGCTCCGGCGATCCTTCCGCCTCAGCCTTCCAAGTAGCTGGAACTACAGGCATGCGCTACCACGCCCAGCTAATTTTTTGATTTATTGTAGAGATGAGGTCTCGCCAAGTTGCCCAGGCAGGTCTTGAATCCACGGGCTCAGGCAATCCACTCACCTCAGCCTCCCAAAGCGCGGGATTACAGGCTGAGTCACCGAGCCCAGCTTACTGATGCTATTTCTTTACTCTTAAGGTGGTATCTGCCAGGCCCTTCCACCATAAAGCTTCCGCCCCTCCCCAACCTTCCAGGGATGCCCCCTTGGCTATGAGACTTTGCACCAGGCCACCCCAATGCAAACAACTCTTTTTATCTCGCTGGGTAAGACACTGGGGCTGGGGCTCTGACACTCACTCTCGGCATCCCTCCCTCTCTGTTCTGATAAATGGCTTTAAGATGGGATTTTTTTTAGAAAGAGGAAGAGGAATGAGAAGAGGAAGGATCTTCATTCATTTTTAAAAATTAACAATAGTGATTGATAGTATTATGAACATACTGCTCAGGCACAATCTAAGTACACAAACAAAACTGAAACACAAAGGCTAAGTCACTTGCCCAGGGGTGCACAGCCAGCAGGTGGCATAACCAGGGTTTGAACCTGGTCATCTGGCTCCAAAATGTGTCTTTTTTTTTTTTTTTTAAAGAGACAGGGTCTTGCTCTGTCACCCTGGCTGAAATGCGGTGATGGCTTGTCACAGCCTTGAACTCTTAGGCTCAGGTGAATTCTCCCACCTCAGCCTCCCAAGTAGCTGGGACTACAGGCACGTGCCACCAGGCCTGGCTAAGTTTTTGACTTTTTTGTAGAGATGTAGTCTTGCTGTGTTATTCAGGCTTGTCTCAAACTCCTGGCTTCAAGCGATCCTCCTGCCTTGGCCTCCCAAAGTACTGGGTCTACAGGCATAAGCCACCGTGTGCAGCCTGAAATGTGCCTTTAACCAACTCAGCCTGGTGCACTTCTGCAGAAACTGCTCCTGCTTTGGTCATGAATGACCCTCATGTCACAGCCCTCATCTGTCAGCGCCGACCACTCCCTTGATGAAACAGTCTTTCTCTTGGCTTCCATGATGCTGCGTTCTTGTTCTCCTTCCTGTTGCTCTCTTCGCCCTTCCTTGTCCCCTCTGCCAGCTCCTGCTTCTCTCTCCTCCTCTTGGGACTCGAACTGGGCCTGAGTTCCATTCTCTCCTCCTTCTGTTTCCCCACATCCCCCCACGTTCCTCGTGTGCTGCCAACGTGGACATCGGTCTTTCTGGCCCAGGTCTCTCTTGGAGCCTACTCGGCATGTCTGCTTGGCTTTCCCTCAGGCATCTTGAACTCGAAACTGGGTTACTCATCTCCCTTCCTTCAACCCACGCCTCCCTTGTTTTCCCAACCTAGTAAGCGTGTCACCACTACCCACCCTGCCACTTGAGGCAGAAGGCCACTCTCCCCCGTTCAATTGCAGCTAGGTTCTATTGCTTTCTCTTCCGAATGGGATCCTGAAAGCTATCCATTTCTCTCCACTCTTACCCCTTCATTCCCAGCCCCCTTCGTCTGTCCCCTGAACTCCTGCAGTCACCCCCAGCTAGTCCCTGCTTCATTCTCATGTTCTCCCAGTCCTCATCTACACAGCACTCCAGGATCTTAGAAATATACGACCCCATCTTGGTAGTGGACCTCATGGCTGCCCGCTGGGCTTAGAATGCAGCAGAGCCTCTCAGCCCCATCATGGCTCCCAGGGCCTGCTCAGCGGGGCCCAGGCCGGCCTGCCCACCTCATCTCCTGTCACTCTCCCTCCTGCCTGCCTTGCTCCAACCGCTTTGCTCCTCATTGCTTCCATGGGAGCCTTCCTGCCTCGGGGCCTTTGTACGTGCGGTTTCCTGGCCTGGAACATCCTTCCTTCATCCTTCAGGTATCGACTCAATGTCAGTTCCCCAGGGAAATCTGGTCCACTCTCTGTTCCCTGACTTAAATCTGATCCCCTCATTTTTCTCTCTCTTCGGAGGACTTAGCACCTTCTTCATAGGACTTGGCACACTTGGTACGAGTATATTCACTTGCAGGTTAATTGTCTTGATAAAATGTCATTGTGCCACTGGGCTCAGGCCTCAGCCCTCTTCTGTCTCCGTTTGTATTCCCCAGGCCAGAGGTTCTCAACTGGAGAGGGGAGGAATGTTTCCCAGGGGACATTCAGCAATGTGACATTTGGGAACAACTCGAAAATCCTATAATGTACAGGGCAAGCTCCTATGACAAAGAGTTATCTTGCCCCCCATGTCAGTTGCTGGAGGCCGAGATGCTGCACCTGCCCTGGGTGATTTCCTGGATTGCCATGGTTTTAAATACCATCTATATGCAGGCAGCTCTCAAGTTTCTCTCTCCAGTCCAGGTCTCCATCCAGAACTCCAGACTCACATCCCCAGCTGCCTACCTGATAGCTCCTGGATGTCCAATAGCACAAACAAACTTACCACGTCTAAAACCCAACTCCTGCTTTCCCTCCAACTCAGCTCTTCCCATTGCCCAGACTAAAAATATAGGAGGCATTCTTTTTTTTGGAGTTGAGTCTCACTCTGTTGCCCAGGCTAGAGTACAGCGGCACAATCATGGCTCACCGCAGCCTCAACCACCTGGGCTCAGGCGATCCTCTCGCCTCAGTCTCCTGAGTATGCACCACCGTGCCCAGCTAAGTTTTAAAATTTTTTTGTAGAGAAGAGGTCTTGCTATGTTGCTCAGCTGCTTCGAACCCCTGGGCTCAAGCAATCCTCCCGCCTCGGCCTCTCAAAGTACTGGGATTACATGTGTGAGTCACCGCACCCAGCGTACATTTTTGACTCTTCTTTCTCTCACACCTACATCCAATCCATTACAAATACTCTCAGCAATTTCCTCCAGACAGATCCAACACGGAGCACTCCCCACCTGCTAGCTTCCCTGCTAACACCCTGCTCTCCTCCACTGTCTCTCACTCAAAAGTGGTTTCCCTGTTGCTGCCCCCCACCCCTACAGTCTATTCTAAATCTAGCACCCAGAGTGACCTCTTAAAACTATAAGTAGAACATATCATGCCTCTGCACAAAACCCTCCAATGGGTTCCCCCCTTACGTGGATGAAACCAAAGTCCTTACCATGGCCTATGTCTCTCTGTGGTCTGACCCCTCAGGGACCTCCCTGATCTAAACTTCTCCGACTCTCCCCTCTACTCACTTTGCTCCAGCCACACCAGCCTCCTTGCTCAAACACACCAAGTACGTGAGTGCCTCTGGGCTCTTGTGCTGTCTGTTCTCTCTTCCTGGAACACTTCCCCTTCAGATAGCTGTGTGACTGTGTTTCCTCTCTTCCTATAGGTCTCTGTATAAAGGGCACCTTCTCCATGAAGCCTTCCCTGGCCACTCTCCATAATACTGTAACCCCTCCTACTTCAAACTCCTTAACCTCTTCCTGTTTTATTTTCTTCTGGAGGACTTAGCAGCATCTGATATACGACATACTTACTTTTTTTTTTTTTAACCTGTCTCCCCTCTCTAGAATGTAAGCAGGGAATAATGTCAGTTTCATCTACTGCTGTATACTCTATGCCCCAAACAGTGCTTGGCACATGGCAGGGACAAATTTGTTCAGGGAAAGACCGAACGTTATCACCAGTTCACAGATGAGAAACTGGGGCTCAGAGGCTGGAATGAAGCCCTCAGAGCCTTAGTCCTTCCCACCTTCCCAGACCTGTCGACTACCTCTCTACCTCTCTCCTCAAAGGAAGAGGAAGGATGTTTAGGAGTGAGGGCGGGGGAATGGAGTTTAGTTTCTGATAAGAAGGGACCCAGAAGCCAGGCTTGGTGGCTCCGCCTGTAATCCCGCGCTTTGGGAGGCTGAGGTGAGTGGATTGCCTGAGTCCGCGTGTTCGAGACCCACCTGGGCAACTTGGTGAGACCTCATCTCTACAATAAATCAAAAATGAGCCGGGTGTGGTAGTGCATGCCCGTAGTTCCGGCTACTTGGAAGACTGAGGCGGAAGGATCGCCGGAGCCCAGCAGGTCGAGGCTGCGGTGGCCGGGAGCTGCCACTGCACTCCAGTCTGGGCGACAGAGTGAGACTCCAACTCAAAAAAAAAAAAAAAAGAAGGGACCCAGGGCCACAGGAGACTTTGACGGCGTGTGGGAGAAAGACGGCTGAATGGGCAGAGGCCTGCTGAATCCATCTCTGTGGCAACCCAGTTCTAAGAACCTGGGATAGGAAAGGGGCCAGCTGGACTCTAGGGTACCGGCCTCTACCTGTGGGCCCTGGGTAACCCCCACCGGCTGGAAGGCAGGGGAGGCTCACCCCGCCCTGGGCCTGCTCCTCTGGGTGCCAGCACCCCAGCTCCCAGTCCCTGGCTCCAGAGGTCAAGTTGGAGATTCCCCAGAGAGAGAGAACCCGGCTGGGAGGGGCGTGCCTCCGCCCTCAACTGGCCTGGAAAGCCCCTTGCAGCCCCGTGCCCTCCGCAGCACGGGTCACTGGACTCACTCTGCCATTCCGTGATGGAGATCATGCCGCACTCTGCCTGGGGGGCCTTCGGGGTCCAAGCTGGCAAGCGGAGAGCGGCCGAGAGGACCAGGCTTGAACATGCTCACGGGAAGCTGACCCTTGGTAAGTTGTGAAATGAGCCTCTGGTAAATGAGTAACTCTCCTCCATCCTTCCAACACTCACGCGCGCGCGCGCGTGCACACACACACACACACACACACACACACACACACACACACACACACACACACGGCAGCTTGAAGTCACAGGCCCCATCCTCCACTTCTTCCCAGGAGGTGCTGCCCCCTCCACGCACTCCCCCGAAGGCAACGCCCACCCAGCCCTTTCTGCGCATCGCCCCATGTTCAGCGGCTCACATCTCCCCCTACAAAACTTAGATTGTGTCTGGAAGAATTGGGATCTGAGGGGTGCCCAGGTTTCTTGCCTGGTTTGGTGGAGGGTGTGGGAAGAATTGGAATCTGTGCTTCTCTATGGAAATGGACTAAATTCATCCTGAAAGTGTTTTTTTTCTGTTATTACACGTTCTAGACACTAGGGGGAGATGCGCAACTGAGTTAAGCCTGTTGCCGACCTAATGGCAGAGCCAGATTGGGTTAAATCAAGGGCAGAGCGCCGCAGGGGAGTTGACACAAAGGGCTTCGACCTCTTTTCCCCCAGCGGTGTCCAGCTGCAGACTGTGAGTTTGAGGTATGGAAGGCAAAGCCCTGAGTTTGGCTTCCGGCAGGGCTGGACAGTTCAGGAGGATTGGTTCCAGTCTACCCACATGAAGTGCAGACATGGGTGCACCTCTCCTTCCCTGGGGGCCTGGGAAAGGAGGGGTGGTTCGTTCCTAACATGCTTTCTCCCACTGTAGGATAGTGGTTTTCCATACCACGAGCGCCAACATCCCCTTCGTAATGTCTCCTCTCTCCAGCAATGAAATTCACAGATGATGCGACGGATCTACCTATGTCATTTAAGAAACTCAAAACTAACGGTAATAATAATAAAAAGAAACACAAAGAATAAATTATAATAAAATATGGTGTCTCTCAATATATAAATGCTCAGGCAAGACTTACCAGAAGACATAAATTAAATGGGCAGATGGCTTCCACCCACACATAATATGTAAGTTTGAACTTTAGAGAAATAGAAGACGAGAGCTATTCTATGTAAAAACCAAAACCACACACACGCAAGAAAAACAGAAGAGTATCGGGGGGTGAACACCAGAGTAAAAACTGTTAGGTGAGTAATAACAGACCAGATGTACTTGCATATGATGAGGGAAAGAGGGAGATCACTTGAATTGAAATAGGAATGACATAGCAAGGCAAGTTAGGGCAAAGTGGACAGTGGGGAAGTGTGATGTAATGCCAAGGAGCTGGGTCGTATGTGTGTGCCTTGTCCGGAGAGCTCCCGTGGAACGGGGTCCTGATGGAATATCCCCGACACCTACATCTCTGTCTTCAAACAGTCACACGTTGAGGTAAAATTCGGTCTCCAGGGCCTTGAGAGGGCTTGGAAGTCATATATTTCCAAGTGACAATGGGGAAGAGAGGATGGATTGGGAAGAGAAAGAGTGATAAGAGCAGTTTAGACCAATTGCATGTGGACCCCCGGGACAGTGTTGCAAAGATGGGGGAAAAATAGGCAAGTTCCCAGGCATTTCTACCTGCAATCAAGACAACATAGGTGTTCATCTTTGGGCTGCGAAAAATTTAGAAAATATAAAGGATGGCAATAAAATACATTTTTTTGAGTCGGAGTCTCACTCTGTCACCCAGACTGGAGTGCAGTGGCGTGCTCACAACCACCGCAGCTCCGACCTGCTGGGCTAAGGCAATCCTTCCGCCTCAGCCTTCCAAGTAGCTGTAACCACAGGCATGTGCCAACATGTACTTCTAATTTTTTTGATTTATTGTAGAGATGCGTCTCACCAAGTTGCCCAGGCTGGTCTTGAACCCCTGGGACCAGGCGGTCTTCTCGCTTTGGCCTCCCAAAGTGCTAGGATTACAGGTGTGTCACAGTGCCCCGCTAAAATAATTTTATAAAATAAAAAGGTTTTAAGGAGATTCAGTGAGATCTCCTGCATTATCATTATTATTTTATAAAATGAGGTCTATGTTGCCTAGAATAGTCTCAAACTCCTGGGCTCAAGCAATCCTCTCATCTCGGCCTCCCAAGGTGCTAGGATTTACAGGTGTGAACCACCGCACCTGGTCAGAGATCACCTGCATTTTACAGATGCTTTAATGTTTGGTTCTCTCAGATGTCCTGTTAAATATTTTCAGTCTCTTTGCTTATTCAGCAGTACTTACTGATTGGAACTTTTTTCAAAGACACAGTAGTTGAAATCTTATAATGCATTGTGCTGACAAAGCATGTAGTAGATTATTCAATAATTTTGAGACACTATCTTTATTCAATTTAAGTTTCTTCTCCATAATAACTATATCTTAACTTTCTGAGGTATTCATGATATTTATTTTTTAAAGCCTATACAAAAAAAAAAACTGTTTAGTACTATTATGGCAAACTTTTTAGTACTATTATCACTATTAAGTACTATTTATGACTATTATGAAGTATGACCGACTTATACCAGTGGTGGGTTCAGTCCAGTTGTACATTCTAAAGTTGTGCAGATTAAACTTAAAAAAAAAAAGAAAAAAAGTTGTGCAGCGTACAGGTCAATTCTTGTTCTTGAACATCTGTCCCATGCATGCAGTCACTAAGCATCGGTAAGAGTTTTGCCCCCTTAAAATCCCCTAAGGGTCAGTATTATCCCCACTGAAACGGCTGATAGAGTCTGGACTCTAAAGTCAAAGTATCCTGGGCTTCATCCTAGCTCCATGGGAGCTTAGGCATTTTTAAACTTTTTATTTTGAGACAGGGTCTCTCACTCTGTTACCCAGGCTGAAGCACAGTGGCGCGATTATAGCTCACTGCAGCCTTGAACTCCTGGGCTCAAGGGATGCTCCCATCTTAGCCTCCCAAGTAGCTGGGACTAGCCAATTTTTTTTCCTTTTTAGTTGGAGTCTCACTCCTTCGCCCAGGCTGGAGTGCAGTGGCATGCTCACCGCCACCCCAGTGTCGACCTTCCGGGCTCCAGTGATCCTTCTGTCTTAGCCTTCCAAGTAGCTGGAACTACAGATGTGCGCTACCACACTGGGTTATTTTTGTTTTATTGTAGAGATGAAATTGCCTGGTCTGGTCTTGAACCCACGGGCTCAAGCGATCCATTCTCCTTGGCCTCCCAAAATGCTGGGATTACAGGCTGAGCCACCGAGCCTGGCCGGGACTAGCTAATTAAAAAAAACTTTTTTTAGAGATGGGGTCTCGCTGTGTTGCCCAGGCTGGCCTTAAACTCCTGGCCTCAAGTGATTCTCCCACCTCAGCCTCCCAAAGTGCTGAGATTACAGGTGTGAGCCACTGCGCCTGGCTCTTAGGCATTTTAACTACCCTTTCTGTGCCTCAGTTTCTTGGACAACATTAGTACCTATCACATAGAGACAGCATGAAGATTTGTGAGTAATCATGTGTCAAGTGCATAGAACTGAGTACCTGGCACATGGCAAGTACTTAATGTGCCATTATTACGATTACAATACGGCATCTTTATAACTAGTATTAGTGTACTGTCAATATGCGGTTATATGAGAGACTTCTGCTCTCATCTCAAACTGTGGTTCCAAACTGCTCCCCAGGTGGACAGAACAACTGCTGGGAACACCTCTCCCTGCCCACCCCAGTCAGGCACCTACATGTGGGCTCAGGAAAACCGAACTCTCGTGAACCTAGGCCCTCCTAGCCTGACTCTCTGAGTACTGGAGCTGAGCCCAGAGGGGCTATCCACAGCCCACCCTCCTGGAGAGGGGCCTTCACGGGACAACCCAGGAAGAACTATGCAGGCCCTGGAAGGCTGGAGTTGGTCCTCAGCCTGTGGCAGTCTCATGGCCTGGCCACCATGGGGAAGGGGTGGGGCAGAGCTGCCACTCCGGGGGCTGGAGGCATGGGGCTGGGCAGGGAAGGACACCTCGGGGGCTGAACAGCAGGGGCCCTCGTGATGTCTTCCAGCAAAGACTGTACAGCTAGTGAAGGAGGGGTCCTGAGAACCTCCTCCTGCTCCCCTCATCAAGTCCCTGCAGATGGCGGGGGCCTTCGCAGCATCACCACCTTACTTCTCACATTGGAAAGGAATTCCAGTTTTTTTTTTTTTTTTTTTTTTTTGAGTTGGAGTCTCACTCTGTCGCCCAGGCTGGAGTGCAGTGGCCGCTCCCGGCCACCGCAGCCTCGACCTGCTGGGCTCTGGCGATCCTTCCGCCTCAGCCTTCCAAGTAGCTGGAACTGCAGGCACGCGCTACCACACCCAGCTAACTTTTTGATTTATTGTAGAGATGAGGTCTCGCCAAGTTGCCCAGGCAGGTCTCGAACCCACGGGCTCAGGCAATCCACTCACCTCAGCCTCCCAAAGCGCGGGATTACAGGCTGAGCCACGGAGCCCGGCCGGAATTCCAGTTTTCAAAGTGTTTTTTCATCCATTTCCTCATATGACTTTCTTGAGAGTTTCATAAGATGATGGCTACTATCCTATTTAGCAGATGAGGAGACTGAGATTCAAGAATTTCAGTGACTTGTCCAAATCTTCATGTAGCTAGCAGGGAGCAGGGCCGGTTGTTGAGCACAGCACATACCACCTCTCACATCAGTCTCAGCAATGCAGTGAACCTAGTTCCACAGTGGAGGGTGGAGATGAGGAAGGGGCTGCGGTGTGGCCCTAGTTCCCTGGCAGCAGTGGGGTCTGAAGCTTGGTTGACCCTGTCTTGCCTCTCATCAAGAATAAATAAATGATCATGCAGTTACAGAGCACCACTCCTTAAAGGACATTCTGCTAGTTGCTTTTTTGTTTACATTTCTCGACTACTGTCCCCTTTTACAAGCCCCAGCCTGGCTTGAGGGGAGGGTTTTGTAATAGGCTGAGAAGAGACCATTTTGGTTATTTAGAAAAAAGAAAACTTAGACACTTGCATTAAGATGCTTAAATTAAATGTAGTTGAGACCAGGCTGGACATGAGCTGCTTGAATTTAAAAGTGTACATTTTTTTCTTTCTCCCCCACCCCCCTACACTGCCCTCAAAATGCAAACCCCATTATTCTGTGCTAGCATGGCCTTATTGACTGGTTTGGAAGGCCAACTTATCTAACAAGCTGGCCCTTGAGAAAACAGCTGCCCATGAGAAATAAAAAAGGTACACATCTTTAAAAAAGCCTTTGTGAGTTAAGGGATGGACTCAGTTCAAACTCCCTAAAATCCTTCAAGTATACCATTTCTTTAAATGTGAGCCCCTTTTGTGGCATTCAGTTTAGATTCACGTCTTATGTAATCATTAGTTGGACCTATGTGAACCAGAACTCACTGTATATGAGTAATAACTCATAACTAAGTAAAAAGTACTCAGTCCAGGATTGCTTTTAAAAACATGTAACTTAAAAAAGAATAATGTAGTCTAGACACTGGTTTATACCAATAGGTGCTGAGACGACTAAATGTTGATTAAAAAGGATTTTGGGTAATGATTGCAAGACACATAGACACTGTTAATCGATAGTTAAAACAGATAAGACATTGCCTATATTAGTTAAAAATACTGAATGTGTTTGACTGCAGACACACACCACACATGCAAATCATGAATTTTATTTCTTGTATTTGGTCTACACAAACTTACAAGATACAAATGCAGAACTCACTGGGATTCTTCGGTACCTAAATCTAAGAAGAATGCAGCTGAAAGGAGGAAGCAAGCTCTCACCTATTTCAGTCGGGCTGCCCCATCATCCTCGGGGAGTGGGGACACTGGCTAGAAAGATGCTAAGGGAGTGCAACAGCTGCTTGGTCCCCCAACAGAGATGCTTTCTGTCTAAACTTCACTCTTCTTCTAAGGTCACTTTATACTAAATAAAGACACTGAGATCATAAATTTCCTTGTATGGTTTATTGTCTAATACTAGCAAATCAAATTGGCCCCAATATGTGCATAAATAGATATATGCATATATATATGTATATTTAATATTTTTCCTTAGTTTTAAGAGCTGCCAGGTGGAGGGTGCCGAAAGGGGGAAAGGAACTGGTTCCCTCTTGCTGTATCAGCTCTGCCCCAAGGACATGCCTCTCACAAAGGCGGGACAGGAAGTGTACAGCTTGCAACCTCAGAAAATCTTTAAAGTGACAGTAGCAGTGTTTGATTGCAGCCTCTTGGTTATTGATCAGGGAGGTCATGTGCTAATTGAGAAGGCCCTGGAGGAATAACCAGGGCTTCTCTGGGTGGGCTACTGAGCCCTGGCCCCCGTCTGGGCCCTGTTCATTCATAGCAGGATGCTCAAGGCTGGGAACAGGGTGCCAGTAAGTGCCCAAAGTAGGGGGTCAGGCTTCAAACGCTGGCCAGGAACTCTGTGCTAGATTCCAAACCCTTGATTTCAGGTCTGGACAAAGACTTCCATCCTGCCCAAATCCTTGCAAGGCAAGAGCCCCCCTTGCCCACTTCCACGGCTGATGCGAAGTTTGGAAGGCAAGCTGGTTTAGTTCAGCACCCCAGCAGCAGCCTGCCAGAGGAGTCCTGGGGCTTGCTTGGGCAAGGCTGCGATGTCACATTGTCGATAGGACCCTCCTCAGCCCAGAAGCGGATTTCACAGTCTGGATGCCAGACCAAGGTACCATTCCCTTAAAAGCAGCAGTGCCCAGAGAGAAGGGTCACAGAGGGAGACAGATGCCGTAGATGTGACCCAGACCAGACAGGGATCAAGTGAAAGGGAGTGTGAGAAGCCCAAGGAACTCATACATATCTGCTCTAAAGGGCTGGTACACAGAGGATCCCAAGCCGCTTCCTCTGGGCTCTGCGCCGTCTCATGAGTCCATCAAGGAGTAGACCGACATCCTCAGTGCTGTTCGACATAAGCTGCCATTAGACCGTCTGCCCTTTTCCAGCAGGCTAATGAGGAGAGGGGGCCCAGCAGCCCATCTGGGGGGGGGGCGTGTGTCTGCACAGGTGTCCTTCGTGCAACTGTAAACAGTTCCAAGAGGATTTGCACCTGACAATCCTCAGAGGATCACCAAGAATGACAGTGTCATCAGATCCTTAGACTCACGACTTCTGAGGGAGTGCCCTGTCCTGGCGGTGAGATGCTCCCTGGGGACCAGCCCTTTGCTGACAGGGAAAGGCATGGAAGAGAGCTGATAGGGCAGAGGGAAGGGCACGTGGTGGGGCCTAGAGGCAGCACCCCCGTCCCCTCATCTTATTTGCCACTTCCATTCAGACATTGCACATTTTGAAAATAGATTTGCTTTTTTAACAAAAGCATAAAATAGCTCTGTCTTAAAATAAGTCTTTCCTCTCCTCTTCTTTGGATCCAAAAGGCAAGGGGTGTGGCCTTGATATGCTAGGAATGGTGTGAAGATAAGGGAGAGAAAACAGGCCTGGGTAGAAGCTGTAGGAAAAGATCAGACATCCAAACAAATATATATATATATTACATATAGATCTATAATATGTAAAATCTCCACAAAACATATATTAAGGCATGTAAAGCAACATAAAGAGCCAGCTTTATGAAATAGGAGGTGAGAGGCAGGCAGAGGCGTGGACAATATTTCTTGGTATTTTACATGTATTTCTAAAAATATTACTTTAAAATAAAAAAGGAAAGACAGACAAAGGAAGGGGCAGGCATGGCGGGCCCTGAAAAATCTGTTTCCTGTGGAGGGAGAAAGGTGTTGTAGAAAGAGGAAGGGAGGGTGACCTGGGAGCCAATCCCACCTACCAGTCTGCAGGAGAGAAAGAACAGATTTGGGGTGCTTGAGCTGTGAAGATGGAAAATGTAGCCATGGGTCATGTTCAAAAAACCTGCTAGAAGTGAGAATAGGTGGAATCCTCCTGGTCTGTAATCCCTCGGGCACATGGGAATATCCTAAGCACCTAGAACAGTGCCTGGTATATAAAAGGTGCTTGATAAATATTTGTTGAGTTAATTGTCGTCTTTACTTGCATATGAACCAGTAACTGTCCCAGTCATGAAGGAGTGGAGAGGAATTGGTAGAAGATACAGTTGCTGTTCTTAGGGGCCGCTGGTGGTCAGGCTGAAGTCTCTGGGCAGCAACTCTGGCAAAGAGAAGGCTTAGGGGCCAAGGTGTCTCCAGCTCCTCTCCATCCTCCTCTCTGGCTACATTCATCTCAGGGTGGGTGAAGAGGAAGAATGAGCTTTGCTTTTCTGTCTCTCCCCCCAGCCTCCCTGGGCAAGTCAACTGTGAGAAAGCCAAGCCTCAGTGGGTCCTTATCTGGGATGCCTGAAAAGAGGGGCAGGTGCCTAGAATCTGGCCCCGGGGACTTTGGCCTCATCCCCACTGCCCTGGGCACACTCTCAGCTGGCCCACTGCATGTTCCAGGGGGAACGGGGCAAAAGGATGTCACCAAGCTGGTTAGGGAAGGCCTCAAGGCTGACCACATGCTACCTAAGCCAAGTCCTCCTCTCTGCCTCTCACAGCAGGATGGGGAGGCAGACAACAGGTGCAGACCTACAAAGAGCCATCTCCCAGGCGGTCGCCACCTGGCTCCCTTTACCCTACACCTGGATCTCCACACCAAGCACCTCTGCTGAGGCCACCATCTGCTCCACCAGTGGGTCCTCCTGGGGATGAGAGCGGAGGGGCAGAGGTGATAGTCTGGCACTGCACTGGGCACTAACCTAAGGCTCCACCTGGGAAAACCAATCCAATACCCGCTTTCTACTTCTCTCCTTCCCTCTTTACTTGCCAACATCTCCTGCCACTTTCCCCTCCTTCTACTCTCCAAGAATCTCTTCCCCGTCTCTCTGCTACCCTTCCCAACCTGCCCTCAGACGCTGCACAGACCTGCTGTTTTCTAGCCACGGCCAGCACTGTCCCCTCAGGGCGCCCAGGAACCTCTTCCCATCTCTCATCTTGTCTTTGGCTCAAGTAGGGTGGTCAGTCTCCACTGGACCCCAGCAAGCACCCATAAGCAGAGACATGTCAAGCCCTGGATATAGCTGGGGCAGCAGGGTGGGGCTGATGGGGAAGGCGAGGGTGGCAGGGGCTGTCCTTGGTGTCCAGCAGGCTCTGAGAGGCAGTGTCCATCTCCTCTTCACCTCTAGTCCTGACCTAAGGTAGCCACGGGCGTGTTCCCCACCAGGGCATGTTCTCCAACAGGCTACGTTCCAGTAGGGTCATCACAACTCCAGCCAGAGCCAGGCCGAGGCTTCTCATGACTCGGGTACTCACAAGGATGGCACTGCCCACCTGCCACCTCAGGCCATGGCCTAGGACCATGATATGAGTAGCGAGGGCTTCCAGGCTAGGCGCAGTGGGCGTGTGGACACCGAGGTACCCACACTCCTCTCAGTAGCAGCCCCTGGCCCCCAGCCTGGCTCCCGGCAGCATCCCCATGGGAGCGCAGGCGCAGGGGGCCAGGGTGAGGAGCCAGGACCTCAGATGGGTAGAGGACGGCTTCAGAATGTGGCTCTGTGGAGCTTCACAGCATTGGCCTCAGCCAGGGCTTGCACTGGAGAAAAGAGAAATGGGTGAGAGGAGAGCTGCACAGGGGAGTGAGAACTCCAGCCAAACTTCCCAGGGAGAAAGAAGTCTCAGCCTGCCAAAACCCACCCAGGCCCTCAACCCTGAGAGAGGGTACCAAAGGGATTGAAGCCAGGGTTCTTGCATCCTTCCCTAAGAGAGCAGTTTTGTGCTAGGGCTAAGGGAAGGTTCACAGCCTCTGGCAATGGTTGTTCCATGCTATTTGAATTGACTGTAGGATCTGGGAGTGGAGAAACAGCTTCTAGGGGTTTCTGGGATTCTGCATCTGTGTATCTCAACAGATGGAAAGCTTGTCGGCCAACAGGAAGTGTAGGGATGGGGTGTCAGGGAAGAACCTTCCCTGAGAGCAGACAGGTGTGGTCTCAGCTCCATTCCCTGTCTGCTTCTGAAGAAGCAAGGCCATTGGCATCACAACATCCAAGAAGCAGCCCCACTGGCTGACTCTAGCCCAGCACTGTGTGGGGACACCGGCGGGCTCAAGCGGGTGGGCGGATGGATGGATGGATGGATGGATGGATGGGAGGAGGGATCAAGAGCACCAGGGATGGGGAAGAAGCAATGCTGGAATGAAAGGACCTAGATGACTCAGTGGGGTGAGGGAAGGGGACCCATTCCCTGGGTGGATGAAATACAGTAGAAAAGTGCTTACGTCAGAGCTCAGACCCGCATGGTATGGCTGCTGTCGGTGCCCCGTGGGGATTCAGACGATAGGGGGTTGGCTGGTGGAGTCGGGGAAGCAGGGGAGGTGGGAGGGCTTGGGGTGGCACATTGCACTGGAAACAGAAATGAACAGGGAGGTGAATGGGGGCGGGAGGAGGGCAGGCACCCAGAGCAAGCGAGGCCCTCCTCAGGCAGGGAGCAGGGCAGGAGGCAAGCAGAGGGAGGAGCGCTGAGCTTGGGAGCTTGCTCAAGCTAGGCCAAGCTGTCCTCGTTCCCGAGGCAACATGGAGGAGTGTATCAGGCCCCAGAGGGGACCTGGCCAGATCCAGGCTTTGCTAAGAACCAGTGTGACTGTGGGTGAGGCTGGGCCCTCTCTGGACCAAAGGCTGCCCCTTGCATCCACACCACGGGGAATTTGTATACCTCTCCACTGTTGTGCAGATAGAACAGAGGAGTGGCACTTTATATATGGTGGTATTGCTAATGATAATGATTAATAGTGCAGTAAAATCACACTAATTCAGATCACCAGGCCCCATTTAATGAATAGACAGAAGTGAAGGGACCACCATATTAGTCAATTCCATGAAAATTGAGGTTTCTGATAGACCCAAAGAGAGTTCTGCTAACTTAGACAGGGTTGAGGGCTCAGAACATTTCCCGCCACCACTTGAGACCCCGTTTTCACCAGTCTGGTAAAGGCAAAGCTCAGTCTACTCCTGAACAAATCATTGCAAGTCCAAAGGCGGCCACATTTGACTCAGGGAGATTTTACTCTCTTATCATTGTTCTCCCTGTTAAGAGCAGCAAAGTGGAAGGACAACGACAAGGGGAGACATAGTGCTGGGACAAGCTCTATGCTGCTTTCCAGACCCTCATGCATCCTCACTGCAGCTGCAAGGCAGGAGACAACGCCCTCACTCAGGCTCAGAGAAGAGCCAGACCTCAGCCAGGGTCACACTGCATTTCCATCAAGAGGGGCCTGGACATTGAACTTCCCAGTCCCTTGCTCCCACCCTACCCTAGGCCTCTTGCCTTCCCTGCCCTCTGTGCAAGAGTAAGGGCCAATGCGGCTATTATCATTGCATATCTACACATATCCACGTGTGTACAGAGCACATGTAGCTCTTGCATGGATGGGAAGTTGTGTCTGCCTACACACAATACCTACTTTGTACATGGGGTCCAGCAACATATCATTACACTCATTGCACACAGTTCAGATGTGTGTGATTCTGCCCTTCCAAGCCTCTGCCCTTCCATGTGACCCAACACACTTGTAATTTCACATGCAAATACATTCATAAATGCTTTCAAACACACATTCATGTACATATCCACAACCCTGGCCCAATGGTTAGTTATCTGGAAACATCAACTTCTAATAGAGTAAAACAAACAAACAAACAAAAAACCCAAAGCAAAACATATCTCAAGAAGTCAAAAAAGATGTTAAAATCAACATGAAGTGAGGCTTTTATAATTTACTCATAGGGGAGCCCCTGTGAGGCAGGTCAGTCTTATTTATACACAATTTTATACACTCATTTATACATGATTCTGACTTGCTGGGTTTTCTAGCCCAAAGGAAATTAGAAATGGGAAAATCAGGAGAGAGAGAGAGAGAGAGAGAGAGAGAGAAGAATTGAGAGGCCCACTGACATCTTTAAGACAGCACCTGAAGAGAGAAAACGTTTTGTAAAAAGTAGACATAATAACTATAAAAGCGTGATAGTTTGGGAACATTTAGCAAAGCTACAAACAGATCTATATGCATTGTAGCCCCTTAAGGACGTCCCTTTCATGAGGTCTGCAAAACAAGGATATTTATAATGATACTAAATGAGAGAGAAAAGTTAATTATGCAAACAGAACCTCTTTAAGAAGGCAGAAAAATACCAAATATATTAGAAATGTATCTACCAAAATAGTTAAGATTCACATAAGCAGCAGATGTGATGTTATCACGTGCATGGTCAGAAGTACCACCCCACCAGCGTGCAGAAATCATCAGTCACACACACATTTGTGACACTGTGCTTTCTCCCATCCTGCACACAAAGACCTGTGTTCACATATTGAAATATACACACTGATACAGCCTATGTATTCATATATGCCTTATCATTCCCCATACTGCCAAAAGAGCCAATCACACATAAAAGCAAGCAAACATAAGTATGTGCATTCATGGACACTGCTTTCACCCATACATTGCACACTCACATTCCGCCACATCTACACTCCAACAGCTTACCAAAACCACCTGGACACACATATAATGGATGTCCACACAACACCCTTAGACATTTTACCCATACATGCACACACGTGTACATATTCCTACATTTGCACTCAAACCTTTCCTTCACCCCCACGCTGTAATATAAGGGGGGACCCCAAAATATCTGGAGTTTATTCATTAAAAATTGTGTATTTCTATAAGAAAGGAATTGGCAGTAGTGAAAAACTGCCAGGGGAAGGTGGAGGTGGGATCGGCAGTAGTGGGAAACTGCTGGGGGGCACATCTCATCAACAAGGATACCTGCATAATGAACATTTGTATACCTAAGCCTGAATTGTACTCCACATATTAAAAGTAAAATTTTTTTTAAAAAATTGTGTATTGCCGGGCTCGGTGGCTCAGCCTGCAATCCTGTGCTTTGGGAGGCTGAGTGGATTACCTGAGCTCGCAGGTTCGAGACCTGCCTGGGCAACTTGGCGAGACCTCATCTCTACAATAAAATAAAAAAATCAACCGGGCATGGTAGCGCACGCCTGTAATTCCAGCTATTCGGAAGGCTGAGGCGGAAGGATTGCCGGAACCCAGCAGGTCGAGGCTGCAGTGGCCGGGAACGGCCATTGCACTCCAGTCTGGGCGACAGAGTGAGACTCCAACTCAAAAAAATAAATAAAATTTTTTAAAAATTGTGTATTTATTTTTACATGTTTGAACTTCAGTCACCTTCAAAGTAATCTCCGCTTAATGCAATATACCTATTGAAACGTTTTTTTCCACTGCTCAAAACAGTTTTTGCATTCGTCAATTTTGATGCCTTTTAGTGCTTCCGCCATTTTTTGTTTGTTTGTTTGACCTCTCCCACATTGGTAAAACATTTCCCTTTGAGGGCTTTTTTCATTCGGGAAACAAAGTTGCTCAGGGTGAAATTGGGTAAATAGGGATGGTGGGGCCAGGAGGTCATGACATTTTTGGTCAAGAACTGCTGAACACTCAGTGCGGTATGGGCAGTTACCTCGTCACAGTGAAAGAACTGGTCACTTCTTTGCCACAGCTTGGGATGTTTCTTATGCAATGCAGCCTCTTACAACAATGCTAGCTGGTACACCGATGCCAATGGGTTCCTAGAACACGCACCTAGTGGGGGAAGCCTATACTACAAGGCGACCACTCTCCAAAAGATAATTCTGGGTTGTTTTGGGTCCACCCTCGTATACACAAACAAACATATGTGTATCTACAAACATTACAAAACAGACACTGCACGTGCTTTTTACACCACACATACAAATTTTAAAATGCCACATCTTCCCACACACTACATATATATAAGTCTGTACATACCGGGTAGATTTGCAAACATTACAATAGTCCTCACTGATTACTCTATCCATGCCACACATCCACATGCAAGCACTTCACTCTATATCCCACACCCGCTGCACACTGCCCTCATGACCTGTGCCCAGACTCCCACACACACAGTGTCACGGGCGTGAACTATGCCCGCACTACATGTGACGGGATCAGCCTTGTTGTGCCTGGTAGAGCTGCAGTTCTGGGAATCTGGGCCATAGGCTAGGGGCGGTGGGGACAGTGGGCTAAGTCTGAGGTCTGGCCCTGCCGCAGCCATTTTTTAAATAGTTGGGGTTTTGGCAAAAGCAAGGTGACTGCTTTTTTCAGCACACAGACTCTGAAACGTAAACCTATGTGTATCGAGAGGGAAATCGGATAGGATGGGTGGGTTTTGTTTTCATGGAACCTTTGGCTGGGGAACTGCAGTAGAGACAGCCAGGGGCTGAGGCTGGGGCTGAAGCAGAGTTTTTAAAACAGCTTCCTCGCTCTAACCCCATGAAACAGGAAGTTGCCTTTTGCCCAGACCATGTGGAATTTGATCTTTGGAAGGTTCAAGCTCATTTTGCAGCTAAACTACAGGGAGGTTCACCAGAGGCCTCCTTCCTTATGGCCATACTGGTTCTTCTGCCTTTTGGCTGCAGGATGGAGCTCTCTGAAGCCATCCCTTTTCTTCCCCTCAACTCCAGCCCCAATGACAGCCTCTCCCTAAAATACCACCAGGGCTTACCCTGGCCACCCATACTAAAGTCCATGATTCCCTATTATAACCTAATTGTCAGTAGTTTCTTCATTAAGGCTCACTTAAATCTTCTTGGCTGTAGACTAAAAGCTTCTGGTCTCTGAAAATATCCATATTTAAAATAATTAGAAAAAACAACAAAATGGTTTCTAGTTCCATTTCAGCGAGAGCTATTTAAACTACTACTACCAGCATCACAACACTATTGCTACTATCATCACCACTACAGTATGTATTGAGCACTTACTGAATGCCAGGCACTATGCTAGGTGCTTGGCACACATTGTTTCCCATCCTTACACCATCAGAACTGGAAGCAGTTTTTTTGGTTTGTTTGTTTTCAGAGACAGGTCTAGCTCCGTCACCCTGGCTGGAGCACCGTGGCCCAGTTTTGGCTCACCTCTTGGGTTTAAGCCACCCAAGTAGCTAGAACTATAGGTACGCCACCATGCCCAGGTAACTTTTTGTTTTAATGTAGAGATGGGGTCTCACTATGTCACACAGGTTAATCTTGAACTCCTGGGCCCAAGCAATCCTCCCACCTTGGCCTGCCAAAGCACTGGGATTACAGGCATGAGCCACTGTGCTGGTCTAAGTATTTTGATTTGAATTTTACAGATGAGGAAATGGAGCCTCAGAGCACCAGAACTGGAACCCTCTTCAACCACCAACATGAAATGCCATCTCTTCCATTGTGTTCCTACCACAGTTCTTCACTCCTCGTTGTCTGACTCTTGCCTGGGCTACCGTAACTGTGGCCTGTACATGCGGTCTCTCCTCTGCCGAAGTCATTTCAAACTGTGGCTCTCCCTTCTGGGTCATTCCTCTAGGCTGTAGGCTTCAAAGCTCTGACGCTCACTCTACCTCTCCTCCATCCTAACCACCTCTGTCTGATGAGGATAGTCTCCCAGGCTCCGGGACTTACCCATTCTCTCTCTCTGCCTTTAACCCTTCCATTCATACAGAATCTCCTTCGTTCTTCAAAGTTTAACTTCATTCTCCTCTATTCTGGGATGAGACCTCAGGCTGAGTAGAAGTTAATTCTGCTGACCTCAACCTTATCAGCATCTGCTCACGACCTACTGGCCTTCGTATCAGTGTGAAATTGGTCCCTCACAGTCATCTTTTCTTAGCAAAAAAGTGGGTTTGGGTCAGCAGCCAAGATGGTCACTGTATTACTCTCGGCTCTTTGGCTGCCGGCACCATTTTTTCTTCTATTCTTTCTTACTTGCATGTAGCAAGACTGGAAAAGGAAAGGATACCTTGAAATACCTGGCCCTCTTCTCTGCAATTGGGAAACACTTTTATCTTTCTCAGTCAAGCTCAATTGTCGCCTTTTCTCTGTGCCTTTCCCTGACCTGCCCAGGCAGAATGGCTGCCTGTGTTCGTCTGGCCTCCAGCCATTCCTCCTTAAAGTGGCTGTAAGGATCACTGAGGCTCTGTGCTCCAGGATGTCAGCAACTCTGGTCCCTTGGCACCTTCCTGAGCCTAGCACAGTACCTGGTGCTCAATAAATACTTGCCTCAAGGAGCATGTTCTTGTTCTCGGCCTCTATCTCTCTGTTCCTGCCCCCTGGCAGCGGTGCTGCGCTTCCTCCCCTACACCTGGTCAGCTGGTTTCCCTGGCAGGGCAGAGCAAGGCCCAGCCCCTCTCACCAGACAGCATGCGGCCCCTGCGGGAGGCCTCGGTCGCCAGGGCGCAGGAGATTTCAATCCGCTTCTCCTGCTCCTGCAGCTGGCTCTCTGAGTCCTGGGGCACGTCCACAGAGTCCCCCTCGCCGACGGGCACCACGTTCTGCATACTGAAGAGGCACAGACACACAGACATGGAGGGAGGGACAGGATGGTCCAATTGGCTTGGGGGGGGCCTGTGGACTGTGGTTGGCGGGGAGGGCCAGGGGCCTGAGTGTGCAGTCTCTGGTTCCCAGCAAGGCTGTCCCTAGGAGTGAGTGGGACCCTGGCAAAACACAGGGGGGCACCCCTCCCCTCCAAGTTTTCAGATTAATTCCAAGGTTCAAGTGCACATTTAGGGCAGCCTTGAAGGGGAAAAATAAGTCACCAGAGGGCAACCCTTCAGCTTTGTCTTGATGATATGATGCGCATGAGACCAGCAGATCTTTTTTGCACCCAACAGCAGCATCCTCGCCCCTGCCAATGCCTGGGCACTGCCGGCTGCCTCAAGCCACTGCCTCCACGTGCTCTCCCCTGGGGAGGCTCTGGGCTCCCAATGGCATCTAGTGGCCAGGTGTCCTAGGTGCCAGGGTGGGCAGCAGAAGTGGAGGCTCACCCATGTCTGTTACCTGGATTTGGCAATGAGTGTCTTGATCCTCTCCACCTTCTTCTGCTTCTCTTTCAACTCCTCGGGGCTCAGCGGAGTGTCGGGCTCCAGGTCAATGTACCGTTCGGGGATGAGGACTTTGTCTGGGGTGGAGAGCTGTGAAGGGACTGAGGTCACCACCTATGTCCCCTCCCAGGGCCTCCTCTTGCAGCCCTTTCAGAACTCCGCTCACCTCCTTACTGATGTCCACGTCATAGTGCTGGGGCTCCAGCTCCATTTTGCGAAGCCGGGCAATTTCCTCCCGGGGTGTCTCATAGGCCTGCCCACCAGGCTCCTCTGCCCGCAGGGCTGCCTCCAGGTTGGAGATGTCCACCTCATGGATGCTACGGTGGCGGCGCACCTGAGGGACAGCACTGTCATGACCACCCCACTGCTACCTATGCCTCCAGGAGCTCTAACCACGCCCATGTCCTTACCCTCTCTGCCTAGCACACCCTGCCACCCCATCACTCTCACTGCAACCCCCCCAGCAGAACTATCCTCCTTCTACTCAGCTGACCCGAGGCCTGCCCACCTGCAAGGCCTGCCCACCTGCAAGGCCTGCAGGTAAAATCTCATCAATATCTCTTGTCAATACTTGCTGTTCCCCAACCTGCTCTGCCCTTACATTCTGTGCTGTATATTTTGGGAAGTTGAATTAGTCTGTCTTGTCTCGCACTGATTTTTACTGATTCCATATTATGGAAATTCCAATCCCTGAACTAGAATGCAAACTGAGGGCAGGACTTACGAGTCATAATTTTACGGTATTTCTAAAACTTAGTGGAAGAAAAACTAAGTAGGTGTCTTGGGCTCCTCCTAGCTTTGCACTTCATAGGTGCGTGGCCCAAAAAACCCTCTATTTCTCTTCACTTTGTTTCTCCATCTGCAAAGTAGGGATAATAATTCCTAACCCAGTGTTGTTGAGGATTAAACAACATGCAAGGCATGGAACCAACTTAAGTGCCCACCAATAATGGAATGGCCAAAGAAAATTCAGTATGTATACACCATGGGATACTGCACAGTCATTAAAAAAGAACAAATTCATGTTATTTGCAGCAATATGGATGGAGCTGGAAATCATCACCCTAAGTGAACTCAGAACAGAAACCCAAACTCCACCCATGTTCTCACTCAGATGCAGGAGCTAAATGGTCACAAAGATGTAAATAATAAACATTGGGGGCACCAATAAGGGGTGAGGTAGGGAAGGGGGCTAGGGTTCAGAAGTAAACTCTGGGGTAAAATGTTCACTGCCTGGGGAATGGACCACCTGAGACCCAATCTCCACCACTACCCAATATGTCCATGTAATGAACATGTCTGTGTACCCTCTGAATCTAAAACAAAGATGGGGAAAAAAATAACATGAAAGAGATCTGGGAACCATATTGCACCATGCAATGGTGAGCTATCCTAACAGCTAGCCCTGTGAAAAGCACATAGGAGATGCTCTAGAAACATGTATAAGTGATGACTATTTCTGTGTGGTGAATTTTGTACTATTCTTTATTAGCTGAATTTTGTATAATTAATTTCAACAAAAATAACCAAGGCATTCCTTTTGTTTGTTTTGTTTGTTTAAGTCAGAGTCTCACTCTCATCTAGGCTGGAGTGCAGTGATATGCTCACGGTCATCACAGCTTTGACCTACTGGGCTCAGGTGATCCTTCTGTCTCAGTCTTCCAAGTAGACACGTACACGCCACCACAACCAGCTAATTTTTTGTTCATTGTAGAGATGAGGTCTTGACAAATTGTCCAGGCTGGTCTCAAACGCCTGGGCTCAGACAATTCTCTTGCCTCTGCCTCCCAAAGTGCTGGGATTACAGTTGTGAGCTATGTGCCTGGTGTAATGCATTCCTTTTTGTGAGCTATTTTCTTTTTTCTTTTTTTTTGAGTTGGAGTCTCACTCTGTCACCCAGACTGGAGTGCAGTGGCCGCTCCCGGCCACCGCAGCCTTGACCTGCTGGGCTTCGGTGATCCTTCCGCCTCAGCCTTCCAAGCAGCCGGAACTATGGGCGTGCGCTACCACGCCCGGCTAATTTTTGATTTACTGTAGAGATGAGGTCTCGCCAAGTTGCCCAGGTGGGTCTCGAACCCGCAGGCTCAGGCAATCAACTCACCTCAGCCTTCCAAAGGCGCGGGATTACAGGCTGAGCCACTGAGCCTGGCTGTGAGTTATTTTCTTTAAATGAGATAAAGGAAACACTTAAAATAACTCTTCTGCCCAGAGGGGAGAAGCTTCCACAGTCCTCCCAGGTCCCCAGCTAGGGTTCCTTCTACTCTCCTTCCTTTCAAATCTTCCTAGCTCAGACTGGCCACGCCCTGGGAGTGGGCAGTGTTGGCAGATGCCGGGCTCCTGCCTGATGGTGGCTGGGAAGACATTACCACTTTGTAGGCAGGCCGGGGGCTGGGGTCGGGGGCGGGGCTGGCTGGGAGCTGCAAGCTCCTCCGCTTCTCCTTCATGGAGCCACTCTGGTGCCGTCGCATTCGGTCAATCTGCTCCTCCACGCTCATCTTGACCTTCCCCTCGCCAGGGAACACAGCACTCTTGGGGCGTTCCTGCCACAGTGGGTAAACAGGCTGTGACAATGCCTCACCTCCCACTCAGCTTGTTCATTCATTCTAAGCCCTTAAACATTGACGACCTTCTGTGGGAAGTCTGCCCGCAGAGGGTTCAATAGTGGCCCCCAAAAGAGATGTTCAAATCTCAATCCCTGGTACCTGTGAATGGAACTTTATTTGGAAATACGAGATCATCCTGTGTTAGTGTGGGCCCTAAATCCATTAACAGGTGTCCTTGTAAGAGACACAAAAGAAGACGACACACAGAATAGAAGGTGATGTGAAGACAGGTGGAGATTGGAGTGATTCATCTGCTCAGAAAGAAATGTCAAGGATTGCCAGCAGTAACCACATGCTAGGAGAGAAGCATGAAACAG
This sequence comes from Cephalopachus bancanus, assembly GCA_027257055.1. NCBI lineage: Eukaryota > Metazoa > Chordata > Mammalia > Primates > Tarsiidae > Cephalopachus > Cephalopachus bancanus. The sequence continues at coordinate 911,462 of JAPVLO010000569.1, read as the reverse complement.
ATTTTTCTCTCCAAGTCTCCAGAAGGAACCAACCCTGCCAATGCCTTGATTTTGGACACCTGGCCTCCACAACTATAAGAACATACATTTCTATTGTCTTAAGCCACCAGTATGTGGTAATTTGTTATTGGAGCCCTAAGAAACGAATACAGGCTTTGGTACAAGAAAGGGAGGCACTATAATAACAAGTACCAAAAAATGTGGTAGAGACTTTGGAATTGGGTGATGGGTAAAGGCAGGAAGAATTTTGAGGGACATGATAGAAAGCCTAGATTTCCTTGAAGAGATGATTGGCAGAAATTTGAACTTTAAAGATGATTCTGGGCCAGGCATAGTGGCTCACGCCTGTAATCCCAACACATTGGGAGGTCGAGGCGAGAGGACTGCTTGAGCCCAGGAGTTCAAGACTAGCCTGGGCAACATTGTAAAACCTTGTCTCTACAATTCAAAAAAAAAAATTAACCAGGTTGGGGGTGTGTGCCCGTAGTCCCAGTTACTTGAGAGGTTGAGGTGGAAGGATCGCTTGAGACCAGGAGGTCGAGGCTGCTGTGAGCTGTGATCAGCATGATTATGCCAATGCACTCCAGCCTAAGCGACAGAGTGAGACCCCCAACTCAAAAAAATAAAATAAAATAACGGCATAGAAGAGAAAAACCCATGGAGTATTAGTCCCAGGACCTCCATGAATACCAAAATCCATGAATGCTCTAGTCCCAGATATAAAATGAAGTAGTATTTTCATGTAACCTATGCACATCCTCCCATATACTTTAAATCTTCTCAAGATTGCTTCTAATACCAAATACAATGTAAATACTATGTAAATAGTTGTTAATTATTGGTTGCTAATTGTGGTGGTTGGATCCATGGACGCAGAACCCACGCCCAGAGGGCTGATTATATAAATATCATCATGAATGAAATGTTGGTAGAAGTATAAATGTCGAAGGTACTTCTGGTGAGGTCTCAGAGGAAAATGAGAAACATGTTGTTGGAAAGTGGAAGAAAGGTCATCTTTGTTTTAAAGTGACAGAAACGTCTGAATTATGTTCTGTTGTTGAATGGAAAGTAGAACTTGAAAGCAGTGATGAACTTGGATATTTGGCCGAGGAGATTTCCAAGCAAAGTGTCGAAGGTGTGGCTTGGTTTCTCTTCACACTTATAGTAAAATGCGAGAGGAAAGAGACAAAAAGAAGAAGGAAGTGTTAAGTCAAAAGAAACCAGCACTTTATCATTTGGAAGGTTCTCAGACTACCCAGTTCACAAAGGATGCATAGATTAGGAAATTCATGATTGCGAAAGCCCTGGACAACATCTTGCTGAAGAGATTAGATTTGTGACCCAGGGATCCAATAGACCATCTTGGAAGAAGCCAGAAATAGAGATGGAGTTGTCCAGGAAGGATCTGCAGAGGCTCTTCTAATGGTATGGATCCCTTGAGATAAAAGGAGACGTATAGAGCTTTCGAGACAGCAAAAACACTATCAGCTTGTACTGAAAGGGACAGGAACAAGACGAAATGAAGGAAAAAAAGCTGTCAGACTTTTGAGACAGGTAATAGGCTAATAAAGTGACTCAGCTACAAATATGTGCTAACCTTCAAGAAACAGGAAGGACTCTGACAGCGAAGCCATGGATGCAGAGGCAGAGGCCAGAGAGGCAGTCCTAGAAGCAGGGGCTGATGGAGCCTCTGTGGTCCCGGGAGGAGGGGAGGTGGGAGGAGGAAAGGGAGCCACAGAGGATTATTCTCAGGCCTGGAAACCTAATGAAATTTTCCCTGCTGGATTTCAGACTTGCTTGGAACTGGTGACCCCCTTATTCCTTGCAATTTCTCCTTTTTTGGGGAAAGAAATGACTTATTTATGCCTGTTCTGCCACTGTATTTTAGAAGCAGAGTAATTTATTTTCTGTTTTTGTTTGTTTGTTTTTGAGTTGGAGTCTCCCTTCGTTGCCCAGGCTGAAGTGCAGTGGCTTACTAACAACCACCCTAGCATTGACCTGCTGGGCATTGATCCTTCTGCCTCAGCCTTCCAAGTAGCCAGAACTATAGGCGTGCGCTACCACGCCCGGCTAATTTTTGATCTATTGTAGAGATGAGGTCTTGCCAAGTTGCCCAGGCTGGCCTCGAACCCGCAGTCTCAGAAATCCACTTGCTTTGGCCTCCCAAAATGCTGGGATTACAGGCTGAGCCACCAAACCCGGCCTATTTTCTAGTTTTATAGGTGGAGAGGAATTGTGCCCCCAAAAGGATTGTGTCTAGAGTTCATGAATACCTGATGAAGATGACTCACACGATGAGATTTGGGACTTTTGAGCTGATGATATTTCAATGACATTTTAGACTTAGAATGGCTGCTATCATGGATTGAGACTTTTGGGAATGTTGCTATGTGGTGAGTGCATGTGCACGTGGAATGGACATAAAATTGGGGGGCAAAAGAGTGGACTGTAGTTGTTGAATGGTAGCTCCCAAAAGATACATCAAGTCCTAATCCCAGCACTTGTGACTATAACCTTATTTGGAAACAGCTCTCAGCAGATGTAATTAGGAATCTCAAGATGAGATAATCCTGGATTAGGAAGGACTATGCAATGATGGTGTCCTGACAAGAGATAGAACAAGAGCAGACACACAGAAACGAAGGTGATTGAGGATGAAGGCCGAGCCTTGAGTGATGCCTCTATACAAGCAGGGAATGCCAAGGACTGCTGGGAGCCATTATGAGCCAGGAGAAAGGTTTAAAACAGATTCTCCCTCAGAATCTCCAGAGGAACCAACCCTGATGACACCGTGGTTTCCGGTTTCTGACCTCCACAACTGTGAGAGAAGATATTTCTTTGTTTTAAGCCCCCCCAGTTTGCGGTAATTTGTTTACTACTGGCAGCCCTGGCTCAGGTCAGCACTTTTGACTCTGAACGCTGATTTTTGCTGCTTCCTTTCCAATGTATCACATCGGTAGTACGTTATGATAATCTTGCTAAACATTCTTTTATATGTTTTACACATATCTTTCTGTCCCTTGATGTCTCCGTAAAGGAGAAGTCTTCCTCCAGTGGGGCTGAAGCCCCTCCTCCCGCTTGTTCTCCCCCCAGCCCTGAGTTTCTTGGACAGCAGGGGCAGATGGAGACACACACATAGGCCCCTGGGCTTGCAGCCCAGCTTGAGTCCACACAAACTCTCAGGGCCTGCGGGGATGTACTCACCTGGGAGGAGAGGCCGTTGGGGAGCCCACTGGCACTCCTCCTCACCACTGCTGACGGAGTCACCTCTTCATCAGCAGGTGACTTTGTCCGAGGGGGCACGATGCCAACTGCAGGAAGACAGAGTAGCCGGTGAGCCTCACAGAGAGCCGGAAGGCAGGAGACCTGCTTCTCAGAGAGAGGATCAGTCCCATTCTCCATCGAGATTAAAGGCCCAGGGTAGGTACTCTCTTTGGGTGTGAGTGAGCACCTGGGGCTCCTCTCTGACCAGCCCCTAGCCCTACTTCTAGGGGAAGGTGGGTTAGAAAGTACCTTTGTTGAGAGCTGCCTGCTTCTCTGCTTCTACCTCTTGCCTGGTAGGCACAAGGCTGATGTCTCTGGGAGTGTCCCGGGGTGATGTTTGCTGGGGATCTTTCTTGCTTTGCTCATAGCTCGACTTGGGCTAGGAAGAAAGGATGAGAAGACGGTTGATGCTAGCATGGCTGCCGGGAATGTGGCCCCCCGTGATGTTTCCTTGTTTTGCCATGGTTGAAGTTTAAACCCTTGAAGACATAGGGAACAAGGAAATTTTATGTGTGCTCCCTGAGAAGCGGGCAGGGCCTCCACTCATACCCCTTAAGGCTGGTCAAGGCTGGGCCATACTGGGGCATGAGAACACAGGGCCTCCAGGAGGGCTCTAGTTAAGGCCCATCGGAAAGGTTCTTTAACCTGACCCGCTGTCTTGGCAAGCACTAAGAAGCACAGGCTAGCTGTGAGTCAGAGTCAAGGAACAGCTGGAGAAGGGTCTCTGAAGATTCTGTAGGGATCCCACCTGAGATTTGAGCAAACAGACCAGGATTCTAGGGGAATGAAAAGGGCACTTAGCTTGTGGGCTGAGAGAATCATGGTACTAGAGACCTCAGGCATCATCTGAGTCACCTTCTCCCACCATACGGTTGAAGAGGCTCAGTTTCAGAGAGAGAATGCAGACAGACCAGGCTAGGGGTCAGAAACTTTGGTTCTAGTCCAACCAGAGAGCATGAGTACATCCCATGCCTTCTCTTCGCCTGTCAAACACAGGTAATATTACCTGCTCTGCTCACCTCACCAGATGAACCCCCAAGGGTTATGTAAATTCTACACAGCTGAGCCTAGATGAGCATATGCGCTTTCCAATTTTAGGCACAGGACTCTTTCTCCTCACTACACAACCCCTTCCAAGCCTAATCACATATTTCCTGGATCCTGGCTAGAGATCCATGTGAGAGAATGAGCCAGAACCAAGGAAGAAAGGTCCTGTATCTTTATACTCCAGGGGCTCATGAGACCCAAAGAGAGCTCAAGACAGGCAGAGGCAGAGAGAGGGAGCTTGGGAGGATTGGGGTCTGGGATGGGCAAGTGTCAGGAAGGGACTAGAATCCTAATGGGGGAGGGGTGTCCCTCAATTAACACTGGTCACGTTGGTGGGGAGTGGGGCATAATACCAGCACCCACAACCATCAGCTGCTGTGAGCCCAAGGGTGATGTAGGGTAGTAATTAATTTCTCCATCGCCCACAGAAAGAAAAGAGGAGGAAGACAACCTGTGTGACCGCCTCAACCAAACTTTCCTTATTCTAGAGCCCAGCTGGGCAGGGTGCCCGGTAGAAATAGAGCTTTGGGAAAATTAACAAGGAAAATGACTCCGGTGCTCTGCCTTGTCCCCTTCACCTGGCCCTTTGCCCATTCTTCCCTACCCCCACCCTCCAGGACCCAAGGGTGCTGGGTACCTGACCCCTGGCTGTCTCGCCACTGCGGTGCCAGGAAGGGGAGTTGGGGTATGGCCAGAAGCGGCTCTCACTAGGGAGTGGAGGGACGGTGGGAGGAGACTCCAGGGGGACGTAGGCTTTGGGGAGGGGAGGCCGAGGCGGGCCAGGTTCCTGAGGCAGAGAGAAGCCAGAGCGTTAGGAGGAACAAGAACAGCCACTGTGAGAGCAGGAGAAAAGAGCATTAGCAGGAGGCAGACAACAACATCCTGGGAAATGCGGGTGGGCCCCTGGGGCCACAGAACTCCCACCCCTGGCCTGGAGAGATTGCCAGCTCCAGAGCGCTCTGTCTGCTTACCATCAAGGCTCTCCTCTATGGGGTCCCCCTTGTCCACGACGCCCCCACTGCTCCCCAGTTCTGCTCTGAAGCACTCTCATCATTGCCTCACTGTCTTGCTGGGCACATTCCCCTCCATGCCTTTGCTCCCACCGTCTCTCCCGCCTTTCCCTGCTTCCTCTACCTGTCTAGATGCATTGTGGCTCGGTTTAAGTTTTACCCTCCTTTGGATCCCCAGTCCTTTGGAGCATCAGAGCATTTACGGTCTGAGCCATGTGGCTCAATGCTGAGACACACACTGTCATGTTCCTATGAATCTGAGGCCGGGGTCCCTTGAATGAAACCCTTGTGATATGCATGCATATCTTTCTGAGAGGGCCTCCCAGCGCCCTTTGCTCACAACAGGGCCCCAGTAAACACCGCTGATTGATTAGGAAACTATACCCCACACTGACCCTAAACTCCCCCCCCACTGACTCCCACCCCCCACATTCCTGGTATAATCCTAGATTTAAATTCCTATTAAGCATATGCTGTCTGCTATCCATCCATCCTAGAGCTCAGGAAGAGACTCTTAGAACAGGTAAAGGGGAAATCTGGAGGGAAGGTAACAAAACTGGGTGTGAGAATGACCCCCTTGGAAAAGAGCCCAAGCACTAGGGCTGGAGACCTCTGGTAGAGAGACGGGCACAGAATTCGTGTAGTTTCAGGCAATTGAGGACCCTGTCCTCCCTCCCCCACCTACCTTTTACTCCATTTCTCATCTTACCTCATTGGATCCAGGCTTGGTGGGGGACCCCTGAGAGCCTGACACAAGTGAAAAGGGGCTCAGGGGGCTGGTGAGGCTGGCAGAGCTGAGGGGGCTGGCTGGGCTGTTGGAGCTGTAGGTGGCCGAGGGGCCAAGTCCCCCTGGGGAAACAGAAGGGGAGAGAGGTGAGAGATGGAGGAGGAGGGTAGCCTGGCATGTAGATGGACACTATGGGCGTAGGAGACTGGGGAAGAGCCAGGCCCAGGGATGTGGGAGGGGTGTCAGTGTCTCAGGGCTGCCTGGACCTGCTGAAGGGACTCACAGTACAGATGCTGGGATCACAGGCTGGCTGTAAGAGTGTGCTGGGGAGGGAAAGATGATGGATGGAAATGACTGTTGACACCAAGGTGTTAAATAAAGTCAGCCTGAGGTCCTCATGCTCAAGGAAGACACTAAGGTAGGAGTCACAGGTCACCAGTGGACCCTTGTGTTTGTGGGCTGGGGAGCCTCAGATGCTCTTGGACCTTTTCTGGGGAGCAATCTAGAATATCAGGGTCAACAGTGTCTCTGAGTGATCTACTTGGGTCCCTGTGGGGGAAAAGGGAGCCCTACCTACTAGAGCCCAGGAGAAGATTCTGGAGCCCTGAGAATGCCCTGACTAGCTCTGAGCACAGTGTGAGTTAGCAGGTGTGGGATCCAGAAATACCAGAGCCCAGAGGCTGGAGAAAAGAGGCACCCACCTCTGTGCTTGGCTGTGTCTGTGCCCCGGGAGGGGTTGTTCTTCCTGAGCCCCTCCATCACGTCCTGGATTCTCCAGATCTCCTTTTGGATCTGCCGGTTGAGCACCTCATTCTGAAACAGCCACACAGTGAGTCAAAGGCAACAGCTGCAAAGAGTGTCCCAGCCCTACCCCTCGGCCTGGACCCCCGAGCCTGCATCTCTTTGGGGGCACGTGCACACATGCACACACACACACACACACACACACACACACACACACCAGCAGTCATCTTTGTTAATCCAGCAGCCATTTTTCTCAAAGGCAACCTCTGCCTCTTCAGCTTCATGAGACCACATCCCAGAGTTGTCTCAGAACCAAGAACAAAGACCCACCCTTCTGTGCATCCTCTAAGTGGATACTTTGTGGTAGCCTGTCTTCCATGGGGGTAAACACTTCCAGGTTACTGTCTTTCTTCAAATCCTTTTGTAATTCCCACGCCTAACAAGCCTAAAGAGCCGTGAATTATATTCAGTTACAGTTTTCACTCTGAGAGATAATAGCCACCGTTTATGTAGCGTTCCTCAGTACCAGGCACTGTGCTAAGTGCTTTGCAGAGACAGTGCTAACTCATTTCGGCTGCACGGCAACTCCACGGGTAAGGGCAACAGCTGTCCGCACTTCAGAGATGAAGAGAATTATGCCCAAGACCATCTGTTTAGCAAGCAGCGTGACTACCAGCTAAAAATGGGTGACTCAAATGCTGTTGCACTTGACCACAACCCTATCCTACCTCCTAAAATGTCTGTGCTTAAAGTGAGTCTTGACCATGGGATATGGTAGCACTTGGGTCCTCTGGACCAGAGGGGTCTGCATTTCACCCTGCCTAACCAGCTGCAAGACAGGGGTGGTGAGATTTGTTACCAGGAGGAAAGTAAGGAGAAAATGGAGGAAACCAGGGTGTTAACTGCATCAGAGACATGGGGCTTGCAAACTGTTTAGCTAAAAGGAGGCAGCCTGGGTGGAGAAGAGAGAAAGGGAAGGAAAAATGAGAACTCCCAAGATAATCAGGTCCACCTCCTGCCTCCAAACAGACTGTTTCTATCCCACCTCAGGAAGGAAAGCCTCTTTCCTATCTAAAAATTCCCAAGTAGACTGCTCCTGCACTGCCTACTCTTCTGACGTCTGAGAGGCATTTATATTTACACGTCTATGTTTTAAATCCTTTCTGTCATAATATACTTTGTGTCTAACCAAAGTCTCCCAAGCTTCAGCTTCAACTCCTTCCCCTGTGAGTTGATGGAACTAACGGGGAACCCCACAGTATCTTCATTCTGAGACTTAGAGTCTGTTATCAGTGGCATGTACCTCTTCTGTCTCAGATCAACTCCTCGTCTTAAGTCTCTTAAGGTTGCCAAGGCAAGAAAGGAAGCCACTTTTGTCTCTTTTGCCCAAGAGGATGAGGGAAGGCACAGAACACATTCCAGCTCCCACCTGCTTGGGGCCCCCTCTTTACCTGGATGTCCAAATTGAGCTGCTCCCAGAGGTCATCGTGCAGGGCCGAGACCTCGGACTCAAGGTTCTCATACTCTATGGTGCTGTTCGTCAGGGCCTGCCAGGGGAGGGAGTACTCACTGAGAAAGCCACCATCACCAAAGCATTCCTCCTATCCTGCAATGGGGCTTGGGGCCAGGGTACCTGAGGCCTGGAGGTCTAGGGAAGAGGGCATAGGGGGACTGGAGAAGAGGGGCACCAGGCTGGGACATTCTGATGACAGCCAAACACTAGCCTTACAAACAGTACAATGGCCCATCCCACTAAAACGAAATAAAGAGGAAACCGAATCCTCTTGAGGTATGTGGACAGGCAGAAAGGGATACTATCCCTTTCATACCCTCCTGTTCTCCCCAGATTGGGGGGTAAAGGGTGGAGGGAAAAAAGGAACGCGCCTGAGGGAGGACGTTTGTTCCCTGGAGGCTAGAGACCTTCCTCCTTTCTGGGCCACACTTTCCTAGGGCTTCTGCTGCTGCTTCTTAGAACCATTCTTCAAGCAGTCTGTGCTGGGGGGTCTGCCCTGGACCCACTGGGAAGCGACCAGGGCAGCAGGCTTTCTGCCAGTGTCCTGCCCCTCTGAGGGAGAAGACAGAAGCAGGCAGCAGAGGTGTTAGAGCAGCCAAGGAAATAAGTAACCCTCAATTTCACACTGTCCCGAATGAATCCAGTACAGGTATCGTTTGTGGAAAGTAAACTCATTTCCTCGGTGGAGGTTGCAGAATGAGCAGGCTGGCATACTTGCTGCCTATTTGCAGGGTAGTGTTAAGGCCTTTGTTTATGCTCTTCCCAGGCAGGGGCACCCTGCTCTTGCCCTCCGGGAGAACCTGGACAAGGACAGCACACGCTGGGAGGTGGTGGTCCTCCCGCCTGGTGCTGCTGGTAACGAGTGCACAGTCCCCCCCACCCACTCCTGTGTTACCGTGGTTGCCTGAGACAGCTCCACACGGATGTTGATGAGCTGGTTCTGCAGCGATTCCTTCTTGTGCAGCAGCTTCTCCGGGTAGGCAGGCTGGCTTCCAAACATCTCCAGCTCCTGGTGGGTCCCCATCAAGGCACTTTCCAGGCTCTCCTGAAGAAAGGCAGGGGGGCGGCATGGGCTGCCCTGACAGCACCTCTCTGGGATTTGAACAGTTGGGGCCCAGCGCTTAGAGGTTCAACAGACTGCTCAGTGGAGGCTATCCTAACACTGGCTAAGGCTCCTGGAAGGGCTTCAGCAGCTCTGTCTAAGGGCAGGACAGAAGTTTAAGGAAGGACAGAGCTTTGTCAGCTTAGTCAGGATGGAGACAGCAGCCCACAACCTTCTCCAGGCCAGCCCCGCCCATCTGCCCCAACTTAAAGCTGCCCCCAGGTTCTCACCTTCTCAGCTCGGAGCTGCTGCACCAGCCTGTCCTGCTCTCTCACCACCTTGTTCTGCTCACACAATTTGCCCAGCAGCTTCTGGAGGCCCAGAGTCGGGGGGAGAAAGAAGGGAATGAAGGACACAGTTTAAGGGGGACCTGGGAATTGGGTTGGCAGAGCCTGGCCTCTGGATACCGGTTCCTTTCCCCTGCTGAGGAACCCTGGGCCTTCACCTTGATCTTGTTGGTTCCTGGGAATAGGAAGTTGGGCCTCCATCTTGGGAGGGGAGGTGTTTTTATTCCCTGAGCCAGTGGGTCGAGTTGAGAGGGCCAAGAGCCAAGAGTTAAGCTCCCGGGACTCCATCGTCCTGAGGGCTGCAATTCACAAAAAGCTAAGGGGATAATGTGCCTCACCTCCCAGGCCGGACTGGAGAGGAGGCAGGGCGTAGGAACAGGCAGTCTTAGGAAAAGCCGTGAGCGATGTAAATGGGCCCCTCAGTCCCACAGGACCCTCCTTCTTCTCTCTCATTCCAAGACCTAGTTCTCCCCTCCTCCCTCCAAAGGGTCAGGATGGCTGACCCGGGGGTCCATCTGAGGTCTGGTCCTGTCTGGACGGAACCTTTTCTGGGCCTGCTGGGCAGATCCACTATGCAAGCAGGGCTGGTGGGGACAGGGAGCCAGAAGGTTGGACCAGACTTCACTTCTGGAAAGATTTGTGCTTTCCTTGCCCACACCTTTATTCATGCCATTCCTCAAATACCTGCTTTTCTCCTTTCTGCTGAGCCAAATCTTATCCCGGGCCTTTGAACTTCAAGGCCCAGCTCACATGCTACTTGCTTTGTCCCTGACCTGCCAGCGCCCTTGGCCACACTTCCCTGCACCCCGCAGGACCTATCATTGATCCCATTCAGCACAGGAATCCTACGTTGCCCCCTACCGCTACCTTGAGGCTCCCTGAGCACAGGGACAGGGATGGGCCCCACTTTTCTTTCTAGTTACCTGTAGGGACGAATGCCACGCTGGGCACAGAGTAGACTGACTAATTTATCTCCTGCCAAAGTCTGCATTCCTGTTATAAGCACTTCCCATTGCTGTTCACAAGAGGACCGGGAGCTCAGCAGAGAAACACATAAGCCAGCGAGGGAGGTGAGGGTGAGTAGGTGGTAAGACAGAGAAAAGAAGAGGGGTGAGGGTGAGGCAGGCAGAATGCTGTCGTTGTGAGAGAAGAGGGAATCAAATGTATGAGCAGGCACCAGAAGGAGAGAGAGACAGACGGAGAACAAGGATGAGGATGGCAGCAGGAGGAGGCTGGCTGGACAGAGGGTGCGGGGAGAGCTGCTCTTACATCTGTGTCTTGCTCGTTTAACTTGTAGGTGTGGATGCTGTCCCGGAACACTTCTGGGTATGGAGGGACCTGCAGGAACAGGGGACGGGTTATTGCAGCAGGGGCAGGATGAGGGTGTGCAGGGGTAGGTAGCTGACACCACAATCCTGCTCGCTCCTGCCAGGGACCACATCCGTGACCTCTGGTGGCTTCCATTCCAGGGATTCGAGCTAAGTCTCTATCCCCTGGCAGGGAAGCCTGAGTGGGCCTGGTCTAGACTGCATCGCAGTAGTCCTGGGTTGATCCTGGGGAGACCAGAATTCTGCTCAAGTCAAACTCTGTATTTCCTCTCCCCTAAGCTCTAGGATCTGCCCCTGAGAGAGGCAGCAGGGGTATGGAGCTCCCGGTGGCCTTTTGGTAACCACCACAAGAACATCAGTGAACCTCTTGGCTGCTTGTGGAGACAGTATGGAGAATGGTAGGAATGAGCATTGGACACACTTGAGAGTTATTCCTGAGTAGATTGAATGCCTGTGACGAGGCTTGTGCCTAAAGCCAAAATGGTGAGCATTCAAAAGCGTCTCTGGGTCCAGCAAATGCTGCCTAGCCTCAAGGACGCCTCTGGTGACCACAGCACATCCCATACACCTCTGACAGTGGATGGTTCCACGTTACACCCCTCATACCCTTAACCCCAACAATGTCTGTCAAGAAGATAGCAAATAAGAAATAAAAGTCCTGGGCATTAAAAAGCAGATATGTGACCCTCAGCTTGGCATGAGATGTTAGAGCTGACTGTTTTGATGGTTTGAAATGGGCCTTTGGTATATCCATGGAAGTGAAGAATGAAGGTGACGGAGTGGAATCAAGGGACAGAGACCAGGCCGAGCCTGTCTCCAGGAGAGATGAGGCCTGGCAGATGAGCGAGTTGGGCGGAGTGAGCCTCATCCCCAGATGGGGCGACTCGACCATGCACAAGCAGCTGGAATGGCGTCGGCAGGGACCATGCTGCCAGGCAGAGGTCTTACTTGCATGAAGAGTTGGGCCCTGGGGGAGGAGTTTTCCACCATGCGGTTCACCATACTGATGAGAGTCTCGCTCTCACTCATCTGCAGCAGAGGAAGGAACGGACGATTCACACTCAGACCCCAGGAGAAGACTCTCCCCGCACCCAGGAAACAGGAGAGAGTGGCTCCTCTCCAGCCTCCAGCACCCTGCGCTTGGCCTCATCCATCACTCGCCACCTGTGACCTCTGGTTCAGGACCAGCTCTGAAGCTGCCCTTGTGGAAAGGCCACAGAGGGGAGCTGGGAGGCTGCTGGGCCCTTGCTCGAGGCCCAGTGACTCTTCCCTGGGGTGCCTGACTGTTGTGGGTCTCCTCCGCATTAGCCACGGTTATCACTTCCTTGTTCCCCACCTCATCTCATACCACTTTGGACAAAGACCACACAGGCAGTTGGAAGGCTAAACTTCCAAATTTGTACTAAACGAAAGAACTAAAAAAGAAAATCTGGGACCAGCTCTCCGAATGGGCCTTCCCAAACAAGCAGGCCCCAGGTCCCTTTCCCTGACTCCTGGTCACCCTCAGCTCTAGTGTCGAAAGGACTGCTAAACACGGTTTCCAGAGCTGGGCTGGCAGCATCCATGATGATTTCGGATGACGCTAGGTAGCAAACAAGGAGGCCAAAACAAGCGAGCTGCGTTAAAGGGACAACATCGGATGTTGGGACACTGTTCTCCAACACGTTATCTCTATATGTCAAGGCTCATTTGGAGCGTTGAGGGGGAGAGACTATTTGCCAATTAAAAAAGAGAGAACTAGCCGGGCTCGGTGGCTCAGCCTGTAATCCCATGCCTTTGGGAGGCTGAGGTGAGTGGATTGCCTGAGCCCGCGGGTTCGAGATCCGCCTGGGCAGCAAGACCTCATCTCTACAATAAATCAAAAAATCAGCCGGGCGTGGTAGCGCATGCCTGTAATTCCAGCTACTCGGAAGGCTGAGGCGGAAGGATCGCTGGAGCCCAGCAGGTCGAGGCTGCGGTGGCCGGGAGCGGCCACTGCACTCCAGTCTGGGCGACAGAGTGAGACTCCAACTCAAAAAAAAAAAAAAGAGAGAGAACTAAAGAGAGGGAAGGGAAGAGGAAGAGGAGGAAGAGGAAGAGAAAGGAAGGGTGGGAGGGAGAGAGGGCAGACCAACCAAATCAACCAGAAATGTCATTTCCTCCACTGGTTCCAGTGTAAGAGGATCACAAAGTGAAGCTATCAGGGAATGCCCTTGGCCGTGTCCCTTTAACTCCATTGTTCTAGGGGAAGGCAGCAGAAGACAGAGGGAGTTGCCCAGGAAAAGCTTTTCAGGAGGGAAAGTGAATGAGGGAAGGGAGGAAAGAGCCACATTAGGGAAGATCTTCTGGGGATCCCTCATGGTTTTTTTCCGGTGTCTCCTCAACTTCAGTTGAACTCACACTGTCTTTTCTTGCTCACACCCCTTTAAGGCAACAGCCCAAGTGCAGCCTTGCTCCTGTGTGCTGTAGACAGGCAAGGTCACCCACCACCCCATTTGTAGGGTCTGCAACATTTTTATTTTTATTTTTATTTATTTATTTATTTACTTTGAGTTGGAGTCTCACTCTGTTGCCCAGACTGGAGTGCAGTGGCCGCTTCCGGCCACCGCAGCCTTGACCTGCTGGGCCCCGGTGATCCTTCCACCTCAGCCTTCCAAGTAGCCGGAATTACAGGCATGCGCTACCATGCCCAGCTGATTTTTTGATTTATTGTAGAGATGAGGTCTCGCTGCCCAGGCGGGTCTCGAACCCACGGGCTCAGGCAATCCACTCACCTCAGCCTCCCAAAGGCACGGGATTACAGGCTGAGCCACCGAGCCCGGCTTGCAACATTTTTAAAGGCTTCTCTAGGATCTGATTTTTCTACCTCTTTATCCAGTTGGAATTTTGTGTGTGTGTGCAGTATAAAGTATGATTTAAAAGACTTTCAAAAGAACACTTGTAATATGAGGCTGAGTCTTTGTAAGAGTTAACAGTCAACAGGACATCAGCATTTTCTGTAGGGATCCTAACTCAAGTCTGTCCCTATCTTCATGGAGTGCATGTGTGCATTATGTCCATTGTGTATGGGGTGTGCATGTATGGTATATGTGTAATGGGGGTGTGTGTGTCATGCCGGTGGCCATGCATGGTGTGTGCAGATTGTGAGTTGAGTGTGTGACATGAGTGTACAGAAGACAAGGCAGGTCTCCCAACACACCAGGCTTCAAGAGTGTATGAGGCCCGGGCTTTCCCTGGGTACCTGCTGATCTCATTGCTTCCCCCAAAAGTGAACTTAAAGCAATAAGAAAGAGCAGGGATGTCCTCACGCCTGCCTGCTCCCACCTGCAGCTTTGGGGACCATTCAGCCGATGTGGATCTTGCCTCCGGAGGATTCCTGTGTGCTACCTCTGTCACTCCAAAACGTTAGAGGAAGCACCTAAAAATATCTCAGTTGATATTTTTGAGTTTTGGAAAAACAATAAAATAATAATAGCAATCACCACCCCTTGCCAATGCCTGACAAAGAGCTCTCTTATGAATCCCATGCGATTTTTCCAACGTCTGTGAGGAAGAAAGGGCAGGTTCCGCAACGCTATGACTGAGAAAGCGAAGACCCGAAGAGACAGAGTAACATTTCCAAAAAAGAAGAAATATCCTTGTAAATGGCAGAGCTGGAACTAGAGTGGCAGTGTCTGACTATGCTCTGGATGCTTCTCTTCATCCTAGACTGCCTTTATCCAGGAGGGGGTCCTCTGGAAGGTTATTTCTGAAGCCTCAACCTAATGGCCAAGTCCTTCTGTAAGGGCAGAAGCCCCCAGGAAGGGGCCTTGCTGTCTGCACTGAATGCTCACACAGTTAGGCATTGTGAATGAAGTAGAAAGACAATCACATGGACCACGGGGAGGACAGCCTGCCCAGGAGGATACTGAGTCCTGCTCCCCACCACTCCAAGGTGCAGCAGACACTTACTAAGAGAACCCTGTGCTTCCCAGCCCTGCTCTGAGTTGGCATTCTGGGACTTGTCCCCACACAGACTAGAATGTTCATGGTGTGGACACAATGGGCTAGTTCTGGAACTGGAACTGGAACTGGAACTGGAGCTGGAATGCAAGGTCCTTGATGGCTGGGAGCAGCCCCTGCTGACTAAACTGTGGATATTGGCACTTCTTCGTAACCGAGATCTTCTATGAGAATAAATGCATTGTGACGCTGAGGCCCTGTGAGATGGGCAACATGACTTGCGACTAGAAGAACCAAGAATTGCAGCTTCCAGCCTCTTATTTCAAGTATATGGGTTTTTTTCTGCAACTTTAAGAGCATGAAATCATCCTAATGCTGTCTGACTGCAGTTCTGTCACCTATTAGATGTTTCCTCAGCTATAAACTGGGTCAAAAGCTTGGAGTCACATTCCAAGCTTTGCTATTCACTGGCTGTGTGTCTTTGGCAAGTTATTTAACCTCTCTATGCTTTAGTTTCCTCAGCTGTAAAATGGGGATAATAACAGTCCCCACCTTACAAGGTTGTTATGAAGATTAAATGAGTTGGGGAACTGCAATATGCTTAGTATAGTACAGGGTATGGAGGACGCACCCAATAATGGTAGCTACTGTCATTATTGCTATTATTATTATTACTATTGTTATTATTTCTACCATCCCAGGCTGCTTCCACAGGACAACGCTGTGTACTTTCAGGTCCCCTGTGGTTTGTGGCACAGATGTGAACATAAGAGTATGTGCTCATATAAATGTCCAGCACGTTGACCCCCAGCCTGTCTAAACTCAGTGAGTATCACAGCTCCCTTAGCCCAAAAGTCAGAGTAGCCAAGGGTTAGAACTCTAGAGCTGGAAGCCCAGGCAGCCGCCCACCTGCCTCTGCTCCTTGCCTACCTATAAAGTCGAGTTGATAATATTCCCCCATCTACTGCATTGAATTCTTAGGAAAGCATGAGCTGTGCATGCCAAAGGACTTTGCAGCAAAACTAACAAATACACTGAATTAATATGATGTTTCAAATTATCCTAGGGAGGGGTCTGCAGGCCTCGGTTTACAAATTATGAAGATATGGAATACCATATGAAAACTTCCCAGATTCAGGCTGAACTAAATTCTTAGCACTTTAGGTTCCAGCCCAGCCCACAGTTGTCTCTGTTACTCCCCTCCTCTCACCAGCCAAAATGCAAATTGCCCCACCCCCAAGGGCACCTCCATCTGGGCTAAACACTGGAGAAATAAGAGGTGGCATTAATTATTCACGTGCCCATTTTGTAGGCTTCTTTCCCCAGGAAGTTCCCAGCTGTCCTAACGGGCTTTGACCACAAGGGGTGTGAAGGGGCAAACCAAAGCATAAGCCACTTTGTTGTGTCCTACTTGCATCAACAAAGGTTGTCAAATGGTGGGAGGATGAGGAGGTGGGGAAGAGCGGGGAGACGCGACAGGGGGTGGTGGGATGGTAAGAGGGCACCAGCTCTGCCTACCTGCTGATCCAAATACTCTAGGTTTCTTTGCAACTGAAGATCTAAAAGTTCATCCTACCCGGAGCCCGAGGCCAAGAGGCCAAACAGCAACACAAACAAACAGGAACACACAAAAGAAAACAATAAAAAAGAAGCAAAGCAGTTAAGAGTTGGCTGGACAAGGACAAGGAGAGGCCTCTCTCACTGCCCTTAAGTAGTTCTGGGAAGGGGCGGCTGGGGCCACGGGCAGGCAGGGCAGCCCTCTATGGGACACTCCCGGGGAGAGGAGGGACACACTCCAGGCCCCAACATCATCTCTCCTAGGTCTGTCTTGCCCTCCCTGGGAGAGGGGAGCACCACCGGAAGCAATTTAGGCAGCACTTTCTAGCAGCTGTTTCTGAGATTTCTGGGAAAACTGGTTGTTTCTGGATAGGTACATTTGTTGTGGGGTCAAGGCTTGGATACTGGCAGTGAGAATCAGACAGAATGGGAGAAAAAGCAGCTGCCCTCCACGCCCGTCTGGGCCTCCTCCACCCTGACTTCCTGGTGCCGTTGTGGAAACAGGCCAGCAACAGCTTCCGGGCCAAGGATTCTGCCTTTTGGTCCCAGTGGTCCTTCCCAACCCTCCCAAGCAGAGCGTCTGCATCTAGTTCTCCAGGCGGCGGCAAAAATTCTCAGAACAAATTCCAGGGAGAGACACAGTAGAAGAGGGAGAGGAAAGAAGGCAGGAGACATAATATGGAAAAATCTTTTCTTCCTTAATCATACCACCCGTCTCTTTCCCCAAAGGTGGCATTCCAGGCTAAAGGACACATTGAAACAAATATGCTTAAGGGGAAAAAGTTTAGAAGACCGTGCTTGTTGTTAGGGGCTCCAGCCTGATTTTTTCTTCCCGGTCCATAATCTGAGACCCCTATCCAGTTCCCTTCTCCTGAATTCTGGAGAGATGGACCAGATATTACATGCTCCCAGATCTCATCCCTGTTCCTCTATCCTGTGTCACAGAGGAGAGGGGTAACCGGCACCAAGCGGTACTGGGGCTAGAGTCCTTGCCAGGAGGGAGGAGGTATCCAGAGGCTACTAAAACCCGGACGGGCTGGGCATTGGGCACAGAGCCCCCATGGAGGCTGCCCCAGTTCAGCTCCGCCCTTGGTGGAAGCAGGGAGGGGAGGTCCTGCAGTGGGGTGAGGGGGGAGAGAGGACGTACCATCTTATCGTGAACCGTGGGGGATGGTGGGTAGTTGTAGGGGAACAGTCCTGCAGGGACTGGCCGCCTGTCTCCCAGGTAATCATACTGGAAGAGAAAGGGATCGCATAGGTGAGGGGGCTGGCTGGGACATGGACTTCCCCACCAACTGAAGTGCAAGGTTAGGGTATTTATATTCAGTCCCAGAGCAGTTTTCATACTAAAATGGACAGAAGCCCCCCTCTTGCAACAATCTGTCTAGGTCCTCAAGATTTGAAAAGACAGAACCCTCTCTGCTCTCTTACATACAACAGCATGGTTCCCGGTACAACCTGGGGACAAGCACAAAGAACAATGTTCCTACTTAGAAGGCAAAGCAATGCAATCCCCTGAGGCAGCTTTCCTGGGGACAGACTCGCAGGCCGGGGGCTCCCCTGGGCAGCATCACTGGACAAACAGCCCAGTGGCCCCACGTCCTAGATGCCCCCATGACTCCACCTGCCCTCCGCGGTGGTCTTAGGTTTCTGGGGATCTCAGGGGATGAGGAGGAAGGAGGGGCAAGCTGGTGGCTCACCTTGGGGGAGCTGATGGATCGCCTCATCACATAGGCAGCGGGGTCAGCATAGATGTCTTCACTGCGAGGTGGCAGCCGCTCAAATCGGGCACTGGGTGAGCGGACCGGGGAGTAAATGCGGGTACGGCTGTAGGAGCCCTGGCTGGGCGAGCGGGGCACGGAGTGGGACCGGGGCTGCAGGGACAGGCGGCGCAGGGAGCTGGAGGCAGCATCCAGCTCGTCATAGTAGACTGGCTGCCGGGAAGGGCTGGGGATCCAGACGGTGCCATCTTGCCGCCCGTAGCTGGTGGGCTCCTTCCACTCACGCAGCTGGTAGGCAGGGCCACCCCCGTTGCGGAAGGAGTGGCGCTTGTCCTCCAGGGCCCAGGGTGGGCTGATCCGATCGTAGGCGGGCATGGAGCAGATGCTGTCCGGCCGCACCCCTGGTGGGTAGTATTGGTAATCGTCGGGGTATTGAGAGGAGTAGGGGCCGTAATACTCAGGAACCCTGCGGGACATAGGGTAGAACCTAGAGGGACTGAAAGACAGTGGGGGGACACTGTAAGGAAGGCAGACAATACGGTTACCCTTCCCGCATCCACCCAAGCCCCAGGCTGGCCTTGTGAGACGCAGAGCAGCCACAGCCCAGGCAGGGGCAGAGGTTGATTCCAGAGGTCAGAGAAGGACTCCTGTCCTCAAAGCTCCCTTCCTCCACCAGCTCTTGGGCCAGAAATGTCACTATTCGGATCTTCAATCTTGGTCTCTTAAAAATGGAATGCCCCGGGAAGAAACGTGAAGCCTTGTTAGCCATCTCCTGCTCAGGTTAGGCCAATTTGTCAGCTCCTTTCCAAGAGAGGCAAATAGAAGAAAGTCTACCAGGCACCCGAAGGAGGGCGACGCAGGAGGGACAAAAGGGCGGCTTCCTGAGGGTGTGACCTTGTCAGGGACCGGACCCATGGCTTCCCGGGACTCATCCCAAGTGAGGCTCTCTCCCCAGGCGCCAGACCACCAGCAGTGAGTGGCAGCTCAGGCCACTAGAGGGCAGGCTCCTCCCAGGCCCTGCGGCTTCCCCGAGGCAGTTGCCTACAGTCCCTGGAGCTGCCCAAATCTTCAGAGGAGCCTGTGGATCCACTTGCCCTAATAACAACCGTCCGGCCAGTAAGTGTCTCCACATATTTTAGTCAGTCATTGGCTAAAGGAGTGAATGGTTATAGAGGGCAGTGTTAGAACCAACGAGCCGCTTTGTTTTCATATGTATGTGTGTTTTGAGTTGGAGTCTCACTCTGTCGCACAGGCTGGAGTGCCGTGGCACGCTCGTGGCCACCACAGCCTGAACCTGCGTGGGCTCAGGTGATCCTTCCGCCTCAGCCTTCCAAGTAGCTGGAACCACAGGCATGTGCCACCATGCCCGGTTGATTTTTTAATTTATTGTAGAGACGAGGTCTCACCATGTTGCTCAGACTGGTCTCGAACTCCTGAGCTCAGGCAATCCTCTCCCCTCCACCTCCCAAAGTGCTGGGATTACAGGCTTGAGCCATCATGCCAGGCATGTGTGTTTGTTTTAACATTATAGAAATAATGCCTTTAAAACAATTAAAGCTGCTGGGTGTGGTGTCTCACGCCTGTAATCCCAGCACTTTGGGATATGGAGGTGAGAAGATTGCCTGAGCCCAGGGGTTCGAGACCAGCCTGGGGAGCTTGGCAAGACCTCGTCTCTACAAAACAAAACAAAACAAAACAAAACAAAACAAAACAAAACAAAATTAGCCGGGGCAAGGTGGCATGAACCTATGGTTCCAGCTACTTGGAAGGCTGAGGTGGAAAGGTCACCTGAGCCCACCAGGTCAAGGCTGTGGTGGCTATGAGCATGCTACTGCACTCCAACTTGGGCAACAGAGTGAAACTCCCACTAAAAAAAAAAATTAATAATAAATAAATAAAATAAAACAGTTAGAACTATTCAAAATGGAATTGGTTTGGGGGTTAATGAGTCTTTTGTGGGGAGAAACACTAGAAGAGAGGATGCTGTAGGAGGGACTGTGGTCTGGACAGATATCTGACTAGAATAATTTCAAGGCCCCCTCACTAAGTCTGCAGGGTTCTGGGCTAACCAACACCCCATAGAGAGGCACTGGGGCACTCTTTCCTTCTGAAGGAAACAGACAGAGCGATGACAAGAAGCAGCGGCCAGACTCTAGGGATGAAGCCATGGGGCAGGAAGAGACTCTGGCAAGCCGGGAATCAAGGGATTTGCCCGGTTTCCCAACTCGGCCTGGCTTGCATGTTTCCAACAGGGGGATGCCTCATGAGCTCCTGAACCCACTCCCGTGCCCTAGCCGTAACAACTTCTCGCACTGGCCCCTGCCAGGACTTACCTCCGAAGGTCTTCAGGTGGTGGCACCCCCCGGCGCAGGTTCACCCACTGCTGGAGCTGGTTCATGGAGCTCTTGCGCTGGGCAATTTTGTCAGGGTTGGCGCGTGGCGGGAAGCTCCGCCGGTGTCCCCCACTCTCTCCGTCCTGAGGTGGGAAAGCCGTGCTCCCCGGCCGGCTTGGGGAGCTGTACTGCCAGCCATTGGCCTGAGCAGGCTGCTCCCCACCCCCACCCCCTGGCACCCTTGGGCCCTCAGGGTAAGGGCTGCCCGGCTCTGAGGCTGGCTCTGGTCCAGTTGGGATGCCATTAGCTTTCACCAGAGGCTCTTTCTTGACTTCAGGCCGCTCAGGCCTCCTCTCTGCCTTCTCACAGCCTCGACCGTCACCCTCCCCTCGAGTCTTGGCCTCGGGCTCAGGCTTGGGGAGGCTGTTGTGGGGTGGCTGGTGGTGATGTTTGCTGGGTGGGATGTTCTCCGAGTCTGGCTTCTCATGGCTGCAGGAGGCCAAGGGAGATGTAAGTGACTCCAGCCCAGCATGGAGCGGGGTGGGGGTGACTGGGAAGGAGGAAAGGACTGGGGATGAGTGGGCAGGAAGGAAGTCACAGAACCAGGATCCCGTGAATACCAATTCTGCTTTGTAAGTCCCACTGCTTTACCTTCTCACTCCAGCCTGGCGATTATTATCCCGTGTAACCTGGCCCTGCCCATACCTGCTGTGCTCACTCTGTCCCCTGGGTCTTCTCTGCAGGTCACTCTCCACTCTCCTCTGCTGGCCCGCTTTGAGCCCAGCCTTCACGCTATGCCCAAGACTAACCTCACCCAGTCTTGGTCTTCTCTGCAATCTGTTTCTGATCCAGCCCCCCAAACTGGGTTTTCACTCTACTGAAGTTTCATGACAATGACTGTCCTCAACGTCCCAGTGGTAAAGACTTGTTACCTATAGACAGTTACATATGTGCCTTATTGGCAGGATGGGTGAGATGATACCTCCCCTTCAAGTCTGCTGTGGGATGAACCATGGCACAGGTTGCTGGGGCAGGAGTTGCTGCCTCTAAACTCACAGCATGTAAACACATTACTTCCCTTCTCTAAAACATGTTTCTTCTGGGACTGACTTTCTGTTAGAATATAGGCTCTACAAGGGTAGGAACATGGCAGGCTTTCCTTCCTGTATTCTTAGCACCCGGTATAGTGCCTTACACATCTACTTTACAGGAGGCACTTGTGAAATGAACGAACTTTTGGAAGTGTGCCCCTTGGTTGAAGCGAAGATGGAAATTTATGACAATTTTCTCCATACAGCTTCTCAAATTCAATATATTCAAGCATTCTTGTTGAAATATTGCTTGGTAAACATTTCTAAGACATGTGAATAGACTTGGAGTCTACACTGTAAAACCCCCTTCTTCTGGATCCCCGTTAACACCCAACTCAAGACTCCACACCCAGTAAAGGAGAGACAGACGTTGAGACCGTGGGTGACGATGGGTGATGGGAGCAGCCATATGTTAAGAGTTTGCTACATGTCAAGAGTTTTACACGCACAGTGTGTAGTCCTCAAAACCACCCTAAGAGTTGGGATTATAATTGCAGGCTTGGAGCAGAGGAAATTCATGTTCCGAGAGGGTAAGCCCCTTCCACTGAGGTCACACTGTGGGCAAGTGGCCAGGGTGTGATTCTAAGCTTTCCTCCAAAGACTGTGTGCTTAACACACAGAGCCGAGAAAAACAAGCAAATGACCGTGACCTCTGGCCCCTGGCCAGTCTCCAGTGGGACCGGGCTTCTCTCTTGGCCTCCCTCAGCTCAGAGGGAAGTGGAGGGGCTGGCCAGGGGAAGAGAGGCTTCAGGTTCAGACATCACTTTGCCAGGCCTCTTGCTCAGATGCGAGGAGAGGGTTCACACACTCTGTGAGTTCAAGTCAGCATGCTGGGCTCAACAATGGCATAGAGTTGAGCATGTCAGTCCTCCTCCTCTTCCTCTCCCCCTGCTCATGTCCAGGACTCTGCCACTTACCTGTGGCGTGTAGCTTGGGGCACCGACTTCTGGGCTGGAGGGATCTGTACTCGGGCAGCCTCCCCCATGGCCTGGATCCAGGCCTCCTGCTCCTCAGGACTCTCGGCACTGAAGAAGTAGGTGCGGACACCGGCATGCTCAGCCTGTGGGGAGAGGCAGTGCGTGGAACTGGCTCCGGCCTCATCCACCCAGCACACAGTCACCTGTTGGGAGAGGACACCAACACCCACAGAGTGGGCAGTTAGTCAGGCCACCCCCTGCACCTGCAGCTCTCTTCCCCACATGGAGCTCAGGAGCAAGGTGAAGAGGGTAGTGCAGCTATCCCACATGCTCTAGCTCGTATCCAGATCTCTGCCCTGGCTAGCTCTCTGGATGCCATTAGGCAGCCCAGTAGCCAGGGAAGCCTACTTGTCCCACCTGGGGTGATTATAAGCAGGAGGGACAATTACCACACCCACTTTCCCATCCAATTCCAATATGAAAGGCAATTACCCAATGTCTGGGGGAGATGACCCCTGAGCGCATGCCAATCTCAGTCCCAGCTTCACTGCTGAGAAGCTAGCACTGTCTCTTCCCCATGGAGAGACAGCCCGGCCCCTGTTCACGGGCAAGCAAGGGCATGCACTGGCATACAGTCGGAGCACACTACCTAGTTGGTGGCTGCGAGCAGGCACAGCGGGCGGGAACCCAGAGGAGAGCTCCTGTCCAGAGGAAGGGTCCTCACGCGGTCAGAGGAGGAGAAGCAGAGAACAGGTCAACCAAACACCAGAGGGAGAAGCAGAAGACGATATGGCAGAAAACGTTGAGGAGCACAGGGAAGGGGGAAATTCAGACTGTCCCCTTTTACTTGATGTCACCACTGGGATAACAGCACCCAGCAATGCCCAGTTCAGCCTACCAAGGGGGCGGGGAGTAGAGAGTTTGCACCACAGAAATTGGGGCCAGTGGTAGAGAGTGAGTCAGGGAACCTTAGCTCTACTCCTGACCAGCTCTGGAACTATAGACATGTCGTGCTTTGCTCTAACACATCTTAACTGATGCATCTGTTTAATGGGGAGGGGTTTGCCTGGTTCTTAGGCCACAGTGAAAAGTGCCCATAGTACTAGATTCTTTCTGAAACCTCAGCATACTCCCCAGTGAGACCCTCTATCTCCCTCAAAAAAAACAGTAGCCTGGTTCATTCCACTCAACAGGGAGGTCTAGCAGTGTGAAGAGTCTCAGATGAGAGCCTCACTCCAACCTCTGACTCCTTGGGGGTTGGGAGAGGAGCCAGAGCTCCTCTGACTAAACCTCAGGGCTCCCCCAAGCAGCCCCCTCTAAATGCTTTCCTGACCCAACCCTCATGAGCTTACTCAACTGCAGCTGGTCTCACCTCACCTCCATCTGTCCCCAGCCTCAATTTCTTTCAGACAGGAGCCATTACTCAGCAAGAAGCAGGGTGGGCCTCCTTTTTCTGGGCCCACCCTCCAGCGGAAAGCCCAGCATGAGGGCAGAGCTCAGGATGGGTGTGGGAGAGGCTGGGGCTGGGGAGTTGCTGATGAAAAGTCAGTGAGGTTGTCAGGAGGTAGCTGGGACTTGAGACGGCACCGTGGTAGAGAGACCAGGACTCAAGCGAGCCCTCTGGGTGGAGAACACAGGGTTATTGTAGAGGAAGAGAGACACACAGGCAGGGCTCGTGGGTGCGTCCCAGGGCAGGCGGGAATGGGCAGCAAATGAATGCATCAATTCAATTAGCATCCAGCGAGCGGCTGTGTGTGTGGAACTCGCCGGGGGCACCAGTCACAAGGAAGGCAAAGACATGCTCTTGCACTTGAAGAGCCCACAGTCACGCTGGGGGACAAAACATGCCACAGGAAACAGGGAGAGAGCAGAGGCACAGGGACAAGTGCAGTGACAGGGCAAGGCAGAGGGCCTGGGAAAAGACAGGGCCATTGATGAGGAGGAGGGGGTGGAGGGACTGGCTTAGAACCACGAAAGGGGGCCTAAGAGTTGGCGAAACCGTCCCGGCAGGGCGGGGCCCAGCAAGTCTGTGTAGGGCTAGGTTAAGAAGAGGTTAAGGCACTCAGCGGCAGCCTGGGCAGGAACAGTCCCTGGCTCCCATTATTAGCCATCCAAGAGTTTCGCCTGGTGGCCACAGCAGGACAAGCCTCCTGTCTGTCTCATCTCCCCTCCCTTCCCTGGGGAAGGGCCACTGAATAGCCACAATCAGAACCCTTTGTGGGCCACTGAGCGCAGCCTACAGAGCTGGTTTTTAAAGAGGCAGTGCAGCGAAGGGGAAGGAGACCCCGGGCTGGTGGGCACAAAGGTGATATCTGGGATTGGTGGTGGGGGTGCGTGTCAGTCACCCAGGGATGTTGCTCTCACGCCTGCTGCTGGCAGAACTCCGAGCTGGAGTGTGTCTCTGTCTGTGCACAGGTCTGGTGGGGAGGCTGTTTAATTGTGTGTGTGGGTGTGTGTGTATGTGTCTGTGTATAGCAGGACTGTTTGTTGTTGGTTAAATAACCTGCTTCTATTTCCCCAGCTAGAACCAGCTCCTGGAGTCAGAGTTTTATTAATTGTTCATTCTGTTCACACCTCTGGCATACAAGACCCTGGGAGGCTGAAAACTAATTATGTGTGAAGTCCCTCCTTGTTCCCCATAGCAGAACCTGTGCACACTGCCTGCCTCTTTTCCGTGGCTGGGTGACCAGAGTCTGAAGGACAGAAAGGAGCAGAGTCTCTGAGGCTCTAGAAGCTTAGATGCTGACCTGGGGTGACCTCCTGGTCCTATCACCTAATGCTGTAGCTTTGAAGGGTCTTGGACAGCAATTCTCAGCTGGGGGAGAGAGGGCTTTGTACTAAGAAAATGCGTCGTCAATATAATAATTTTATACTTGGAAAATGAAAAGGAACCTATGAGTTTTGCATCATAAAATACAAAAAGGGCATGAGATTTTTATAGTTGGTAATGGGTCATGAATTTTTAAATGTGGAAAAACACTGGCCTAGGATGAGCCAGCTGCTGGCGCGTCTTTGGCGGGTGGATCCCCCAGGGGTTCAGAGGGAGTGACATTGAGCAGGCAGGTGAGTCCCATTTTCCTGTGCACTCATTCTCTCAAATTATTGTCTACATAAGGTTTGCAGCTCTTGAGTGGAATGAAACAACTTTTAACTTTCTCTAGAGATTGAAATTTAAGTAAGTATGACTGGGTGGGGTGGGGGGTGGGGGCCCAGTGCCCTGGGACCATGGTAAGGAGAAAGCCTTTCCAGAATAGGTCCCAGAACCTACCAGCCACAGCTCTTGCCTCCCAGGGGTAAGGCCACAGGACCAAAGGCCCAAGGACTCAGGACATAACTCTGACTTCCCCAGGAAAAACTGTGGTGCCGCTGAAGCGACTTCTACTGGTCCACCTTAGAAGGGATTACCCACCAGACCCCCGAGAGAAGAGGAGAGAGTCCCCACCTCACTTTAGCCTTACATTAGACTATACTGAGCCTAGGGGCCATTACCTCCTCCCTCCTCCTCCTCCACCACCACCACCACTCAGGATTCCTTAGGGAGATGGCTCTTGCTCCTTCTCCGTTCCCATGTGCTCTAGGAGAGCATGCCTCCCTCCTCCACCTGACCTAGGAGAGGAAGGCCAACTGACCTTAAATGTGTGTTTCCGGCTGATGTTGTCTGAGGGTTGCACCGCTGCTACCCGGAAGCTCAGGAGGGGGATGCTGCCCAGGACGTTCTCCTCCTTCTCATCTGTTGGGGAGAGAGGGACGAGAGGGGTAGGGGTGTGTGTGTGCATACGTGTGTGTGTGTGTGTGTGTGTGTGTGTGTGTGTGTGTGTGTGCATACACAACATGTGCATGTGTGTAGGGGCAGAGGGAGGAGTGTATTGGTCCTAGTACAATACCAACAAATATTTGTTGTTCCTCTACTATTTTTCAGGCCCTCGGGACCACCACACACACTCCAAGAGGCACACTCCCTGCAGTGGGGGAGTGTGGTGGCCCTGCAGATGCTGTTCCAAATGCTGAGACTATAGAGGTGAATAAGAGAAGTTGTGCCCGATCTCTGGTGCACAAATAAACAAGGAAATAACAGCTAACATTTTGGAAGCGTTCACTACTTGTCAGGCATTTTTCGAAGTGAAATTCCTTAATGGATGTAACCCTTCTAACAAGTCCGTGAAGAGGTACTATTATGATCCCCATTTGAGACACAGAGATGTTAGGTAATTTGCCCAAGGTTACTTAAGCGATAAGTGGCAAAACTGGTCTTTAAATCCAAAAGGTCTGCTCCAAAGCTAGTATCCTGACTACTATCCTATCCATTCTGCCCTGTTAAACGAGACCATCCCCGCAATGATACATGTAATAAGGTGACAGGACAGAGCACAGTCGAATAAACCATCCTGTCCTCTGTTCTTGGCTCCTTTGGATTACTCTTCCTAAGGTTTTTCTAGGAGCCCAGGGCGGGCTTTGCCCTCTCCTGCTGCAGACCTCCTTTAAGGTCCCACGTCTTCACAAGCAAATGAATCCCTGCATGGAGCCCTCGTCTCCCTCTTCCCTGGAATCAGGCTAACAACCCAGCTATTACATAATTCATCCCAGATCTCCCAAGAAGCCTGATGGATTAGCTAGTCAGGCCCCCAGCTGTCAGCAGGAGGCCAGAAAGGGTAAGATGAGCTATGGGGCGGTGGGGGGGTGTCACTATAAGACCATGGCAAGAACCACCCTAATTTCCCAGGGATTACTATCTATTCCCCAGGCAGGGGACCCTGAAAAACCCTCAGCCAGGGCTCAGAAGGAATCTCTGAGGGGTAATAAACTCCCTGAGCTCTGCTTCTCTGCTTACTCATCACATCCACAAGGTACTTGGCCCACAGTTCAGCTGTCCTATGCAGACTCCAGCCTGGGGCCCAGAGGAAGGGATGAGCTAACGGAGTAGGAGGGAGTCGGGGCTGGACTCCAGGGCTGTCTTCAGGAGGAGTAGAGAGGGTAAAATTATCCTGAGCCTGGCAGCCTCCAGAGGAGATGCCCCTGCCAGGCCCATTTTAGGGGGTCCTGAGATGATCTCTTCGTGGACAGTGACTCCTCCATTTCCATATGTCTTGCCCCTTTGAGTTCTTAGCTCACTGCGACTCCCCAAATCTCCCAAAGCAGAGATCCTGGCTTTCCTCCCAGTTTCTTTCCCTCTTTGGTCCCAGGATGGCCCCCTTTCCTGGGGGCTCAGCACCTGGGTCTTGGGCCCGGGCAGATTCTTCTCCCCCAGTCTTGAGCTTTCCTATGTGACTGGACCCTATATACTCACCTGCTTCTTGATTTTTTTCCCCCTTGGGGTTCAGGTGGCCACAACTCAGGGACAACAGCACTGGGGGTGGCGGGGGTGGAGGACACTGGGTACAACCTTTGTTGGCCAGGGTTAATGATTTACTGGTTTGTTCCCAGCAGGACTGAGGAAATCAGGGTTCTGCTGTTCAGGGGCAAGGAAGTGGAGGAAACATCTCTCCTGCTTCAAAATAATTTTACCCTCTCTTCTCTCATTCCCCCATGTCTGCTTCCTCTCCCTGCAACAGCATGACGCCACCTTCACAGTCAGCAACCCTCGTTGGTGCCCTCTGAGCCTCCCTTGACACAATGTTGCTGTGTATATTTTAAAAATAACTTCCTAGGGGTGGCTGCGCCAAAGTTATCAGATCTTTGCCCTTTTGTTTGAGTTTTGTTTTAGAGCCAGAGTAGAGAGCTGTAGTTGGGCTAGGTAGACAGGGTGGATGCCGAGAGTGTTCACTTATTCAGTATTGACTGAGCACATACTAAGTGCCACACACTGTTTTGTTTTGTTTTTTTGAGTTGGAGTCTCACTCCGTCACCCAGACTGGAGTGCAGTGGCATGCTCCCGGCCACCGCAGCCTAGACCTGCTGGGCTCTGGCGATCCTTCTGCCTCAGCCCTCCAAGGAGCTGAAACTATAGGCGTGCGCTACCACGCCCGGCTAATTTTTTGATTTATTGTACAGATGAGGTCTCGCCAAGTTGCCCTGGTGGGTCTCGAACCCGCGGGCTCAGGCAATCCACTCACCTTGGCCTCCCAAAGTGCAGGATTACAGGCTGAGCCACTGAGCCTGGCCAATACACTGTTTTAGATGCTGTGGATACAGCAGTGATCAAAGCTGACAAAAATCCCTGCCTCCACGGATTGTACCATACTTTCCAGTGGGACAGAAGGAAGATCTACATACAAGCTCTAGCTGGTAGGTGCCCTACTAGTAGTAACTAGTGACCTCTTTCCTCTTCATCCTTGCCCTGTCTCCCTCACCCTTCCTCAATTTCACCATCCATGTCTATCTACTGTACTGTTGCCAAGCAGGACCTCAACCTCCCTGAAACCTAGTAGGCGTGGTTGAATGAGAATCGAGCGAGTAAGTGCGTGAACTCTGCCCTCCCACTGCCACACCCCCCATGGGTGCAGGGGACCACAGTGGGGAGACCTGCCCTGCCAATGCCCATCCAAAGCAGCGCTCGGTGGCACAGCAGAATGGGAGAGCACGGCGGGCCCTGCTTCCTGCCACCCCTGCCAGCCTGAGGGGCAAGCTCACCTTTGTAGTAGAAGAGGCAACGATCCACCAGGACGAACCAGCGCTTGTTCCACTGCTTAACCCCAGAGCTGGCCTGCAGGACACATGGGGAGACGGTTGTGAGGAGATGCAAGCTGGGCGTGGAGGAGGAGGTGGGATGCAGGGGATAGGGTACCACGCCGATTAGAAGGACGTTCTGGCTCTAGTTGCAGCTCTGCCACCAATGCATGGCAGCAACCCCCTTGAGACCTCGGATGCAGGGAACTGAAATTAGATTATTGCCTGTGACCTTCCTGTTCTGTCGTTCTGGGACTCAGTGCCTCCCCTGAGGAGGATAAAGGGTAAGAGATGAGCAGAATGAGTGAGCAAAGGGCAGGTAGGGATAGTGGCAAGGTCAGTCAGGGAACCCTCAATGTGAAGGGGATATCTCCCCCCACCATAGCCAGTGGGACCTGAGAGTAAGTCAGTGGCTTGCTCTAATTGGGCTGGTGATCCAGCATATTTCTTTTTTCTGCCCCCCCCCCACACTGAGTTGGGTCTCATTCTGTCACCCAGGCTAGAGTACAGTGGCACAATCACAGCTCACTACAGCTAGACCTCCTGGGCTCAGGAGATCCTTTTGTCTCAGCCTTCCAAGTAGCTGGGACTACAGGTGTATACCACCATGCCCAGCTAATTTTAAAAAATTTTTTGTAGAGACAAGGTGTTTCTATGTTGCTTAGGCTGGTCTGGAACTACTAGGCTCAAGCAATCCTCCCACCTTGGCCTCCCAAAGTGCTAGGATTACAGGTGTGAGTTACCATGCCCAGCTGTTCTAGCATGTTTCAAAATCATGACCTCTGCCCATCAGGAAACCTGGCTTGATTCACAAATTTGACACTAATTTTTCTGTGTGACTTTGGGAAGATATTCAGCTTCTCTGGGCATTTATAAAATTACTCAGTTACAGAGACAACAGGAAGGCATACCAAAAAAAAAAAGGATTTCCATAAGCACAGAGAAGCCATAATGCTGTGAGGAGAAAGCAATGGCTACGGTGACCAGAATGGCAGGTCGGCCTCACCTGTTTGAAGAGCCAGCCTGCCTTGGTGACGGGGGCATTGGGGTTTCGCTTCATGGAGTGTGAGCGCTTGCCAAAGGCGACGGCTTTGCGGGATGTTCGAGTTGCCTAGGAGGGGCAGAGAGAGAAACTGGCCTGACTTCCTCTCCTCCTTTTTGCTCTGTCTGCAGGGGAGCAGCCTCTGTTAGGAGCCGCATCACCCTAGGGTTACCCCTGGATTCCCTCACACCAAGCAGCCTGAGTGTGAATCTTGGATCAGTTATGAACTCAAGGGCATGGCCTTTCAGTTTTGTGGCTCTTTGTCATATTTCTAAAATGGGGCTCAAAATAATAGCCCTGCCTGTCTCATAGCTTTTTTTGTTTTTAAGGAGACATAGTAAGATTGCTCATTTCCTCCTGGCCTATCCCCCCCAGTTCCTAACCCCCTACCCCTTTCACCACATGTTCTGGAACCCACTCAGCTTGTAAATCAATTCCCTGCGTCATTTTCCTCTCAGGGGCCTGTGCATTGTCTCACGCCCAACATATCGCAGAGCTGGAAGGAAAGTCAGGTATCCTTCTAGCCCCTCAGTGTCACGTGGACACTGTCATCCTTTCACATTCTAGCAACAATCTCCTTTCTAGAAGCACCACTGTCTAATCTCCCACTGTTTAATCCTCCTCATCCTGATCAGCTTCTAGATTGTTCTTTCAGAGTCTAAGGGTTTTGATGTTAGTCATTCTCTTCACTCTAAGTCTTGCAGTCACTGTGGAAAATGTTCTTGCTCTTGGGGGTGATCCGTCCAATGCCCTAACTTTATGCTACCATGATGTTCTCAACTCCAGTATCCTTCACTTCCAGACACTCACTCCCAGGGCTGCCTCTTCACCCTTGTCAGCACCCCAAGCCCTATCACCCCTGACATCTTTAATTCTAGTATTTCCACTTTAGAGTGGGCTTCCTCAGTCTGTTGATCAACCACAGCAGCTTTTCTACTCCATTGATGTCTCCAGCTCAGCTCTCCCCTTTGGCTCTGGATCCATCAGCTACCTCCTGGTTTTACTTCCTTCCTTCCCCACAAAGCCTAGGTCCCTCAGTAGATGACATCGACAGGACTCTCAAAAGTCCCATCTATTGTATTTTGGCTTCATCTTCTCTAAAACTCAATACAGTATTCCAAACTCATCAAATTATTCACACTCCCTTCACTCACAGCCAGATTATGGTGCTGCTGGAGAGAAAAATCACACTGCAGTACAGACGAGCTTGCCGCAGAGCCACGGTCCCAACCCCAGCAGGCTCAGCCCCAGGCGGCCACTGTGCCCCACAACCTCCGCTGTGCTCTGGAGACCCCTGGCCTCCCCTGCCTCTGCCCTGCCCACAGTGGATCTGCTTCTCCACTGAGAAAATGGAGGGTATCAGGCATGCACTTCCTCGATTTCACACCCTTTTACCTAGAAAATGACTGTCCTTTCCCTCCAATGTCAAAAGAAGAGGCTTCGTCCTCTTTTCCAAGGCTAACACTTTCGACCCACCACCTCCTCTGAGCCTTAGCTCCATTGATCATCTCCTTTCAAATATGCCTTTGCTGTTTCCTCCTCCACCGATTCTTCTCCTCAGCGAACGTGCTCAAGTCTCTCCATCTTAAAGCATCTCCCCACCTCCTCTCAGTCTCTTTCTCTCTCCTCTCAATCTCTACCCCACCCCCATGCTCCCACACACTCCTAAATTCCCCCTTTAACACAATAGCCACTGCCTGCTACAAGGTAATTAATTCCTTCCTTTGCTTTCTCTTCAGCCTCAGGAGGCAGGGAAGAATCCCAACTTTCTCTCCTCCCATTACTCCTAAACCTCCTATGCCTCTTTTCTAAAATTGGCTCTTGCAATGTCATTGAATTAAAGTCACTAAACCTTGACCTCTCCAAAGCACTGGGCAACATTAACCTTTCTAACCTTCCAGAAACTCTTCCTTTGGTTTCTGCAACACTATTGTTTTCCTTTTACTGTCTGCCTCTGGGGCCACTCCTTTTCCATCTCCCCGTCTTCTACTCTAAATGTTGGTGAACCTCAACCACATTTTTATCATTTTATTTTTGTTTTTATCATTATACACTGTACCTGCTTAATCTCATCTTTACCCATTGCTTCAACTACAAGCAATATGATGAAAATTCCCTAAGTTCTATCTATAAGACCTCTCTCCTAACCTCATACTGGTTATAACTGATTGCTTAAGCAGGATTAAATAAGTGCAAAACCAAACCCATTCTCTTTCTAACCAAACCTGTTGATCTGTAGTTCTCATCTTGGAGAATGGTGCTATAGTCCACCCAGCCACCCATCCCAGAACTCTGAGTCTTCTCACATGGCTCCCTCCTCCTTCCATTTTTAAAAAATACAATCATTGATAAGAGGCTGATGAGTCTATTTCCTTGATCATTCTCAAATCCATTCTTTCCTCTCAGATTTCACTTTTGTTGTCTTGTAGGTCCTCCTCTCTTCTTGCTGTTCATCCTCCGTAATGAACTGAAGTTATTTCTCCAAAACACAGTATAAGTATGTCACTCTCTGGCTTAAAGTTTCTTACTAGCTCTCACTCAGCACTTGGGAGTGGGTTCAAATTCCTTAGCACAGCAAGAAAGGATGGATCTGTGAGAGCTGGCCAGACCTGCAACCCACCTCTGGCCCCTTTACCCATAGGCCCTGAATCTGGTTCTCTCCCATTTTCTATGCTTTTGCTCACCATGCTCCCTCGAGGGGGGGGGCCCAACCTCCCTTGAACACTGACAAATCCCAACTCATCCTTTAAAGTCTGGTGCAGACTCCCCCTCCCCCACAGAACCTCCCTGATCCCTCTGAGCAGTTAGCTGTACCCACCTCTCTGTATAGCTGTATAGAATAAAACTTGTCACACTGTGGTGTGACTGCTGGCTTTCTGTCTCCTCCACTGCACTGAGTTCTCTGCAGTGGAATACTTTCATTTTGTTCATCGCTCTATCATTAGAGCCAGCAATGTCCAGTCATAACAAGCACTTAGTAAATCCTTGTAGAGGAATTGGGTTTTATTACAAAGTACCCCCATAACCAAGAAATAAAATTATATTCTGAACATTACCAGTAAAATCCACACAGAGTGGCTGAGTCGCCATCTGAAGATGTCACCCACCACCCTAAGGATATGCAAAGCCCTACTTCCTTCCCTTTTCTCTCAGCCTCTCACTTCCTCTCTCCATGGCCTAGAAGCTGCCCCCCCATAGTTTATGGCTCTGGGGCATCCTCCCGCTAGCCCTTCAACATCTCAGCCTCCTAATCCTTCTGCCACAGCATTCCAGCAACCTGAAGTCAATGCAGCCATCTGCCTTGTCTGCTCTCACAGCCAGACTTTGAACACTGCTGGTGGAGAACCACACAAGCCTGCGGATGGGGGCCACACAGCATCACAATCTATAGCCTCAACCACCCTTTGGAATAATAGGGCAATGTTTTATGTGCCTCTTTGTTGACACTGTTCCTGGTCCCCAACCCTACACCGAGTATTCTCAATTCCCCAGCCCCCCACCTGATGCATCCCCACCCACCCACTCCTCTCAGCAGTAAACCCTACCACCTGCACCAGTTGGGGGCATCAGGTGGGAGTGTCTTTGCTTTCCTAGACACCCACCTGCCAGCTTCACACACCTTTTTTTATGTAGTCTCAGGAAGAGGTGCCCTTTCCTCATTTAGACTCACAGTACTTCTGCCTCTGACTCCCTCTGTCTCCACAGAAATGTAACTTACCAGCTGTCCCCTTTCTCCTGGACCCATCTCCTGGCTCATCCCCCTCACACCTCTGGCATCTTCAAACCAACGAACAACAAAAACTCCATCTGTCTGTCTTTCGTTATCTTCTAGTTCCCACCCCCTTCTTCTCCTTTCCCTTTATAGTCAAGTTTCTTTAAAAACACTTTTTTGAAATATTTCAAACACTTCAGAAAAGTAGGGAATAATATGATGATGGTCACCTCGCGTTGTTTTCCCTAATAAAATAAGGCAGTTGAGCTGAACTCCCTCGAGCCCCTACCCAACCTCATTACCTTTCCTTCTTCCCTAAAGGCAACCACTGACCCAAAATGAGTCTTCCTGTCCATGGTTATATACTTGCACTGCAGATGTTCCTATAAATATGCAGTGCTGCTTTGCATGTTTGCACATTTTACATAAGTGATATCATATTCCTCATATTCCACCACTTGCTTTTTACGCAACATTATGTATTCTAGATTTATCCTTGTTAATACAAATCGCTCTAGTTCATTTTACTTTTTGGAGAGCATTTTATCACATGAATATGCCACCATTTGTTCTCTAGTTTCTTAGAAGTGCAGTTTCTACTCTTCACTTTCCCACGTCTCCTCTGCCATCCCCTCTTTTATCCTCTCCGGCTTGTCTTCTGCTCTTATCACGACACTCAAATTGCCCTGGTCAGGGCCACCAATGACCACACTGTTGCTAATCCCAAAGGACACTTTCAGCCATAATCTTACCGGCCCTCTCTGCGGCACTCTAGATTTCTTTCTCCTGAGGCTGTCTTCCTTCGTTCTCCCTCTTTGAGCTCTCAAGTCCCCAGGTCCCTCATGAGTGTCTCTCTAGATCAGTGGTTCTCAGTAAGGGTGGGGAGGCTTTGTCCCCAGGGGACATTTGACCATGTCTGGAGACATTTTTGTCATAGCTGGAGAGGAGGTGCTACTGGCAGCTAGTAGGTAGAGGCCAGGACTACTGCTCGACTTTCTACAATGCACAAGATAGTCTTATACTACAAAGAAACATCCAGCTCCAACTGCTAACAGTGCTGAGGCTGAGAACCTCTGGTCTAGATGCTGGTCTCCAACAAAGTTCTGGTCTGAGCCCTCTTTCTTTCCCACTCTCTTCCTGGTTAACCTCACCTGCTCTTGGAGCCTGCAGAAATAGTTGGGCAGGCAGGCTAGGATTTCCTAAGAGTCCCCGAGATCCCACTAAACATGCACTGAAGGCATTTCCTGCTTGAAAACTTGCCTTGAGGGTTGGACTTACCCGGACGCTGGGCCGCTCTGGAGGGACCTCGGACACCATGTTGTGGTTGGATATGTCACTGTTGGTGGTAGCCGGGCGTTTCCCACCTGTTTTATTGGACATGTCCAAAGCCGATCTGATTTCAAGTTTTGAACAGAAGACAGAGACTAGTCAGAGCCAGGAAACAACGGAAACCACCCATCCCTTCTACCCACCCTGCCACCTACTGTGCCAGCATCAGCACAAAATTACATCTCCTGAGTGCCATCAAGAGGTCATCTCAGCCACACCTTCAGTCCTTCTGAGCTTATATTCCATTGATCCTTGATATTCTCCTTTCTTTCTTTCCTATACATTTATTTACAAAACCTAGACTATGGGGCTGGGCGTGGTAATTCTAGCAGCTTGGGAGGCCGAGGCAGGAGGATATCTTAAGCCCAGGAGTTCGAGACCAGCCTGGGCAACCCAGCAAAACCTCGTCTCTATAAAAAAATTAAAAATAATTAGTCAGGCATGGTGATGTGTGCCTGTAGTCCCAGCTACTTGTGAGGCTGAGGAGGGTGGATCCTTTCAGGACAGGAGGTCGAGGCTGCAGCAAGATTGTGCCACTGTACTCCAGCCTGGGCGACTAAGTGAGACCCAGACTCAAACAACAACAACAACAACAACAACAAACAAACAAACAAACAAACAAAAACAAACTATACCCTGGGACTCCAGAACTCCTTTTCCTTCTACTTTAAAAGACACAATGGCCCAGCGACATCTGAGAGTCTATTACCGTTCCTTTTCTTTTTTTTCTCCTTTGATTTGGTGAGCTAGGATCCACAGTGAGGGGAATAGCAGTTGGCTTTTATGATTATCTCAGATCTCCTCAGTGCTTCCCTCAAAGGGCCCTAGGTAATACGCCAACCTCACACCTGTCTTATACTCTTATTTTAACCTATGTGGTGTGCCAACCTCGTTTCTGCCAGACCCCGGGAAACCTGGATGAAGGTGTTGGGCCAGATGGGCCTCAGAAGCTTCTGGTCCTCAGAACTGAGGTGAATGACCCCCAGTGCCTTCTTCTCTCCTTCCCTCCCCACTGCCCTCCCCTGCAAGGAGGCAGTGGGATGGTGGTAGCTAAGGATGGAAAAACCAAACACCAGTAAGTAGGGGCAAGCTTACATTTTCAAGTCAAATTTTTTGTTTTCCTCTGGGACCTGACCAGTCACTGGGTGTAGAAATGTGTTCCGTCTTTCATTGTGGCTGTAGAGGGGGGAAAAAAAGAAAGAGACGTTGTGGTAAAAATGAAGGCAGAGACATAAGCCAAAGGGTGGACAGACCCTGGGCAGTGACAGGGACAGGTGACCCCATAAGGGGCTTGTGGCGCTGTCCTTCAGCAGGGTCAGTTGGAGGCAAGAGGGAGGGCTGGGCTGCAGTCAGGGTGGGGGTAGAGGTGGAAGGTGGGGAGAGGAAGAAATGAAGCCTAGTCACTTTTCCTTAGTCAGTGTTAGCTTTATTAGCGATCCTTGAGGCTGAAAATGAGCCTCACTTAACTCTTTCAGCGGTCCTCCTAGGTGTGTTTTGGGGGGAGGGGAGCCCATTCAACCCCATCAAGATTTCTCTTGTGGCAGCTTCTCTCCCAGGGAGCACCTGCCAGTGCTCCACATAAAAAATGCTCCCTCATTATTTGCTGAAAGAACCTTCTTGTGACCTTGGACTCCTTCTGCTTTATGTTCCCTCTCCTTCTTAAAAGGAAATGGGAGATTTAGAAACTCCAGCCTCAAGCTTGAGATGGGACCCATCCACAACCTACGCCCAGGGTCTCCCTTCTAAGGGCTACTTGATGTCCCTGAGACCTCAGGAGCTGTCAGGCATGAAGGTCAGTGCTGGCTCAACAGTCAGATCTAATTAAGGGATGCTGTGGCTCAGAGTGGGGTGGGGTGTTGTGAGGTCAGCCTGCCAGGAAGCAGGAGGGAGCAAGCTCCAGGGGCGGGGCGTGTGCAGAGGCAGATGGGGCGCAGTGTCGCGAGTCCTGCTGTGGCTCTGCTGAATGACAGGATAGTTCCCCAGGAGGCTCCTGGGGGAGATGGGGGAGGAAGGCGGCAGACAGAGCTTGAAGGGGGCTGATGCAGCTGGTCTAAGCCACACGTGGAGTCACCTGAGGTGGATTCTGTAAAGCGGGGCAGCCATTGGCAAGAATGTAATCGTGGAGATTCTAGCATCCAGCCAGTGGGGGGCTAGGGGTTTTAAGGTCTTTACCCATCCCTCTTGAGAAACACTGCCAGAGCAGGCTCCTCTGTACCTTAAGAAGCAGGCTGCGGGACAGAGACTGCTGTGGCTGCGCCTGGGCCGCTTAGCACACGCACAGCAGAGGGCCAGCTCTGCCCAACAGGCAGCAGGTCAGCCAGCACCTGAGGGAGGAGAGCTCAGCTTTGTCCCTTAGCTGCATGAGAGATATAAAATAACCTTTGGGGGACCCCCTTTCAGTAGTCCAGGACACATCCCAGCCCTTGGGCTGTCTGCTGAAGCTAAAGATAATATCAAAGGGTGTTTCTCAGCTTCCAAAGCTGTCATGTTCAGATCTCATCTAAAGACATGTTGAAGATAAAAGCACAGCAGGCAGTGCCTGTAGTTTATGTGGAAATCTGGGTTTTGCAGCCCAGGCTTGCCAGCCAGGACCCAAAACTGGCCAGCATCCACCAGGTCTGGGCTCTCAGTCTAGCATACTGATAGCCTGCTCCCCACTTCCCAAACTTTCTTCTCACCCTCCTACCAGGTCCAACAAGCACACGCTCCTCAACTTAATCACAGGGGATCTTTGTCAGGAAGAGTAGCTGGTCCCAGTTACCCTTGTCCCTTAATCTGCTCCACCTAGGGGGCCTCTGGGGAGGGGGTAGGCACGCAGACAACTAAAGTCCCTTGAGATGCCAAGTTCTCTGCTTCTTTCTAGCAGCACAGAGCACCCACCCCCTGCCCTGACCCTCCAGTCTCCTTCTCCTCTGTATGTTCCCAGCGGAACTGTTGGAATCTTCCCTGCAGGCACTGGCACAGACAGACATACACAGAGAGAGGCACGCACACAGTCTGCTGCCAACCATCACAAGTCTTTAAGGGGACGGCAAATCTCTCCCTGCCCCAGACTCTCCTACCCAGCAACCCCTACAAATGACGTCCTCTCTCCATCCCAGCGCTACCAATTTCAAAATAGCTTCCCTTTCACAAGCACTGCAATGCAGCAACCATTGACCTAACTACGCTTCCTTCTCCAGGTCATCTCAAGCAGGCCCCTCACTCCGAAGCCCCCAGATGCAAACAGGATGAACGGCCAACGCAGCCTGCTCTGACTTAACTTGGCTCGTGGTCTGTGGAAGAAATCCCTACCTGGCCCGTCGATCAGCCCGAAACTTCAGCATTGTTTTGGCAGCTTCGGCCCCAGTATGGCAGCCTCAGAGGACCCGCCAGCCACCCTGCTCCTACCATCCCTCTGAGAAGTAAGTCCTCCGGTCCAAATCGTAATGCTGTGGCAGAGATGCAGCCAAGACTCTGTGGCCAAGACTCCACTGGTTTCCCCTCCTCCCCAGCTCTGGCACTGGAGAAGGCTGAAGGGGCTCTCCCTGGGTGGTGGCAGGGGTCACCCAGGTGCTCTAGTAGGCCTGTGGCTTTCTAATATTCGGCCAGAATGGTACCGGTCAGAGTACTGGAGCAGAGTCAACGAGGAGGGGATGACATCTTCCCAGTTCAGGTCCCCAAGGAGAAAATGCTGAAATGGAGAGACAGGCATATACGGAGCAGGTGTGCCACTTCAAGGTAGTCCGACCTCACTGAGCTAAGGACGCAGAGTAGCTGGGCGGGTGGAAGAGTCTGGGGCTGCGTTCCCATCTGCACGACAGAAACCCATGCCAGCCCGACCTGCGGGGAGACACTCCTCCCGCCTCCCGAACTCCCAGCTCAGAACACAAGCTCTTGAGCTAAAAATCCACTTGCTTCTCAGAGCCGCTTCAGATCCTGTGGGCACGGGGTTAAATGATGCTCCAGATTCATTTGCTGTGATCGCTGCCGCTGCCGAGAAGCTGAGACCGACTGAGTCTCCTTTCTCTCCTCTCAGCCTGCCCAGCCTTCTTCTGAACCGACAGGAGCCTAGTAAGTGATGCTTCTCTGCCTGCTCTCCCCAGCAAGCTCCCCTCAGACACACAGCCCCAGGTCACCTGCCCTCTGTGTGGTGTGGTCCTGCTGATGGGGAGCAGGTCGAGCAGATGGGCGTGGATGCTGTGGAGCCAGAGCTGGTGGCAAGGATTGGGCTTCTTTGCTCAGGCGAAATCGAAGGAAGAAAGCCTCCTCCCAAGGCTTGCGAGGAAGTGGGCAGCAAATGGGGCTTGAGAGGGGGTCATTGTGTGTTTATTGCTGAAAATCTTCCCAGAAGCAAGAGGAAGACAGATTCCAGCTGGTGATTGTCAGATCTGGTCAGAAGCAAGGAAGTTTGCATCGATGTTAATGCCCCTGAATTCTCCAGAGGCCAAAGCAGGTCAGATCTCCCCCTTCCCAAATGTCCTTCATGTCTTAGGATCCTTGGACCTCAAGGGCCTTCTGAAGGTCATCTCTTCCATTCCCCTGCCTCTAGACAAGCCTGCTCTCCAGTCAATCTTCATTAAGCACCTTGGTTATTTCTAGTTCTAGAAAGGAGCCTCCAGACTCACTGTTATCTTATCCTTCCAAGATGTTCTTTTTGATATCCTGTTTCAGCTCCTCTGGCTTCCATATTATTCCATCTTGTCTTTGCATGACAGATTCTTTTTTTGACCAACGTGGCTCTTTTTAGCAGCACCAGGCAGTCTGTTGACATCATAGTCTGTTGCTATGGCAACTTTGTGATGTCACGACAGACACTGAAAAGGAGGGGCTAATCTAATTTTTTGGATTGAGTCAGGGAACAATTCTATCAGTGAATGGAAAAGCTAATGGACAACATGATTATTTAACCCGTGATGAGACAAGCTGGTCAGATATAACCGGGGTCGACAGCTGCTGATATTTTAAACAGCTTAATCTTAAATCCAAAAGGTCAATATATTCAGCCATTTGTTGGGACTTTGGCAAATGATTTATCCTGGTGACAGGAAGCCTCAGTTTTCAGATGGCATCCTCTCCTTGTCCCTAATCCAGTTACTTGGGTCCTGCTGGGGTCATGGAGAGTTGGGCCCTCTCCTGGTGCCCATGCGAGGCTCCTGCCCGTGCATAGTAGGTGCTCAATAAATATTTGTTGGATGCCTAATAAAATAAACTCTCCATGCTCTGGTTTAATTTTTAACTACCTGTATTTGGAGTTTAACATTTTATTACCAAGGGCTTCCCTATCTTAGCTCTGTCTTAAAACTAATTACTTCCTCTCCATGAGGGAAGCTCTGTTTCT
The DNA here is from genome assembly GCA_027257055.1 of Cephalopachus bancanus. Classification (NCBI taxonomy): domain Eukaryota; kingdom Metazoa; phylum Chordata; class Mammalia; order Primates; family Tarsiidae; genus Cephalopachus; species Cephalopachus bancanus. The sequence continues at coordinate 870,894 of JAPVLO010000569.1, read as the reverse complement.
GCCCCCTCGCCCCCTCACTCAGCTTCCCTGCCTGGCTCCCTCCTGAATATACAGCTTGGCTTTGATCCATCTTCAGTAGGAGGAGAAGAAAATTAAGCTCATCTGCACAGGAGAAGGAGGGGGTGAGGTGCTTTGGGAAAATGAGTTTTCTTCCTCTAGAAGGCAAAAATATCCCCTTTCTCTTCAAGCTGAGCTCAGGGTCCTCCCACAGCCTTTGCTTAAGTTGCAAGTCAAATTACTTCTCCCATGCCCGGTTAAGACAGCACAAGGGAGTAGGAATGAAGGAAGGCTCAAGGGCTTCCCCTGCTCCTGGAGAGCTCTGAAATCCTCAGGATTAAGTCAGCACATAGAATACAGAGCTGGGATCTCTCCCTTTGCCATTATACTGCACGAGATGGCAGATTTTTCACTTTAGGTGAGACATCAAGAAGAACTTACTAGATGCAGAACATTAAAAAGGGACTCATTAGAAAACCTTGAACAATTATCATAATACAATAAGAAAAGGATTGGGAGTAATTAGGAAACTGCCAGGGGAGGAGGGTAACACACCTCATCCACAGGGTACCTGCATAATGAACATTTGTATACTTAACCCTGAATTGTGCCCCACATCTTTAAAATAAAAAAAAATTTTTTTAAAGGAACCAAGGTTAGGTAATCCATTTTCTTACTCCTCTTTCCTTAAACCTTTTGGGATGTCAAAGGTTCTCAGGACACATGGTTATGATATCCAAATGGACCTCCCAAATTCTATCCAAGAAAAGGGAGAATCACAAACAGTAAGGGAGATTGTGTGGGGGAGGTAGGAACATCCCTAAACTCTGGAATTGTTCAGTAGGTGGTCATACCCACTGTACCTATGAGGGTGGACCCATGGCAGTGCCACCAGCAGACAGAGAACTTGGCAGCATCAGGCTTTCAGTCCAAGATCCGGCATGAATTAACAGTGCAACTTTATTTCTTGAGCTCTTAGTCTCCTTGTGTGCAAATGAGGTATTTCAATTATTTGAAATAATAGTGCTTGCTTCAGCAGCACATATACTAATTCTATGAAATAATAGCCGTAAACTTTCAAAATGTGACATGTTTTATGCATAAGAGGTAATGGTTGTGAGTATGCTGCTTAAAAACAAATCAGAAAATTTGCCAAGTGCAGGAGCTAGAAAATTAAAAACACATAGGCCCAGGCTCAAGAGGTTGTGTGTGAGGCAGGGACTGGGAATTCTGGAGGTGGGCATTCTAGAAGCGCCAAAACCAATAAATTTCAAAGAAAACAGGCTGATCCTCTCCGTTTTCCAGACTTTGTCTCTCCACCTAGTTGGGGCTTTTCTATAGTTCAAGAGATATCCTCGGCCCTAGGGCCTAGTGATGCCTCACTGTATCAATAACTAAGTCCTGCTTCATCTCCAAGCATTCTCTTTGAGAGTCGGCTTCCATGTGGGGTATACCTGGCCCTACACTGTCAAAAGCAGCAAAATCAACCTGAGTCATCATGACCCTCTGCAGGTATTCATGTGTGCATATGTGGACCCATGCACATGCGTGCACGCACACACACATGTGAGCATGCACACCGGATGTCCAGAGCTCCCACTGTGATCAGCCTTGAACAAGTGGAGCAACACTCCACTCCTTCCACCCTCTGGGCCCTCTTGGTTATCTGCCGTACACCAAGCTGCTTCATTTCCATAGCTCCCGAGAATCTGCTGACAGAGAATTCACCCTGGCCCGGCTTCCCCATCCTGAAGACGCCTTGGCCTCCAGCATTACAGCTCATTAGGTAGAGAGAGGTTTGCAGGCAAGTGGAAAGGGGGGGCTGCCTGGGGCCCATCCCTCCCACTTCCTTCTTTCTCCCAGCTAGCAAATTCCAAGCCGAGACTGTCCACACTCCAGGGAGGATTTCTGCTGCCACAGAGGAGGGGAAGGTGGGCAGAGGTTTGGCTCCTGCTCTCCGCCTCCCACTCTGAATCTCATCATTATTTTCAGGGAGCCTTATCTGCTCCAGCATTCTGTCCCAATTAAAAACCAACTCAGTTTACATTTCCTACCATCTTGACATGCCTGATTCCCGAAGCTCTTCCAGCCACTTCTAGGAGAAAATACATTTGCCTAGCCAACCTCTTCTCACCAAAATCCCTCCTATGGCTATATCCTGCCTATTGCTGCCACAGAAAGAAGAGGTCAAAGGGCCAGGAGCAGCGACATATGCCTGGAATCCCAGCACTTTGGGAGGCCAATGTGGGAGGATTGCTTACGCTTAGTTTGAGACCAGCCTGGGCAACATAGCAAGACCGACTCTACAAAAGCATCAAAAAATTATGTGGGCATGGTGGCACATGCCTAGGCTGACGCAGGAGGATTGCTTTGGTACTGGAGATGGCAGCTGTGGTAAACCATGATTATGCCACTGCACTCCAGCCTGGGTGACAGAGAGAAAAACCCTGACTCGAAAAAAAAAAAAGAAGAGGTCAAAGTAGGTCAGAAGGCCTCAGCAGCACATCTATGGTTTTGCAGGTGTGAAGGAGCCCCTCTAAACAACACTGTTTTTTTCCCATGTGTTACTTGCAGATCAAAATACCAGTCCTACACGTGCTGAGGACCAGCTGCCAGAGGCTCTCACCCAGCCTTGTACTTGCTCTCTCCTTTCTCCTCTGCCCTTGCCCCCTTCTTCCTGTGATGTCACGGTTATTTCCAAAACGGCAAGAAGACAGTGCTCTCCCCCAAGTAAGTCTGGAGCATCCAAAAATGCTAAGCTACTCAGCTGCGTGTCTAGGAGATGAGACCCCGTGCTTAACTCAGTCTATTCTTACAGTCCACCACCCTACCCTAAGACCTGTTACAGCCAGTGATGAAAGGCTGAGGGAATTCTACCTGAGCTCAGCCCCTTCCTCCAACAGAAAACAGAAGAGATGGCTGAGTGGATGCGGAAGGGAAATCACAAATCAGGGTGGATCCGGGTTTCCTTCATTGCAGCCTGTCCTTCCCCAGTCTCTCACTGCAACGTCTCTTATACCCTGCTCCGGGACTAGATGGTTCCCTATTCCCATGATAGAGACTGTAAAGCCTAAGTTGGCAGGGTAAGGGTAGGAGGGCACTGTGTACTGAAAAAAAAAAATTAATACTCTGTAGTCAGAGTAATGGGTTCACACTCAGGTAGGAGAGAGAGAGTGAGGAAGAGGGAGAAGGGGAGGGAGGGGGGAAGAGGGGAGAGGGAGAGAGAGGGAAAGGGGGAGGAGAAGAGGGAGAGAGAGACGGAAGGGGGAGGGAGGAGGAGGGAGGGGAGGGAGGGCGAGTGGGGAGAGGGAGAGAGAATATAGATGTAGGGGAACTTCATGCTGATCCTCTACCCTAGCTTGGATATTTTATCTTTACATCGATTGTTTTACTTCATGAAATTCCATTTGTCTTCTGAAAAATGAAGATAACTAGGGTAGATTGTCAGGATAACCATGCCAGTTATTGAGACTGAAATTCTCCTATGTTGGTTGGTAAAGAGCTGATCCCCCAAGTCTTCCCACAAGGCCCCTGCCCTGCCTCCTGGTCCACGACCTTCCCACCTCTGCGACCCAGAGACAAAAGTGTTAATGCCTGGCACCACAGGGTCCTCCAGGACTCCAGGCCAGCATCCTTTCTGGATGATAAATTATTGAATATCATTCTTGGTGATATCCAGACCTTAACCATCTGAGCACTATCGTCCCTTCCAGTAGTTGAGAACGGAGGTTTTACGACTCTTTCACTCTGACCCAACTTGGAGAACTGGGGCAGTTCGGTTCCCTGGAGCTGCTCACACGCCTTGTGCTGTGTGCTCTTGTTTTGTTCCCTGCTTAAGAGAGCAGGAAATAAAAGGAGAAGGAGCTGCCCATAGCTCCAGCTCCAGATTTTTCTTCTCTCAACCTTCCCCTCAGTGGCTGAGCCAGATAGAAGCAAAGAAGAAAGGCTCCCCCCTCACCTCCAAGTTGCATTCTCCTGATAGTCAGCAACATGGAAAGGAACCCAAGGGGTAACAGGGCAGGGCAATAATTAATTACCACCACCACCCTCCCCTGGCTCTAAGTTGAATCCCAAACCCTGGCCTTCGGAGGCTGAGGCAGCCCAGCTGTCTGCTTCTGGGTCTACAGAAGGTCACTGAAACCATCTCTTCATCCCTAACTCAGCAGATCTGCTTCTGTAGAAGAAGTGCTCTCCTATAGAGAGCACTGACCCCGCCCTACCCCACCCCACGGAAGGAATTTTACCCAATGAGTGTTTAGAGAGTAATGAGCCTGGCTGATCTCTCTCCTCCACATCCCCCAAAGCTACCAGTGCCTTCTTGGATCCCAAGTCAGGAATTTGAGTCAAGCTGTTCGGTGTCTGCTTTCTCGTTTTAACAGTAAATCAATGGTACTAAGTGATGCCTCATTCAATAGGCAACACAAGATGGGGAAACAACACGGAGAGGGAGATCTGGAAAGGGACTTGTAGAGCTTGTGAAAAAGCTGTCACATGATGGCAAGGAAGGGACAGTGTGTGGATTCCCCTTAAAGAATTTCCCACTAGATCAGACAGCAGAAAAAGAAAGGTTATGATGCTCCAAAGAGGTATGGAACAAAGGGAAAATAAAACTTATGTAGTCCCTGGTCCTTACAGAGGAGGATGCAAGGAAGATCCATTTCAGAGTCAGGCAAGCTGTAGTGACAAGAGAGACAAGATAAAGTTCAAGTCCTCTTGGATGTCCCCAGTCCCTGTTATTTGCCCAATCTGAGTTCCTCATCTCCAAAAACAGGGAGCAAGCTGGAGGATTTGGGGAGAGATTCCAGCTTCACAAGATCCACTCCAAAAACACAGTGATGAAAGCTTTTCACTGGTTAAGCTACAAACCTGTGGGCTACAGGTCTGGGGACTATGTGTGATATGGGGTACCCACAAATATTAGTCCAATAAGACCTGCCCAGGTGCAGAGGCATGGCAGGGCAGCCATACACAGATGGCCCACAGCCTGGCCTTCCCTGTTGCTGTGCCCTGAACTGCACCTCACATGGTGGGAGCTGAGTAGCTGTCTGAGGGAGCATTTGTGGGAGCAGCCCAGCATCTGACCACAGCCTGGAGGAGGGGGCATGTGCTGTTTGGGTTGGGATGTTGCATAGTGACTGAAGCAGGCAGGAGCGCTCAGCCTCAAATCCCTCTCATGGGGATCAATGGGCAAGTTCCATCTGCTCCATGGCCCCTCCTTTACCTCCTCTCCCTACTGGCCAGCCGGACTCTGATAAGAGTCTATAAAGCAGAGGCTTTGTCTGGAGAAGAGGAAAGCAATAAATCAGCTGGAGTGAGAGAGCAGGAGCCAGGACAGCCTTCCTCCTCAGGGGGCCGCGTGGTGAGGGGGTGGCAATGGCAGGCTCTCATTTAGTGTTGCTCCACACCTGTCCGGGGACACCATTCTGCCGCCCAGGAGGGCTCAACTGGTCTTCTCTCTTAGACTGGGCGTAACAGGATAAGCTAAGACACAGATGAATTATGGGATAATTTGAACACCGCTTTTTGCCAGAAGTGAGGCATCTGGAACTTCCCATGTACTTGGGGAACTTGCCAAGGGCTCTGAGGACAGAGGAATCTCCCTGGATTGCTGTCTGCCTTGGAGGGAGGATCCGAAAGGAGCCTGGGAACAAGGGCCGCCCGTGGAACCAGTCAGAAAACAACTGTGCCTAGGAGAGTATTTGGTGTCTTCTGCCTCTGTGGACTGAGACAATCCTTTGTGAGCTGGCCTGACATCCCAGAGAGGAGTGTAAGATCTGGAAAGGGGCTTGTAGAGCTTGTGAAAAAGCTATCACATGATGGCAAAGAATGGACAGTGTGTGGATTCCCTTTGAGGCAAAGGGTCTCAGAGTCAGGATTCTCAGTAACTAGCCACTACCGAGTCACTTTACTTTTCTGGTCTCAGTTTCCCCAGCTGTAAAATGGAGTAGTATTGGGAGAACTAAATAAGATCACATATTTAAAGCATCTTGGCACATAATAGTTGTTTTGTAAGTGGCTGATGTTTGAATCGTTAATATAATAAAGGAATAAAATACTGCTATCCCAAATCTGCACCATTCAGTTTGATAGCCATTAGCCATACGTGGCTATTCAAATTTTAATAAAAAAAATTAAAAGTTTAGTTCCTCAGGCTTACTAGCCACAGTGCATTGTAGCTCAGTAGCCACAAGCTCTACAAGCCCCTTTCCAGATCTCACATTCCCTCTCTGGGATGTCAGGCTAGCTCACAAAGGATTGTCTCAGTCCACAGAGGCAGAAGACACCAAATACTGGACAGAACAGTTATAGAACATTCCATCACTGTAGAACATTCTATTGGACAGTGCTGGACCAGATGTTCTCTAAGCTACCTTCCAGTTCTAATTTTTTGTTTTGTTTTGTTTCTGTTTTTTGAGCTGGAGTCCTTCTCTTGTTGCCCAGGCTGGAGTGCAGTAGCACGCTCACAGCCACCGCAGCCTCGACCTGCTGGGCTCAGGCAATCCTTCTGCCTCAGCCTTCCAAGTAGTTGGAACTACAGATGCACGCCACAACACCCAGCTAGTTTTTGTGATTTATTGTAGAGACAAGGTCTCACCAAGTTGCCCAGGTTGGTTTGAACCCCCAGGCTCAGGCAATCCTCTCACCTCGGCCTCCCAAAGTGCTGGGATTACAGGCTGAGCCATCGAGCCTGGCCTGTTCTAATATTTTTGAATTCTGTGAAACACTTCATTCTAAACCAGTTTATCCTTCCACCAACCAATATGTGCTCAGCGTCTTTAGGAAACAGTCCTAAGCTAAACTAAAACGAAAGGAAAATTTGCTGTCAACAACAACAAAAAGTTAAAAGTCACATGATACATTCCCAAGTCCAGTCAAAATGAATTTGAACAACCCATTGTTTTGAAGTCATGTGCATTAAACCGCTTCTCCAGGGTTTCAGAGTTTTGTTGCTAACAGCACAGGTCCAGTGTAAGGAGGCCCTGGGAAGGTATCTATAGGGCAGCCTGAGGAGGTAGAAGAGCAGAGCTGGAAAGGAAAAAGAATTGGAAAGGGGGCTAGAGACGCCAGGAACCTGTTTCTCTCCCTGACCCCCCTTTTCCTTCTTGAATTGGTCTACCTCTGACTGATGCTAGAGGGAGGAGGAAACAGAGGTCTTCTGGGCCCTTTGGTCCGGGGGAGGAGCTCCCACAGAGGGGATAAGACAGAGGAGCATCCAGTCTCAGGCTCAGGACTCTTGCTTCCCCACCCCTCCTCCATCTCTGCCCCACACCTGCCCTGACCTAGAGCCTATGATAATCACGGGAAAACAGCCTGTTCCTAAACAAACAGGACATGAAGCTGGTGCCAGAGTGTGTCCATTGATAACCACAGCTTGCAGAGGGGAGGGAAGATCTCAGAGGAAGGGAAGAGGTTCTCCCAGGCCTAGACCCGGCCTAAAGCACCTACCAGCCGGCTGCAGCCCAGACAAGGGAGGACCTGGGAAGGGAGGCAGGGAGATAGTCAGACTTGGGACACTGCTGCCCCTCCCCTGCCTGGGCAGGCAGGGAAGCTGTATGGAGGAGGGACAGAATGCCTTAGGGTAAGAACAGAGGAGGAGAGGGTGAGGGATGCAGCGCAGGTCCCAGGCAGGACAGGAGTCAGCCTTGGCAAGTGACACCTGAGTAACAGATGAGTCTGCCTACACCTGTTGCAGTATGTGAGCAACTACTGAGCTGCTGTGACTTCTGACTTGGCCTGGGAATAGGACTCTCTGCATAACTTGCAGGGTCTCTTGTTCAAAACTGAAGAATTTCAAGATGGCCACAGCAGAGCACTTAATCAAGCACTGGACACTTCTGAGCATCAGGGGCAACTGCACAGATGACCCCCATGAAGGCCCCCTGCCTGGGCACGACAATCCCTCTCTACTTCTTCCCCCAGAGTGTAAGACTGGAGGTCGGCTGATCACATTTGTGGCTGACTCCTAATATGAGGCAGGACACAAGTATCCCTATCCCTCTCCTAGATTCTACTTCCCCCCTTTCTTGGCCTCAGGTGCCCAGACATTTGGTTGCTCCAGCTCTTGCCCTGCTGGGTCTAGAGGCTGGCACCTCCCCCTTATTGTGCCTGGTTTCTGTTTGCCTATGGCAGCCCAGTCAGAGGAAGCACCACAGCTGAAAGCACCACGGGGGTTGGGTTTACCTTATCTCTCAAATCTGCCTTCAAGACTGGTACAGGGAGCACCCTGTTCCTACCCAGCAGGCTCTCCAGGGCCCAGTTCCGCCTAGGTTCAGCCTAATATCACCATTATGTCATCAGATCTTTTTCTCCTGAGAAAGAGGCAGGGGAACAAAAGGATTCCTAGTTGAGGGGTGGGAGCAGGGGGGTGGCCAGCGTTAAAGCCAATATTTCTTTTTTGGTGACAGTCTCTCTTTAAAAAAGAAATCACATGGGCATGCTTGAATACACACACACACACACACACACACACACACACACACGGGGGAGAGAGAGAGAGAGAGAGAGAGAGAGAGATACTATCAACTGAGAAAAGTCAGTGTATCCACCTCCGCCTACAATGCCAAGGAACTCTTATCCACACCCCCTGCACAAGCCTTACATATCATGGGAAGGTGCTGGGTCAAAGAACACAAATATTTTGGAAGGTAAGAAGACAAGTGAACCAAAGGGGAAGTTGAAGAAATGGGACCACGGGAATCTAAATGCAAAAGATTGGCTCTCTGTCTTCCTGGATTTCAGCTTTGCTCCCAAATGACAACGCTGTCATCCTAATGAGTGAAGAGTTCTCCCCTCAAATTGCTGCACCCCACTGTGCCCCATTCTGTCCTGTCCCACACCTCTCCACACCTGACTCTGCTAAGTAAAAAGGATCACAGGTGAGAGCGCAGCTATCCTAGTCTCCTGTGGCTGTGTTCTCTCCGCCTGCCTTCCTTCCTTCCATGGCTGGTCCCAGGAAATCGGCCCATAAGAGGGGCAGACGCTGTTTCTGCCCAGAGTCCCTGAGCTCCTCTCTGGAGACAATGGCTCAGAGAGAGGGAGGACGAGCAGCGGCTCCAGCTTTGTGTCCACACACAACCATTGTCTTGGTATCAGGACAGACAACGGTTTCTATCTCCAGCTTCTGTGCTAAGTAGTTCACCCCTAAGATAATTCTGAAGATTTCCTCCTAATAAATAGTAATGATACTGGCATCTGGCCCCAAGCTGAGCATTTGTATCTGGTTGTAACAAAGCCCACTCTAGCTGATGGAATGGGAATCGCTAGTGCTTCCTTCTCTACGCCAAAGCCACCCAGACAAACACAGACCAGACACATAACCACTGACTCACCAGCTCTTTGCTGTCCCCTCTGCTGCCTCTAGCCCTGACTTCTTTCACACTCAGGAACAGGGAAAAGCTTTTTCTTTAATACTCACCGGGTCCCTGGTGGGTAGCAATCATTAACAGCCACACATGCTGGCTGGCCTTAACCCCTTCGGTGCTGGGTTGCCTCCAGCCGGTTGATGGGCAGCCCTGTCCCCTCTACCCTACCTTCAAAAAGTAGCAACTCCCACCTTGATACCATCCACCTGAGTAATGCCGCTGCCTCCCATGTGGAGTGGGAGAGCCCTCTAGTCCCACCCAGGCCACCCTGCCTGATTGGAGCACACTCGCAACCTGAGGCGCTTGGCTCTGGCACAATGCCCAATTGGATGAGCCCATATTATGAAATATTTGCCTGGCGGGCCAATAGAGGTGCTGGGATCTGGGGGAGGGATGATATTTTTATTTATTCCTGGAGGAAAAAGAGCAGACAAAGGTAGTCACAGCATCCCTAGCCCAGGGACAGGAAGCAGTGGGAAGGTGTTCTTCGGATTCAAGTAACTGCCTCTGACAGCTCTGTCCAGGTGCAATGCACAAATCCTTGAAGCCTTCTAAGCAGTTTGGGTTTCTGACTGTTTAGCTAGAGGATTTCTTTGCCTTAATATCTCTCTGCCCCACTGAGGAGTCTGGACTGTGGAACTAGGAATTATCCTAGAAACTAAGAGGGGGAACACATTGACAGGCAAAGAATTGCTTGGATCTGCATAAACTACTCAACCACAGGAAACCTTTTATTTCAAAGTTGCAGAGAGAGATCATTTTGCATCTTTGGAGGATGCAGATGAAAGGTGAGCAAGAATGAGTAGAGGTAAATCTCTTTATTCCTTAAAAAATAGGCAATTGGGGCAACCCCTCGGGTCCCCTCCCACTCTGGAAGCTTTTCTGTCCTCTCAATAAATCCTGCTTTAAAAAAAAAAAGAAGGCAATTGGTTTAGGGAAACCTCAATTCAGCATAAAGGCATCTAGTGTAGGACACATGCAAATCTATGCAGATTATGTGAATAGGAGCAGCTCCAGACTTGACAGAGTAAATTCTTGCCAGGATTTTCCTAGCTAGAAAAAGAAAAATCAGGTAATCTTATCACGAAACCCCATCTCACTATAGCATAAAGATATCACCTAAACATAAAGAACTCAACAGCACATATCTACTGAGTATTTACTACATATAAAGCAGAGTGCCTTTTCTTTTTTACTATGATTATAAATATAATAGGATATATAGGAGGATACAGGTGTTCTCTCTACACACCCGCAATTAGTCGCCCCTTCTCCTTTCAGACCCTAGATGCATGATTTGGCTGTTCCACCTCTGCCTAGCCTGTGTTTTGTAGCTGGCACCTCCTCCTTATCACCCCTGGTTCCTGTTTGCCTATCAGTAGTCCAGCCACTGTGGCTCAGGACCCTGGTCTAAACCAGCTGGGAACCTTATCTCATCTCCTGAGCTGCCTTCTCAGTGGCCTGATGGCTGCTGGCCTGGTTTCTTAAAGGGGCTGCACTGCATTCCCCCTTGCTCCATTCACCCTAAGAATACCCCAGAGGTCTGCAGGTGTTTTACCTGTGTAGGGTCAGAATTTACCATACCACCCTGCCTTTCCATCCTTTCTAGACACCTTTCTAGCAAGGCTGCTACTGAAATGACCTACTGACTTAAAAAAGAGAAAGATGCTATTTTTACATGCTATTTTAAATGTTAATCATGTCATGCAAATATCCTGTACCCCAGTATCTCCAGTTTCCTGCTCTGTTAAACAGAATTTTAAAAGGAGGGAGGGGGAGGCTCAGGACACAAAGTCAATATAGAACAATCAGTTGTATGTCTATAGACTGCCAACAAACAATAAAAAAATTTAAAATCTAAAACTATCAATTATAATAGTGTAAAAATGTAAGATACTTAGGAATAAATTTAACAAAAGATATGTAAGACCTATATACTGAAAACTACAAGACATTATTGAAAGAAATTAAATCAAATCTAAACAAAAGGAGAAAAATACTATTTTCATGGATCAGAAGACTCAATATTGTTAAGATGTTGATTTTCATATTTTTCTATGGATACAACAAAATCCCGATAAAAATATTTGTAAAGTTGACAAGCTGATTCTAAAATTCACATGGAAAGTCAAAGGGCCCAGAATAACCAAAAACTTAAAAAAAAAATAAAGTTGGAGGATTTTACTATCTGACTTCAAGACTTATTATAAACCTACAATAATCAAGACAAAGCAGTGTTGGCATAAAGATACATGTATAGATAAATGGATCCGAGTAGAGAGTTCAGGAACAAATCCACACATATTTGATCATCTGGTTTTTTACAAAGGTATAAAGGCAATTTAATGAGGAACAACAGTCTTTTCAATACATGATGCTGGAGAAACTGGAGATCCATATACCAAACAAACAAACTTGACCCTATCAATAAAAAATGAACTCAAGGCCAGATGCAGGGGCTCATGCCTATAATGCCAGCACTTTGGGAGGCCAAGGCAGGAGGATCGCTTGGACTCAGGAGTCCGAGACTAGCCTAGGCAACATAGCGAGACCTTGTCTGCTTAGGAGGAAGAATCACCTGAGTCCAGGAGGATGAGACTGAAGTGAGCTATAAGTGTGCTACTGAACTCCAGCCTGGATGACAGAACGATACCCCAACTCAAAACAAACAAATAAACCCTCAAAATGGACCACTCACCTAAATGGAAGAGCCAAAACTATAAGATTTCTAGAAGACAGAGGAGAATATCTTAGTGACTGCATTTGGTGAGGATGTCTTACAAATGACATAAAATGTACCAACTATATAGGAAAATCAATACATTGAACTTCATCAAAATAAAAAAACTTTGCTCTTTAAGACACTGTTAGAAAAATGAAACGGAAAGTCATACAGTGAGAGAAAGCATTTGTAAAACATGTAACTGACACAGGACTTTTATCTAGAATATATAAAGAATTCTCACAACTTAAGACAGCAACCACCACAGTATCTTCAACAAAGAAGATACAGGAATATTAAAAAAAAACAAACGACATGAAAGGATGTTCAATATCAGTATTCATTAGAGAAATGCAAATTGAAACCACCATGAGATACCACTACACAAACCCACTAGAATAGCTAAAATTAAGACCAACCATACCAAGTATTGACAAGAATGTAGAGGAACTAGAACTCTCATATACGGTTGGTGAGTATATAAATGGTACATCTGCTTTGGAAAACAGTTTAGCAATTTCTTAAAAAGTTAAACATGCATCCACCATACAGCCCATTGACTCCACTCTGTGGTATTTACTCCCTAAAAAAGAAAGCATATGTCCACACAAAGACTTGTGTACAATGTTCACAGCAGTTTTATTTGTAATAGCCCCAAACTACAAATAATCCAAATGTCCACGAACCTGTGAGTTCAATGTGTTCCATGCATACAGAATACCACTCAGCAATACAAGAATCGATTATTGAAATATGCAACACTATAGTTGACTCTTAAAATATTTATGCTGCATAAAAGAAGCCAGACACCTTCCTCTACAAATACAAGTATACACTGTATGATTCCAATCCTAAAAATTGCAAACTAATCTATAGTGACAGAAAGCATTGCAGTGGCTGCCTGGGGACAGGGTGGAGGGAGGATAATTACAAGGAGGCAGGAAGAAACTGGGGAGTGATGGACATGTTCATTATCTTAATTGTGGGTATAGTTTCACAAAATGCATCAAATTTTACCCTTTAAACATATGTCGTTTATCATACATCAATTATACCTCAAGAAATCGACAAAAAAGGAAAGTCTTCAGTTAAGACATTAAAACTACTACTACTACTCCTGGGTACACCCATCATGCTTTCCACGGTAAAGGGACTGGGAGGTGGGGATGCGACGGGCAGGGATTCCAGCGTTTCCTAGGAACCTACTCGTTAGGGACAGAGATGAACATGGGTCCTGAATTAGCATGTACTCATCTCACGGATTTAGAACAGACAATGGGGCAGAACTGAAAATCGTCTTTGTAAAAAATAAAGGATTATTTGCTTTATGACAGAAGGGAAAACATCAAATAAAATCCTTTACGGTTCACAATGCACTCTCATCATTATCTTATTTGATTATGTTATGATCTAACAAGGCAGACAGAAAAGTATTAGTACCACCCTTGTTTTACCAAACCAAACCAACCAAAACCCCTGAAACGCAAAGGCTTGGCTAAGAGAACCCACCTCATGAATGGAAGGCAAGGCTAACCTCATGGTCTTTCAACTTCAGTCCGGAGCGCTTTCCTTGTTGCCACAAGACCTAACCCAGCCTGGCTGATACCCTGCCTGTGTTCCTCTGTCCTGGCTCAGTCTTTCTGGTACTCACCCAGCACTGGGTGGAGGATGCTATCGGGGTGCCAGTGACAGCACTCAAGGAGCTCCCAGGATCAGAACAGGATCAACTAAGGGGAGCACTGCCGTGTCAAGACACGGAAGACTGGTAGAAATGAGGAATCCAAGAATCTAATTAGATCATACATTTGATGTGAAGAGGGTGAAAAAACCATCCAAACACCACTCCCAAGGCGGAAGTCTGGTGGGTGTGGAAGCAGCTGGAAGCTGTTAGAGAGCTCTGGCCAGACACCCGGCTGGGTTCCAGGGTTCTGTACCCCTCCTCTTCCTCCTTTCTGCTCTGTTCCCTACCCTCCCTCCTCCTGGCTGGGACCCCCCTCTCTCCCCCCTTGTTCTGAGGGTCAGATGATGGGGAGAGGGAGAAGCTCTACCCTGCCGGGCTGGGGGTGGGGTGGGGTTGTGACGCAAAGTATAAGGACCATCCCAAAACCCCACAATCAAGATGTATAATATTTTAAAGAAATATTTTAAAAAATAAAAAGTAATATTAAAAATCCATGATGAATGAAATACCAACATTTCAAAAAAAGACAGGATCAGATTTACCAGATTTCTCTTTTGCCTCAGACTCCAATATGGCTTGGAGTGGCACTGTTATTGATCCTGTCTTTATTTAAAGTTCATATTTTGATCTTCATGAAATGTTTGCATGAGTTTTGATTTTTAAAAATATTGCATTGAGATGTTATTTATCTTAATTACTGAGTTTTTTTATCCCTTAAATTTTACATCTAAAGAAAGTGCCTCAAGTCACCCCCACCCCAAGTCAAGTGATCGCCTTAACCCTAGTCAGCCCTGCACAGGGATAAGGAAAACCTAGACAGGGCCCAGAAAGCCCCAGAGGGGATCCTGCATGTTTCAAGAAAACATCAGTGCATGAACAATACAGAAAAGCTCAAGAACTTTCCAGATTAAAGGAAAGAAAGGCTATGTGACCCTGGATTGGGTTCTAATGACATTATTAGAATAACTGGCAAAGTTTAAATATGGACTATATATTAGATAATAGAATTGTATCACTGTTTAGTTTCCAGAATCTGTTAATTGTACTGTGGTTATGCAAGAGAATGTCCTTGTTTTTAAGGGGAAAAAAAGAAGATGAAGAAAGAGGGGTCAGAGGGTGACAGCTGCCTGACAGCTGCATTAAGCCAAATACTCCTCTCTCCAGCCTGTCTCTCTTTCAGTTCCAGGAAATCCCAAGGGGGGACCATAGGAAGTAGTGACGGCAAAAAGTCTTGTCCAGAAGACTTGGAGGGCTGGTTGAACATTTTCCTCCTGAAACAAAAATTAACCTTGCATTCCAAAATTATCCTCACCCTCCCCAGGAAAACTTGACAACTGGCACAGAAAGGAAAAGGAAATTAACACCTACCCAAGCTATGATACTAGCAAATTCTCTGCTTAATCTCTGGAGACAGGTATTGCTGTCCTGATCTTACAGAAGAACCTGAGAGGTCAGGTGACTAGCCCAAGGCTGTACAGTTAGGAAGTGAGAGAACTGGGATTGGAGCCCAGGTCACAGTCCTGAGCCAGTTCTCTTCCCACTTTATGTTAGTTGTGCAACTTGAAATTCCCTTCTCATGCATCATCCTACCAGCTCATCTTTTCATTTATTTTTACTGAATTGAATCTGCATCAGCCTTGAGATTTTTGGCTGTGGAGTCAGACTGCCCTGGTTCCAATCCTGGCTTCACCAAGGGACTTTGAGTGAGTGACTTAACCTCTCTGTGCTTTCATTCCCCCATCTCTAAAAAGGGAATAAGATGGACCTTTCTCATGGGATTGTCATAGGATTAAATAAGTGATACTAGCAGAGAGTTTACAAGAGTTCCCAGCACTTGGTAAATGTTCAATAAATGTCAATAATCATTATTAACTGCCTGCATCTGCTGCAGACTGTTTACAACTAGGAGATAAAGGCCTGATTTTGACTATAAAACCCCTCAACACTTTGACACATAAAGACGAAAGCATAATAATTGTCCCTAGAGAAGTTATCCATCAAGATAGCACGTAGAGCTTCCTGAACCCAGTTTGTAATGCCTTTAAGTCACCCCCGCCCCAGGTCAAGTGATCATCTGAGGCAGTTCCCTCTTCCCTCTCCCTAGGAGCCAGAATAATTAACATTTGAGAGTCTCAAATGCCAGGGAGATTTGTCCCTAGCATACTTTGAACTGGGAAGTGGACTTTTTTTTCTGGCGTAGTTGAAAAGCAAGTCAATTCTTGAAGGCAACAGTACTGGGCAGAAAGAGTTGACTAAGACAGCCAAGTTCTAGCACTTATGCAGCACCCATTCAGCTATACAATGTGGGCAAGTGCTTGTTCGCCTGGGGCCCACTGGACATGAGAGAGGGAGTCCACACTGCCCCTGGAGTAAATGGTAGGAAAGGGGGGCTGCTGAGTCCTCAACACTTTGGGTTCTTTGGGGAAAGCCTTTTTCTAGAAGCTTACTTCTCATCTGAAACCTTCTCCCCATTTTAGAGGTTTGGATCCAGCTGGGGACAACCCACACCACCAGAAGGAAAACAAACCAGCAGATTATGCATCTCGAAGACAAAGAGGAGCAGGCCAAGACGAGGGTGGCCAAAGGTCATGCAGCAGTCAGATTTCGCCAACAGGGTCCTTCTGTGACAAAAGCAGAGCCAGAGCAGGGCAATTTTCTAACTATAAACAGAAATTCAAGAAGCCCCAAACCACACGCATGTGTGGGGATGACGGTGAAGCACAGTCACCACGGGCCTGTGTGCACTGAAAAACGGGCCATGTGGAGTGGAAGCGAGAGGAGGAGGAGGGGTATGTGTGTGTCGGTGCCACAGGACCCAAAACTTATACAGTTTGCAGGGTCCTCATTAAGAAAAAGACTCTGAATACAAGTTTGTGTTATCGGGGCCTTGGAAGGGGCCAGTGCAAGTAAGGGACCCTAAGCTAACAGCGTCACTGCATGGGCAGCTCACCCGCCAGGTGTGAGTTTCTAAACTCACACATTTGTTTTTCTGTGGGCCTCCTTGTCCCTGTCTCAGTGCTATGTCTCTTTCCTCACACAAAGCTCTGCCTGACTGATTTTTTTTTTAATGGCAGAGATCATGAATTAGAGCCCCCACACCTTGGAATTAAATTCCTCTCCACCTCCTGCAATGAGTATTTGGATTTGGCATGCCCTCCCCGACCCCCTCCGGTGTGCTGCTCCCTCATTGTCTCCACCAGGGGTAGTGTCCCACTCCACTCTACCCATTTTGCTGTGGGTAGCCCCACCTTCCCCAAAGGGCATTGCAGGGGCCCTCCAAGCTGCCAGAAAGGGTGAAACCACAGTTCCCCCTCTGCCTGGCCTCCTCGCATTCCAGCCCTGCGCCCAGAGTTTGACCTTCTCTGTGGCTGGCTGCAGATGTGCTCTGTGTTACAGAAATAGTCCAGCTCCTGGGCTCCTCCAGGCCCTCCTTCTTGCTCCACTCAGAGACACCCCCACCTCACTGGCTCGGGGGAGTCAGGCAACATCAGAGGGAAGTGCTCGTTTCTCCAGCCCCCTCCCACACACCCTTCGTGGAGGAGAAGGATGCAGTGGGCCTGCCTTCTCCCCTCCTGCTCCTTCCATCCCCAGTACTTCCACTCTGTGTCTGTAGATGGAGGTGAGAGGATGAAGGTGAGAGGTTTGGAGGAGCACAGCCTGAAGGGGCACATAAAGAAAAAGGGGTATGGCACAATGCAAAGCTTATCCAATTTGACCCCAAGAAAGTCCATGACCTTGACCACTGCAAACAGATTCCTCTTCTCTACTGCCCGCTCTATGGAGAAAGTAAAAGAATTTTGAGACAAGGATAAAGACAG
Source organism: Cephalopachus bancanus (assembly GCA_027257055.1). Lineage (NCBI taxonomy): Eukaryota > Metazoa > Chordata > Mammalia > Primates > Tarsiidae > Cephalopachus > Cephalopachus bancanus. The sequence goes on along the minus strand of JAPVLO010000569.1, from coordinate 853,314 downwards.
ATTCGAATGGAGAAAGTCACTGACTAACACACCCTTCTTCCTTAAAAAAAAAAAAAAAAAATATATATATATATATATACATATATATATACACACACACATACATACATATATGTGTGTGTGTGTGTGTGTGTGTGTGTGTGTGTGTGTGTGTGTGTGTGTGTATCTTCAGGCTCTAACACATTTGTCTGTGATGTGACATTTAACCCCCTAGCATTGCCTTCTGGTAGGAAAATACATGGATTATGTAAATGTAAATTTTTTTTCTCTTGGAAAATCTCAGAACAAAACTAATCCTTTCCCCCCTTTAATTTTCCTTTTCCAACAAGAACTTCTACGAGTTGTAAGGCACTGAGCTAAGGATATGGCTAGAAAGGACAAGGTTCCTTCCCTGGAGGAGGTAACATCAGATGGCGTCCCCCTATACCTCATCTCTCTCCCCCTTTGTTGCCTGAACCTCCACACCCTCCTTATGGTCCACAGTTGGCTCTGGTCCCGTGGAACTTGTGATTGGGAAAGAGGAATCTAGAGGAGTGCTCTTGACTATTTCTACAAGTAGTCAAACTCTTGTCTCTTCTCTTCTCTGGGGTTCAGGATGAAGGGAAGCAGCCAGCCAGATATGCTTCCAAATCCCATGTACCCTGGTTCCAAACCCTCTGTTCTTGTGCAGAAAGTTTCACATTCATTCTAATCTAAACAACATGGTGGGCCTCAGACTTTCTCATGAGCCCAAGAGGGAATGAGGAACAATAGATGGATTCGATTACTCATGAGAGACTGAATATTTATTTATTTATTTTTGAGTCAGAGTCTCACTCTGTCACCCAAGCTGGAGTGCAGAGGCATGCTCACAACTCACCATAGCCTCAGCTTTCTGGGCTCAGGCAATTCTTCTACTTTAGCCTCCCGAATAGCTGAGACTACAGGCATGCGCCACTACATGTGGCTAATTTTTTGAGTTTTTGTAGGGACGAGGTCTCACCAAGTTGCCTAGGCTGGTCTTGAACTCCTGGGCTCAAGTGATCCTCTCGCCTTGGCCTCCCAAAGTGCTGGGATTATAGGCATGAGCCACCACACCTAGCAAAAAGACTGAACTAGAAGGAGTGATGACCTGTCCAACTGTGAGATGTTTAGATGTTGACTCCCTAGTATCAGAGGGAAAAATCTAATCATTTATGAAGGACTTTACCTTAAAAAAAAAAAAAAAGAAAGAAAGAAAGCCGGCTCGGTGGCTCAGCCTGTAATCCCGCACCTTTGGGAGGCTGAGGTGAGTGGATTGCCTGAGCCTGCGGGTTCGAGACCCGCCTGGGCAGCAAGACCTCATCTCTACAATAAATAAAAAAAAATTAGCCGGGCGTGGTAGCGCGTGCCTGTAATTCCGGCTACTCGGAAGGCTGAGGCGGAAGGATCGCCAGAGCCCAGCGGGTCAAGGCTGCGGTGGCCGGGAGCGGCCACTGCACTCCAGTCTGGGCAACAGAGTGAGACTCCAACTAAAAAAAAAAAAAAAAAGAGTTGTACCTGAGGGTATGATGGGAGACTTAATGGCCTTCAAGGTCCAGATTCCGTGCCTTTTCAATCCAATCCATGGGAGATGGCAATGACACATAGACATGCCCTGGGCTCCATCAGTCATACTGCCATGCTTTCTATAGGCCTTGCCAGTCCTCATGGTTGGATGGAAAAAGAGCTGAGCGAGAGAGGTCAGGGTGTGTAAACTCTCATAGCCAAACCCCCTAGGCTTCGAGGTCCGAGAAGGGCTAATGAGCAATAGAAAGTATAACCCCTTTCTAGAAACTGGCCCTCACCCCACTATCCACAGTTACAATGGAAACAGCCATGTTCCTAAAACCTGTGCAAATCTCATGATTACATGGGTTACATGGTCTCAGCCAAAATCCTTCCCCAGGGATAGAAATTAAGATAGAGAGAGGGCTGGGCTCAGTGGCTTAGCCTGTAATCCCAGCGCTTTGAGAGGCGGAGGCGAGTGGATTGCCTGAGCCCGCAGGTTTGAGGCCCGCCTGGGCAACTTGGTGAGACCTCGTCTCTACAATAAATTAAAAAATTAGCCAGTTGTGGTAGCGCGTGCCTGTAGTTCTGGCTACTTGGAAGGCTGAGGTGGAAGGATCACCAGAGCCCGGCAGGGCAAGGCTGTGGTGGCCGGGAGCGTGCCACTGCACTCCAATCTGGGCGACAGAGTGAAATTCCAACTCAAAAAAAAAAAGAGAGAGAGAGAGAGAAAAGAGATCAGTCCTTCTCTGTGACTCTACTGGCAACATGTAGCACGAACGAGCTGCTTTTCTCTCTTTCCAACCCTACAGACTTACCAGGCAGCTGAAAGGCACTTCTACAGTGAGAGAAAAGAATAAGCCAGCACACAAAGGAACAAAGACCATACCTGTGGCATTCTGCTTCTTGGCTCTAGTTCATTCCTGTGGTCTAGTCATTTCTCTGACCTTGAGTTCTGAGAAACACCCCAGTACCCTTATTATTAAATCCCCTTTAGGGCTTAAGCTGCTCTGAGCAGTTTCAGTAATTTGTACCCAGGCCTGCTTCTAATAACAAGGGGAAGGGACAAGATGACTTCCGAAGGACCCAGCGTCTCAGCTAGACTTTGCATATATGGTTGATATGAGGAAGAAAAGGAAGGCAAATGAGAGAGGAAGAAGGAAACAGACTGATAATTTTGCCTAAAGGTAACAGAAAAGGGTGCTGGGAGATCTTCGCTGGCCTAGAGATCAGGCCAGCTGAGAGGACAATGAGGAAGGTAAAAGTCAGAGGAAGCAGGTAAGTTTACTACTACCCAGTACAGGAAAGCTCTGAGGATGTTTAAGAGGGAGCTGGCAACAGAAGGGGTGTGGCCATATAGGTGAGCTAATACTCTTAAGGAAGGTGGCAGATGAGTACTGTTGACCAAGGACTCAGGGAGCTCTGAGCTGGTGGCCAGCAAACTGACACAGCTTTGAGACATAGTCCTAGAGGATAGCCATTGAGGAGGTGAGTAAAAGTCTTGCATTCTTTCTCCCGTACTTTCCAAAGCAAAAGTGGGTCCTGTGCCACATTTGTGAGGATATGTCAGGGCCTCACAACTCTCAGGCCAACAGGTCCAATCTGCCCCTCAGGTCTTTAGGAAAGCCTACTTCCTTGGCACCAATTCCATGAACTAATGGCCCCTTTAAGAAGATTTTTTCCCCCTCCATCTGTTCTCTAGTTGGCTGGAGCAGATGTTTCTTGTTCCTATGGCAACTAACCTACCACCCTTCCTGATGGGTGTCTTCCTAGTGGGAGGGCCGCTCCCCTGCTAGAGCAGCTGGCCCTTACGGTGACTCCTTTCCACAGAGGAACACCATGGACACATGTGCCTGGATATTAAGAGTCTAAATCTTGTCTGACCTAGAGGTGACCCAGAAATGGCAGCCACCACCTGAGAGCACTTAGAAAGTAGGGGAGGGAGATCATCTATGCTATTTCCCAGAAAACAGATCAGGGTCCATCTTTCCAATGACGTGTTAAAAGCATGGTGCATCTTCAGTTGATTGAATTAGCACTTCCTTTGACCGTTTTTCATATCACTAATGAAGACCAGAGAGACCCCCTAATTGAATTCTCCCTATTTCAAGCAGCATATCACTCTCAACCTTATCAGGGCCTCATGATTCTTGCAGACAGTCCTTCTCTCAAGATGGGTCTCCGCTCAAAACAAGGCTCCTCCAGCCAGGCAATGGGTGGGGAAGAAGGAAGCCCTGTGCATTCCACTGGTTCTGCACGAGGGTGGCTTCTGCTGCAGATGATGCTTCTCTTACTAAACCCAACTTGACCCCATTGCTCTTGGCTCTCCCAGCCCCCACAGAACCAGCTGGATTCTTCTTGTAAGCCACAAAGTTGACAAAACTTTTGGGTCCTCTCTTCTAAGCCTTTAGCCTACTGGGATCCCAGAAGCCAATGAATAAATAGGAACTAATAAATGAACCCTATCAGATTACAGAAAGTGCCTCCCTAATCAGAGAAGATGTCAAAGTCAGAGCACCCCACTCCACCCTTGACTCTCCCATTCATTCTGAAGAGGTAAGGTACACCATAGCTTGGAGCAAAAACCTGGCTCTGGAGGCAGACTGACCTGGATTGGAATCACAGCTCAGTCACTCTTCAGCTGAATGGCATCAAACAAGTTTCCTGTTCTTTCTAGCCCTAGCTTTCTCATCTGTAAAATGGGAAAACTAACTCCCACCTTAAAGCAATACTACAGTGCTTTCACAGCATTCCAAAATCCACAAACATCTGAAAACAGAGTTTTGTCCTAACTCAACCTGATTTAAATTTATTTAGCAGCAAAACACAACCTGAAGTAGCATGAAACTCTTTATAGCCTTTATTTAGTCCACTTATGTGACTCTTCAGACCCTTTCGATAAGTCTGTCTGCAGATATCTTTTTATTTTTTGAGTCTGAGTCCCACTGTGTCACCGAGGCTGAAGTACAGTGACATGATGACAGCTACCATAGCCTCGACCTGTTGGGCTCAGGCAATCCTTCCACCCCAGCCTTCCAAGTAGCTGGGACTACAGGTGAGTACCACCACACCAGGCTAACTTTTTTATTTATTTTAGAGACGAGGTCTCGCCATGTTACCCAGGTTGATCTTGAACTTCTGGGCTCAGCCAGTCCTCTCACTTCAGCCTCCCAAAGTGCTAGGATTACAGGCATGAGCCACCGCGTCTGGCAGACTGCAGAAATCTTAATATATTTGACTATGGAGCTGCTCCAAACCCTACTGGACGTTTTATGTAACACACCATGTGTTTTTACCATTCTAAAATCCCCGAGGGTTTCAGATAACAATGTAGGAAGCTATATAAACCACTTCTCCAGCCTCCAAAGAGAAGGGTTTCGGTAAGGTTTCCATAAGTATTTAAGCTAAAGATGCTGACAGCCGTTCAGAGCACTTGCCTCATCACCAACCTGGAGAGAGTCTTGGGTTCCTGCAACCTGGGGTTGGCTCCCTGGAATGTACATTGGCATGGGTGGGGGAGAGAATCCAAAGACTGGCCCATCAGCTCGTAACAGTCTGCTGCATTTCTACACTGAACAGAGCTGGCAGAGGCAATGTGTTGTTGGTATTTGGTTGGACTTCAGGTATAGACATGCCCAAAGATTCCAAACGCCTTCCAACTCCCCACCTCATTGGGCTTCCAGCCCTCTCTCCTGCCTACCACCACCCTATGGCTTAATTTGCACCATCTACTCCCTGGAGGCATTCCCAGGGGAAGAAACAATAAAGCCATGGGGGAAAACTAAGGGAATGGGGGGTCTGAGTTTATGGGGGAGTTGAAGGAAAGCAAGATGCTGAGTGTGTGGGGGATGATGAAGATAAGACACTGGGGTGAGAAACAAACATATCAACACACAACAGAACAGGTTTGGCGTGTTTCTCCTGATGCCGTTTCATGGCCTCAGGAGGCTTTTAAAGTGGGAAACCAGCTCTGGTCAGTAACAGTGAACAGTGTTGGGCAATTTCACTTTTCAGATCTCTTGGCCCCAGTGGTCTTACATTTTAGGGACTTACTAATGATTATTGTGAGCTCAATCCTCTCTGCGGCACAATCATCCAAGTGGACTTCTCAGTTCTGACCCTGGATCTGCTGCTTGAGAATACCTAGCTCCGTCCTGCCACATTGAGACACCTTTTCAAAAGCCATACAATTGTTGGGCAACAGACCTGCAATTCTGAAAGAGGCAGTAGCCTCCCTCTCTTGAAGTGATAAGACCCACATGAAATTTTTTGGAGAGGTTCTACAGTCTGTTAAATGGAGAACTGAGGCACGTTGAGTTAAAGAAAGAGAATGGTGGTGTTCAAATTCAATTCCTTTATCTTACAAATGAGGAATCTGAGACCCTGAGAGAGGGACCGAGCTGTCCAAGACCATGAAGCCAGTCAGAGACAAAGCTGGCCCTGGAGTCCAGATCTTGCTTTCCATAGCTTCCCCATGACAAAGAGAGGGGCATCTTTAAAGGTCCCAGTAATGTTCTTGTTGATTTTTGCATTCAGAAAAAAAACCATGCTGAATGATTAAAACCTTCTGCCATTCTGACTTGAACATCTCAGAAGAGATTCTAATCTCTAAGAATTTGGCTGTACTCCCTTGGTTTCCCAAACCTGCCCAAATTTAAGGCAAAATTCTCATCAGAACCTCCTTGGGGAAAGCCACTTCTGGAGTTGACCAGAGATGGGTTAAGAGAACCACTGCCTGTCACCTTAATTCATATGCCCAAATCTAGGTGGAGCTATCAGATGAACCGTGAATGGGTCTACCACGCAGAAGCTGTGGCAGATATAAGGAGACCCAAGAAAAACTGGAATTATCTTTTGGAGGGCAAAGCCCTTGTAGTAAAGGTTTCCCTTGCTAGGAACCCATTGGCATCAGGGTACCAGCTAGCACTGTGAGAGGCTACGTTTGACTTTAATTTTTTTTTTTTGGAGATTTTTTCAATGCATTTGCCCATTTCATGATGGGTGATTTATAAGCACACCTGCCCACTTGGTGCTGAGTGTTCAGTAGTTTTTGGAAAAAAAAAAAACAGCATGACTCCCATGCCCCAGCCCCCCTATTCACCCAATCTTACCCCAAATAATTTTTTTGTTTGTTTCCCGTGAAAGTCCTCAAAGGGAAACATTTTACCAATGTGGAAGAGGTGAAACAAAAAACAGCAGAAGCATTAAAGGGTATCAAAATTGATGCATTCAAAAACTGTTTTGAGTAGTAGAAAAACATCTTGATAGGTGTATTGCATCAAACAGAGAATATGTGGAAGGTGCCTGAAGTTTAAAAATGTAAGAATAAATACAAAATTTTTAATAAGTAAATTCCGGGGGTTTTTTTGGTCCCCCTTCATATATTTAATTTGCACTCCTTGGATCCTTTTTCACTTTGCCTTTCTCTCTCTGCTAGTTTGGACAGGTCTTTGGTATCTGCCATCAGTCCAGGTTCAGGCTTTTCCATACCACTGTTCTTAAGAACTGTTCTGCTATGCTGACCCATCACTACAAACTATCTGAAGAAGAGACTCTCATGCACCATGGCTTGATCTTCCAGATCAGAGCCTAATGTCCACTTTAGTAATCTGTCCTCCTTCTCTGTGTCTCAGGACAGGGACTTGAAGGTCTGCCACCCTCTTACCCTCTCCCCACAACTTAACAAACTTCCTAATTTAGAAACCTCAGTTAGTTTCCTAGATTAGAGGGTTCCTGTCTCAGAACATGAAAATGGGGATGGCAATATCAGAAAGTTCTGTCCTGTAAAAAAAGCTCCTGGACATCTACTTTCAGAAAAAGGGCCCAAATGAAGCTCAGAAAGAGTTTCTGGTTCAGTTCTCAGGGTGATTTCAAACCGATTTTTTCCTAAAAGCTTTTGTTCATACAAGTCTGCACACATGCACACACCAACCACATGTCTCAAGTTCTGGCCGCTGGGTATCTGCCTGGGGATTCCCACATATTTGCTGCAATTCCAGGCCTGAATCCTCAGAAGATAGAAGACTCAGACACTCTGATGCCTCCAAGAGTCTCCAAATTTAGAAACACTGGAGTCTATATTCTTAAGAGTTCATTTCAAAAACTGATATCAAGAATTTTAAATATCCTTGACTCTTGACCACCTAGTTAAAATGGTATATCTGAATGATTAACACGAGGCACCATAACCCCAAATGTAAAATATACCTCATGCTGCTCAGAAAATCCAAACCACTGTCTCTGATCTCTGATCATCAGGGCAAAGGGAAGAGAAAGTGAGGGCACATTCCTTTGCCAGTGGCCTTATCCTAGGGATATAAACCTCCCATAACTTAAGAATGGAGAAGCCAGAACTCAGTGTGAGTTCATCATGTTCTAGGACCCACAGGGAAAGTGTAATAGTGGCAAGATCGAATTCAAGTTTTCAAAAATCTGCCCAAAGGAGGCCTTATGGAGAGAGCCTCATCTGTTTAGAGAAGGTTCTGCCCGGAAGCAAGATTTTTGGATTTCATGTACCAGTAAAATTTCAAAAATTGAAATTTCAGGTTGCCAACTTTTTATTTTACCAAATAAGGACATCTTAAAAGCCCAAATACCATCTACTCTCACCATCAGCTCATAAAAAGAGTAAGCAAATCTCAGAATAAATATTTCAGCACATCTCCTGCCCCTCCCAAAAAGGTCTTTTAAACTGAATACATTTTGCTTTCTGAAAAAATTAAGTACATGTTCCCTATTTTTCTCATTTTACTTCAGACTGGTGAAAATGTAGGAATCACTGGACCCCTTTTAGCTCAATCCTAAATATTATGAGAAAGAGCCTAAGTTTTGGGGATTCAGACCTTTCCAGAAAGCCTGAGTGGGGCGGATGTGGAAAGGAGAGGGAAATCAACAAGCACACGATTTGCTTATGTAAAGGCACACTGTCAATTACAAAGCACTGAACAAGTATTAGTTGTTAATACAAACCAAGGGTTCAGTGAGCATCAACCACCATACTAGTAAACCTCCTAAATTCCTGTGAGTCCTCGAATTTTACTGTCCTTTTGTCCCTTCAAATAATTCAGTGAGAAGAGAGAGGAAGACAATCTCCTCCAAGTCAAGAATTATCTAAGAGACAAAGTAGGTCTCTGGTACATGGTAGAGAGCGTCACATCAGCAACATAACATAGACATAGACCCACTGATGCCATTTCAATTGCATAATAAGGAGCCCAGAGAGGACTGATTCCACCCCAGGAAGCAGTTTTCCACTATGCCTTCCAGATTCTTGCTTCTTGCTCATTACTCTGATGGAGGCAGTATGGGGGAGGAGTAAGAAAAGGGAAGTCCATGCAGTACCATGGCACACAGGATTAGGGGTCGGATCTTGATTCTAACCCATGCCTCCTGCTGACTAGCCATAGCAGCATCTTCTGGCTCCAGTTTCCTCGTCTATATTGTAGAAATATTTTTGCTTCCTTACAGGACTGCTGTTAGACTGTGAGATCCTTAAGGGCACAACCAGTTCTGGTCCACCTCTATAGACTCAAAACCTAGCACAGTACCTAGAGAAGAATAGTGACCAGTAAACACTTGCTTACTTGAGCTAGAATGGGAATGTGGGTCGGAAAGCACATTCTGAGCAGGAAAGCACTGCACAACTAAACAAAAGGAAGGAATTATTATCTTTGTTGGCCAAAATTATGCCCAGTACAATCTACCAAATATACAAAGATGCTGCAAAGTAGCTGGTGATATAAAGTGTTTTTGAATGCCCATAGTTTCAAAAATAACCAGACTGCACAACCTATTAATTATATTGCCTAACAAACAGCTGCGTGATTGCCTCCCAAATTCAACTGCGCTGTATGATTTCTTGTGCTGAAAATGTGTTTTTGCTGCACTTTGCCCGGCCCACATCGCCTCTCATACACCTCTCTCATTATATCCAGAAGTCAGGAGGCAAACCCTGGTTTTCTCCCCTATTCTGGCTTACACCTCTACTGAGGGCTGAGATTCCTTGATTGGCTGCAGCTCTGGGATATGTCAGAGTTTAGGACTCTCCAGTTGCTCTCCTTATTCCTTTCCATCCACCCCAAGTTCCGCCTCCAGCTCTCTCTACCACACTACTCCTCCAATACATGTCTCACCACCCCAAATCTGCTTTTCGAAAACCACCTCCGGGCTCTGGCTGAGTCCCATTGGGCCTGGCCCACACACCGTTCCTGCAGGATCCTGCTTCACAGCATGTGCTGCCTGCAAGACCAGGGGCTGCTCAAATGGCAGGCCAGGCTACCTACCCTCTAGCCCCCGTACGAGGTAGTGTTCTGATCCCTGCTCCTTGACACTAAGAAACACCGCACAAATCCTGGGGAGACAGAGCCAATGCGGTCACCCACCAGTCACCTCCCCACCCGAAGATCTGCTTTCAGGCAGAATGCCAGCTCCCCTGCCCCCACCCCAAGAGGCATTGGCCCTCATCCTGGCCAATTCTCAGGCACTGAGGTGAAAGCGCTCCTGGTGCTTATCTCTCATTGCTTTGACCCCCTGGGTTGGTTCAAGCTAATTTCGCTTGGAGCCATGAGGGAATCCATACCAGTTTCACCTTCCTACTACCCAGACAGACAACTACAGGACTTACAGTTGGCTTTATCAGAAGTGTTCCGAGTGCTTGCAAAATTCAGGGCTCTCCTAGGGGTGTCAGTCCCCTGGACACTCATCTCCAGTACAGACCCATCCATGTCTCTACATTCCCTCTGCCCCCACATTCACATTCACATTCTAGAAATTTTCTTTAACTTTTTGATGGGAGACCCCAAGAAAGATGGACATTCACGTGTTGTTGTAAGGAGGAGAGAGGGAATAGATAAAAGGAAGAAGAGCCAAAAGAAGATTTGCTTCCTAACTATTAAGAGAAGTTAAATACCACCCCCCCCTCCGTGTGCACACACACTCACTCACTCATATCCATCTTACTGTGAAGTACTGCTCTTTGCCCAATATGCGTCTTTCTCCCTGGTCCTCTCCACTGAAAGTTCGGGTAGTCCCAGTTCTTCCTAGCCAAAATCCCCAGGTCCCCAGATTTTACCTTCCATGCTGGAAGTCAGGACCCAGTGGGGAGATGCAGACCGCCGACTGGGAAGGAATGAAGCAAGACTCCTGATCGGAGAAAATTGCCACGGGTAGCAGATACAGCTCCCATGAGAAGGAGGAGACAGGGAGAGAGTCTTGTAATCCAGAATTTCCCCAGCCTTCCAGGAAGGCTCTGGTGTAAGCTCACTCCCTGTTCCAGTGCTAACTGAAAACGGAGGGAGCGGAGGGAATGTCTCCCAATAAAGCTTGGTCTGAAATCTGAAACTGCAGGTTGGCCAAGCCCTATATAAACACACTCACACCCCCAGCTTCTCTGGTCTGATGGCTTACCCGCCCTCACGCTCCCCTCACTCCCCACCCCGCTTCTTGGCAACACCAGACAGCCCTCTAGCTGCAGCTCCTCCTGAAACCCCAAGCCCAGCCCAGCTGAGCAGAGCTGAGTGGTGCAGACACAGGGAGAGAGACTGGCCAGGCGCTGTCCACCATCTCTCCCAGACCCAGCCCCAGCCCCCTCCAGAAGTTCAAGTCCAGGTACTTAACTGGCACTAGGGATCATGGCAATAAGGGAAACGGGCAAATTCCCAGCTCAGGAACAGAGTTTTAGACTCTTCCCCTATATCAAGGAATAATGTTCTCCTAAGGGTCTGATTCCAGGTAACTGGGTCTGATATATATAAATCACTAAACCCGTCTTCCTCTTCTCTCTCATTTTTCTGCATATCATTCTCATAGGGCATCCCTTTCCCTTATGTTTCTACTCATAATAGAATCAGGCCAGGTGAGAATAGCAAGGGACCATGGCCATACTGGTGGCAAATGCCTCATTTTGCAGATGAGAGAGCTGAGGCCGGAATGAACAAATGACTTGGGCATCTCCCAGCCCGATTTGATGTCTTGCAAATAAGAAGCTTTAAAAGTCAAATGACCACCTCATCATCAAGGTTACCGGCATAATCAACATTTGTATACCTAACCCTGAATTGTACCCCACATCTTTAAAACTAAAAATTAAAAAAAAATTTTTAAAGTCAAATGGAATCATGCTCTAATACAAGTAAATACTCACTTGGGCAACTGTGAGAAAAAAATCACTTATCCTCTCTGAGTCTCAATTTCCTTATTTGTAAAATAATGCTAACTGATACCATCTCAGAGAGTGACATTTAAGTAAGGTAACATATATGTAAAGAAGTAGACACACAGTAGGCACTCAATAAACATTCACTGCCCTCCCCTTCTGTTCACTAGGCCACATTCCTCTTTAGTAGCTTACTCTGACTCAAGAAGGTAACTGTAAATTGCCTTTAGTATTTACTGTTCCTTCATGAATTGGTGTAATGTTTCTTGCTCATTGTCTGTCACTCCATTAGCATCTACAGTTTACTTTGTATGTGCTCAGACTGTCATACTTCATTCCCGTCAAGGGACATTTTTGAACTGCAGGGCAAAGTCACAGACAGATTCGCACAGAAGACCCCCTGCACTTGTCCCTCACATCTCAATCTCTAGGCTCCAAGCTTCAGACCCATGAGCCCAATCACCTATTGGGCATTCTCCAAAGATAACCAGTCTTCACCTGAATTCAGTATGTCTAAAATCCAATTAAGACAGTCCACCCAAGCCGGGCTCGGTGGCTCAGCCTGTAATCCCGCGCCTTTGGGAGGCTGAGGTGAGTGGATTGCCTGAGCCCACAGGTTCGAGACCCGCCTGGGCAGGCGAGACCTCATCTCTATAATAAAATCAAAAAATTAGCCGGGTGTGGTAGCGCGCGCCTGTAATTCCGGCTACTCGGAAGGCTGAGGCAGAAGGATCGCCGGAGCCCAGCAGGCGAGGCTGCGGTGGCCAGGAGCGGCCACTATACTCCAGTCTGGGCGACCGAGTGAGACTCTGACTCAAAAAAAAAAAGAAAAAGACAGTCCACCCATTGACTAACAATATTATAGTACGATCACACCACATAACAATGTTTCAGTCAATGACAGACCACATACATGATGGTGGTCCCAGAAGATTATAATAATGGATTTTTAATAATATTGTATTTTTGCTGTGCCTTTTCTATGTTTAGTATAGATGTACTTACCATCGTGTGACAACTGCCTACAGTAGTCAGTACAGTCACATGCTGTACAGGTCTGCAGCCTAGGAACAACAGGCAATTCCATACAGCCTAGGTGTGCAACAGGCTGCACCATCTAGGTCTGTGTAAGTACACCTTGTGATGTTGACACAATGACAATGCCTAACAATACTCTTCTCAGAAGTATCCCCATAGTTAAGCAATACATGCTGCTGAACTGTCCTAGAGATAGTAAATGAAGATAGTATTAACTTGGTATGCCACCATTTGACTTAAGAAATAATTTATAACTACCAATATAACTATATTTGCCTAAAGCAGGAGCCAGCAAACTTTTTATGTGAAGAGTTGGGCGGCAGATATTTTCAGCTCTGTGGGCCATACAGTCTCTGTTGCAACGCCATCACTGTAGTGCAAAAGCAGCCATAGACAATAAGTAAACAAATGAGCAGAAACGAATGAGCAAAAATGAATGAATGTGACGATGTTTTAACCAAACTCTGCTTGTGGGCACTAAAATTTCAATTTCAAATAATTTTCATGTGTCCCAGAACATTCTTCTTCTTTTGATTTTTTCCTGCTACTTAAAATATAAACACTATTCTTAGCTTGATGGTCATGCAAAATTAGGTGGTGGGCCGGATTTGGTCCAGGGGTCATGGTTGGCCGACTCCTGGCAGGAGGGAACAAACTTCTCAGGAAGGACATGGTGGACATGGGTAACCAAAAATTAGGTGTTGGGTTGGATTATAATAAACCAAAAATTAGGTGGTAGACACAGGTAGCCAAACATTAGGTGGTGGGTCAGATTTGGTCCATGGGTCATGGTTGGTCGACTCCTGGCAGGAGGGACCTTCTCAGGAAGGACATGGTAGACACAGGTACAGTGATCACCTTCAAGGAGGGGATTCGGGGTTGGTCAGAAATGGGACAGGAGGGAGATTTTTCACTGAATACTTTTCTGTACCATTTGAATATGATGCGTGCATGGTAAAAACAATGATTAACGGACTCCCCATTGAAGTTCATGTCTATCAATGTCAATGTTAACTCTCCCAGTCAAACAGGCTTATGATGGCCAGCTCAGCTTTGACTCTCTCCTACCTTCATCTGTCACTCCAACGGTAATCAGGTCCAAAATCCACTGGCCTAGTTCACCAAAGTGCCTCTGCCCATTACTGGCCATCTATTACCCCCCACCTCCTGCCCAACTATTAGCTTTACCACTCAGCTGTCATTTACACAGTCCTGGACCTCAACTCTTTTTACTAGTACAAAGCTAATTTCCAAAAGAGAGAATGAAGCTTTTAAAGGAATGGACTGTTTACTGCAATTCCTTACCTTTTCCCTTGGCTCCTATACTAGTGCCTTGTACCTAGCAGGAACGCAAGAAATGGTTTCTCGGTTGCCAATCTCCTGCCCTGCTAGAGATTATTAGGAAAAGTGGGCAAAAACCCACCTACGATAGGAGCTGGTTCTAAGACATGCATCAGGGAAAGAGTGTACAAAAGGTCAAAAACTTTGGGGGAAAGTTTTTGTCGAGAACGGATCTAAATAAAAGGGGCTCTGCTTTGGAGAAGGAAGTCAGGAAAAATGCCCCAGAGAAATTTTCCCCTAATTCCAGACTCTGGTGCATTATCCTATAGGGTAGGGGAACCCCTTATTCTCAGCTGGGGGATTTTGGTGATCCCAGAGTGAAAGGATCCCACATTTGGGAGGGATCTCAGCATGAAACAATCTTCCCTTCCATCCCTGCAGCAGCTATGTAAGATCACTATCCACATGCCACTTAAACTCCTGCAGGGACAGCACGCTCACTACTTTGGAAGGTAGCCTGCTCCATTGTTGAAGAGTGATATTAGAAAGCTTTTCTGCTTTCGCTCATTGTTTCTAGTTCTAGACCTAAGCAGATTAGGACTTCCTCAGTATGTAACACAAAACTAATGATAACTGCCAAATATAATAGAGTTTTCAAATATTTCTTCCTTCCAAGATGCCCGAAGGGTTTTCAAACACACAAAATCATCAACTCTTTGGAACTGGAAATACCTTTGCTCAAAAATGTTTATTGAATGAAACTGAATATAGTTTCTTTTTCTGCTTCCCAACACGAAAAGTACTCAGGTTATGCTATAAAGGGAATCATTTTATTTCTTCGTAGGAGGAAACTTCACAACCACCCATGGTCATGTGGGCCCTAAAATTCTTAAACTCAGAAAATCCTAAGATATAAACTGAATTCCTCATGTTGAAGCGTCCCCTGGTCTCAGTCCATTGTATACGCATATCTTCACTTCCTGTGATAGGTATCAAGTCCGTGACACATAATGAAATGCTAATACCTAATACCTAACACTTGAGCCAGCACTGGATAGGTGCTTTATACATATCATCTCATTTAATTCCCACAGAAACTCTGTGAGGTAGGTGGTAGTATTTCCATTTTACAGCACAAGGAACTCATGGTCAGCAGAGTTAGTTAACTTGCCCAAAGTCACAAAGCTAGTCAGTGACGAAGCCAAAATTCAAAGTTAGGTCTGCTCAGCTTCAAAACTCAGAGTTGTTCTCCTCTAATCCAAAGTTTCCATGACAGTCGATCATCTCTGCCAACCTCACCCTGCCCTTGAAATGTGCAGAAATAGTATTTTCACCATTTCCGTCAGAAGTAGGTAAGAGATAAATACCATACATCAATCCTACAGTCCCTTGCCAGATTCTACCCTCTGGAGGCAGTCAGGCCTTCCTGGGAGGGAGGAAACAGGACCAAAGACGATCCAAAGCATCCCAGAGACAGACACTTGAATGGCACCTCCCTGGCTCACACATGGTGCACGGTCCTGTGCTTCCTACAGCCTGCCCTTGCAGGGGCCTGGCTCCAGGCCACACAACAGGGCTGTGGCGTTCAGGAGCCCATGAAGCATGGCATTGTTTGGGCAGCACAAACACAACATTTACCTGGATCCTGGCACCTTGTCTCTGCAACAGCTTTTGGTAAATATTTGGCTGGCTCACCCAGGAGAGGGTTAGGGGGCCTATATCCAAACAGTCCCCATTCTAAAAAGATGGACTAGAGAGAACTGAGGATAGGCACAGAAGAATCACAAATGCTAAGATGGGACCACTCCCCCAGTCATCAGCTGAAAATACCCAGCATCAGTTTGCCTCTAGTGCGCTGAGAAGCTCTGAAGCATCACGCCCCTACCCTGTTTTTAAAAACTCAGCTTCAAATTCCAGGACAGTTCCTAACTGTCTGGCTGGTTGGAGTTCATGGTCGTAGTGATGCACTCCACACGAGAGTCAGAGCTTCCCACCTGGCTCTCTTTCTAACCCAACTTGCAGGCAACTGGAAAAACACCCAGTTGCCCTCCGCCCCAGACCGCCTAGCTCTGGAAACACATACATTCCTGGGCTCATCTAGCCTCAGTGACTACCTGACCTCTCCCCTTCTCAAGAGCGCAAAACACAGCCAGGAGTTTGGAACTCACACAGGATGTCAATATTGGAGACAGAATCAAACCTCAGGCTCACGGCTTTTCTTCTCAGTCCCCGGCAAGAGAATAATCACTCTTTGACCATCTATATTCTGTATTGGCCCAAGGAAATCACATAATGTTTGTCCGCCACTGCCCCCATCCTCAAGTGGTTGTCCTTGAGACCTTCACCTGGCATTCTGAAGCTACCCACCTTTTTATCTGTCATCTCCCTGGGAGACGTGGTCATTAGCAGAGAGCACCATGTAGGTGTCTAATTAAGCAATCAGCAGCAAATGCAGAAACCTGTACAAGCCACCCCACAGAGCATCCACCCCGGGATCCTCTTACAGGCAACTCCCTCCCCTGAGCTTCCTGGAAAGGTCCCTATTGTTCACCTAGAACACAGAAAAGAGGCTGATTCTGCCCTCTTACTTATCTGCTGGCACAGACTTCCAGGCTGCACAACCCCAGGGGGTGCTATTCCCATACACACAATGTGAACGGTGCCCTCGAAACAGTGGGCACGGCAGCCTCGGTGGGTGGGAAAGTGAAGGTCCCAGATGGGAGAGACAGGGTTTTCTGAGAGGATGTCTTCTTACCTGGTGTTTTTAGGTGTCCCAGTGCCATATCCTGCCCTCCTGGCATTTTGGGGTCAGGACACAGGAAGCAAGGTGCCCTCAAACAGAGTGATAAGATGTCAGAGGTGGAGTGGGAAGCAGGAGTGGCTCAGCCACATTCGTCCCACCTGTGTCTCTGAGTCCTCCTGTCTGTACTGTAGCTCACCTGTTCCTGTTTCACCCTTTAAGTGGAATGTTCCACTTGCCCTGCGAGCCCAGGCGAGGGGGAGGGGCAGAAATTCACTGTTCAAGAAAAGCTTTCTTTTAGAGACTGAGGTCTCAGGAATTCTATGCGATATTCCAGCAGATGACAGTAGAGGGAGTGGGTCAAGAGCAACCACAGAGGAGGACCCCGGCAGGACAACACTGACTCCAACTGGTCACCACACCCCCTAGCCTGGGGATGGTCTAGCCCAGGAGACACCTGCTGCCTCTGTAGCTCCTGGCAGATCCCACACTCAGGTGTCAGATGGGCACCCCAACTAAGCTGGGGTGAGAAGTAGCAAAACCCCCCTGAACCTCTGCAGCGGTGCTTCTCCCTGAATCACAACTTGCCTTTCTTCTTGTAGGCCCGTACCTCCCTGGCCCAGAGACCTCTGTCTACCTCATCTCCTACCTTTGCCATGGAGCAGGAGAGGCAGAGATGCCTGTATCAATGTCCACAAGCTTTTCAGTGGCACCTCAGGGATAGATCCAGGGCCCCCAGTCCCACGGAAGCTCCAATTACCTCAAACCCACAACCCTAGAAGTATCAGTGCAGGCCTCAGTGCCCTCACGTGCCCCAGAGCTCTGCCAGCTTGGCCCGGAACTCTGGCGCACACGCTTGCTCTACCAAGATATGTGGGTTCTCTCTGGAAGAAATGGGAGAATGACAATCCTGTCCAGCTGTTTTCTAACTCCTATGAGACCAATTGGACTTGATGACAGCAAGAAAGATTTAGGTTAGATACCAATAAGCACTTGAAATGGGTGATCACAGGACGTTTTGCACTCTGCCCTTGGCCTTTAAAAATGAAGCCAAGTTCCCCTCCTTAGGCCATGGCATAATGCTCGTCTTTGTCATGTGACTCCTGCTCAGAAATCCTCAGTGATCGACCCTCCCCTGACTGCTGCGTAAGGACCCAACTCCACGGTTTGGCACCCAGGGCCCCACACATCTTTGAAATGTCACATTCCACTGCTCCGTGTGTACATTTTCTAATTCAGCTGGGTTGAGCTTCTCAGGTCTTAGGTAGCCCTGCTCTGGCCATGCCATTCCCCCCTCCCCCAAGATGCCCCACCCCTCCTGGGCCACCAGAGCAAGCCATCCCTTAAGGTGGCAGATCTCAGCCAAACTGATGATCTTATAACTGGAGGAACTTCTCTACAGAACAGATTCCCCGACTCCATCCCAGATGCCTGTTCGACCCAAATCTCCCAGGGTAGAGGCAAGTGGATACCACTTGAAAACTGAGCTCAAATGCCAACCCTTCCAGAAAGCTTCTGTGAGACACCCCCCAGCCCACAGAAAGCCCCCTCCCCCATGAAGTTAGAGGTATACATTGGTCATTCAATCCATAGAAATGTCCTGAGCATCCACAGCGCTAGAGATAAGAAGACTGGAAGGCTAGAAAAGATGGAATCCAAGGGAAACTATGACCTTTCCGAAGGACTTCCATCTCTCTGAAATGAGTTAGCTAAGTCACTGTACCTTCTGGAGTGGGAAGGACGAGGTCACCTCAGGAGGCTCTGCCAGCTCTGGGTTGCACTCCTTCCCTCAAGGAGCCCCTAATCTGGAGGTAGGATACAGACAAAAACCAACAAAACTGTTCCCCATCAGAGGCAGCCTGAGGAGGGCAGGAATCAGCAGAGAGCCAGGGAGGTGCCCAGGGGAGGGGCTGCAGCATGGAGACAACAGCATCTGAGAGGAGGAGGCTGGACATTCCAGAAAGAGTCACAACACAGAGGTGGAAGAATATTGGGGCCCCTTGACTAGGTCAAGGGTCATGTTGGGAAATGGCAATAATAGAAACTCACATTTATTGTGTTTATTAGGCACGCTGTTGGGAATGCTTTATATTTATAATCTCATTTATTCTACATAACTAAATGAAGCTGGAAGGATGCTGGGGCCAGACTGTGGCATTCCACGGTGCGCATAACGCAATGCACAAAGCAGCTCCTGCTCAATAAATATTTTCTCATTGATCAGTGGATAAAACGATCTTTGAAGACGCACTCCCAGCGGGAGGAAACTAGAATTCTGCAGGAGCAACTAGAGCTCTGAAAAATATTTTTCTAACTTTTTAAACTATTAAAAGCAACACGAGGAGTGGTGGAGGGAAGGAGAGGCACTGGTGGGGTAAGAGCCTGGCTTTCCTGGTACAGGATGTGGAGAGTGGATATCAGAGCACTCACTGCCCCCACAAGAAACCCAAGCTGGGCTCAGTGAGACAGCTGCCATTAAAGACAGTTGTAGGCCGCTCAGAAGAGAGACATGGGAGAAATATTCTCAATGGATGGTACCCAACCTCCCCAAGAGGCCCTCATTCCCAGTGCCAGTGCAGGATATATGGGGTAGGGTTCCCTGAGCATGACCCAGAGCTGGCAGAACCTCTGAGTTGACCTCATCCTTCCTCCCCATTCCAGCAGGTACAGTGACTTAGCTAGCTCATTCCAGAGAGATAGAGGTCCTTCCACAGCTTCCCTGGGTTTCCATCTCAGCCTTCCAGTCTTTGGTCTAACCTTTCTGGCTAACTACAATTTAAAGTCATTGCCTACTGGAGAACTCAGGACAGATATCAAACTTACCTATTTAAACTCATTACCCACTAGGGAAATCAATAGAGAACACAGACCTACTGGGATAAGAATGACATCATAAGGCAGACAGAAGCCGCAGCTTATTCCTCGATCCTTCAGCCCATGTTTTAGGACTGGGGTGTCCAACCTTTTGGCTTCTGTGGGCCACATCGAGTAAAGAGGAATTATCTTGGGTCACACATAAATTATATAATATGGTTAGCGTATATACATAATCTATACATAATAATAATTTTATTTTTTAATATTTTTGATTATAAAGTTTAGAAAAATGAGAATGATATAAAACGAGTGGGAAATTTTACCTTGTTTTTGTAAAACTAATCTATCAATGTCTGGTTCAATGGAAGTGGCCACAATTCTTAGTGAGCTCTCAAGGTGCTCATCAGAAATGTTTGCTCGAAATTTTGTTCTTCATGTGTTTCATAATTGAAAACAGCTGCTTACAAATGTATGTGCTACCAAAAAGTGATGTCGTGAGTAAGGCATGATTGTGAACTTCAAAAATGAAACTATGCACAGGGTCATGAAGAAAATAAACAGTGAAAAACACATGATGTTGAAAGATTTTGTGGGGCCGCATTAAAAGCTGTCCTGGGCCACAAGCAGCTCAAGGGCTGTGGGTTGGACGTGCCTGTGTTAGGCTAGCCCAGGGTGGGAACTGCCCTACTATATTTGCTCCATGGGCAACTGGGGCCGAAGAACAGAGGAGCCTTCTTTTGAGAAGTGTCTGTTCATACCTTTTGCCCAATTTGTAATGGCGTTGTTTGTTTTTTTCTTTTCAGCATGTTTGAGTTCCTTGTAGATCCTTGATGTTCACACGTATGTTTATCGCAGCATTGTTCACAATAGCAAGATCATGCAACCAACCATGCTGTCCATCAAAAGAGGACTGGATTTTTAAAATGTGGTACATATATGCAACGGAATATTACACAGCCATTAAAAAAGAACAAAATCATGAATTTCGCAGCAACCTGGATGGAATTCGAGTTTATAATACTGACTGATCTCTCACAGAAACAAAGATCTGAGTATCACATGTTCTCACTCATAAGTAGACTTGAACAACTACTATAATACTATAAGAAAAGGATTGACAGTGGCAGAAAACTGTGGGGGGGCAGGGAGGGGAAGGGAAGTGGGATTAACGGTAGTCAATATCTGTCTGGGGACGGGGGAGCACACCTCATCAACAAGGGTACCTGCACAATGAATATTTGTATACCTAACCCTTAACTGTACCCCACACTTTTAAAATAAAGAATATATATTAAAAAACAAAACAAAAAAACAGAACAGAGCAGCCAAGTGAAGAGCCTCAGGCAGGTAGGCGGTCTCTTTGTATTCACTTCCAAAGAAATGTCCTGAGCATCTGTAATGCTAGAGACAAGATGTGGGGCCCTGCCCTCAAAGAATTCCTAATCTAGAGACTGGATACACTCAAAAACAAACCACAAAATGGTCTCCCATCAGAGGCAGCCCCTGAGGAAGGCAGAAGAGTGGAGAGTTGACATTGTCATAGTTGGAACAGAATTGCATCATCTGCTGTGCAATCTGCAGCTGAAATGATCAAACAGGAAGCCTGGAGACGAGCCGTCTTGTCTCCTGGAGACTTGACCACATCACTGAACATCTATTTGCCTCCCTTCTCTCTTCTATAGAATGGAATGAAACCTATGCTCACTGAATTCAACTCTTTTGAGTATAAAAGAACTTGAAAAATATTAAAGTGTTTCAAAAAGTTAAACCAGAAAGCAAAGCATAGGGTGCTCTTGATAGATACCCACCCATTCATAAAAGAGGCCCTCAGGTACCACCCCATGGAGGTCAGCCCCAGGCATTCAGCTCCAGGCAGGCTCCAGGTTCAAACGCCTTTCCAGATTTGAGCCTGGGAAGGGATAAGATAACAAAAACCAGGAACGAAAACCTAGCCTGAGCTGCAGCCTCCACCTCCCCAGCAGGCTCTGAAGGGCTGGGCACACTCTCTTCAGAACCCTGGCATCTGGGAACCAGGAGGCACCTTCTCAGCCATCTCAGAGCCCACCAGCACTCCCGGATAGATCTCCGCTTGCTTTTTAAAGGCCACACCGAGGAAGACTGCCATTTCTTTCTTTCCTTCCTTCCTTCCTTCCTTCCTTCCTTGCTTCCTTCCTTCCTTCCTTCCTTCTTTCCCAGTTGGAGTCTTACTCTTTTGCCCAGGAGAAAGTGCAGCCTCAAACTCTTAGGCTCAAGTGATTCTCCCACCTCAGCCTCCTGAGTATCTGGGACTACAGGCATGTGCCACCATGTCCAGCTAATTGTTTTTTCTTTTTTTGTAGAGATGAGGTCTTGCTATGTTGCTCAGGCTGTTCTCGAACTTCTGGCCTCAAGTGATCCTCTTGCCTTGTCCTCCCAAAGTGCTAGGATCACAGGCATGAGCCACCACGTCCAGCCCGAAGACTGCCATTTCTTTCTCCTTAGGAATTATCCTCTAACTACCCCCCTTACAGGATAGTGCCTTCCAAACTACAGCTTTTGACTCATCAGCAGGTTGAGAAATCAATTTAGCAAATCATAATCAACATTTAAAATTTTTAATGGAACACAATAGAAAATAAGGCCTACTGCACTTGGTAAGAACAAGTATTCTTTTATGATACCTCTAAAACAGACACACAATGGCAGAATCCTGACTCAGTCACTTAATCTTTCTATGCTTCCACTTCTTCATCTTTAAAATGGGGACAATAACAGAATCCACCTCATAGTTGTTGTAAGGATCGTATTAGTTAATGTATGTGGAACATCTGAAAATGTACTCGACACCCAGTGCTCGATAAGAGAGTTATTTCATATGTTTATATAGATGACTGCAGGTAGGTGCCCACGTGCTCGCATGAGTAACCTTGCTTACAAGGTAAGTATCTTTGCATAGGGTAGAAAAAAAACTGAAAGCCACTGTGAGGTAGAAGCTAAGAAGTGTCACTCCAATGACAATTTGTTCGTGGAGCCAAGTTTCCAATGCTCAGAAGATTTCATAGGTGTCTGTCTTCCAGTTTTAGGGAAAGAGGCAGAGGGGGTTTGAGGAGCAGTGGCCGGGCTGAGTGGGTAGAGGATCTGAAGGCACTGAGTCAAGTGCTTTTCAAATTTACTCTGCATGCAGCCCAATGGGGTGGGTCCTATTATTGCCCTCTTTTACAAGTAAAGAAATTAAAGCACAGAGAAGCTAAGAAGTGGCAAGGCCTGGATTTAAACTCTGCCTCCCAAGTCTGGGCTCACAGCCATTGAACCACAGTGTCTGTTTCACTTTGCTGTCAACTTCTCACCCGGAAGAGGGAAGCCGGACCTAAGAAGGTCCTGCCACTAAGGAGGTGGCCTTGTCTGTGAGAGAGGTGGCTTCATGGGCACTCGCCTCAAATCCAGGCAATTTAATTTTCTAATGGCTTGAATTCAGGAAACAACACCTCCAGGGTCCCATCATAAAGTCCAGAGTGTTCTACTACAACAGTTGGAGATAATGAACTGGGTTAGCAGAGCTCATAACCATATAACGTGCCAAGTCCTCAATTAATTTGAGCAGTAGAAACTTGACTAGGGGATAGTAAATTTCTCCCACACCCTTTATTCTGAAAGACTCAGGTTCTTTCGGGTCATGTCTCATTTAGTCTTCTCTGTGGTCCAGAAATATTAGAAAGGGAAAGATTCTTCCATCCTACGCTCCAAGAGGGCCTGGACTTGCTAGAGGCCACTCTGCCAAGTGAGAGCTCGAGGGAAGTTTTCTGGTAGATGGGAAAACAGCAAGTCAGGCCATCTTATCTCTAAGTTCCTTGGGGTTCCTGGTTCTCCCAGTATGCCTTTTTTTCCCTCCCCATCTTGATATGGATGCAAATTCCCCCCAAAACAAGGTGCTCAGTTCATCTCTGGAACTGGTTGCGTGTTACATCAAACCCAGTGGATACTTCTGATGGGGAGAGAAGAGACAAGAAGCAAACAGTGGACTGAAACCATGGCTTAATTCTCCTTTTTCCAGAGGTGCCCATAGTCCCTTATTTCACTACAGAAAATTTCATAACACCGGGAGTAAATGGAGTAGCAGGCTAGCACCTTTATGGACCAGTTCTTCCAAAATTCCTAGTGTCCTTGTTTTGCTGTCCTCTCAGATAGAAGCTGACTAATTATCTCCTCACACTCAGCAAACCCTTGAATTTTGTTGGTATCTTTTCATCCTGTGGTAAGCCTCAGACATATTATGCATACATTTTTTTTTTTTTTAGTTGGAGCCTCACTCCGTCACCCAGACTGGAGTGCAGTGGCCACTCCCGGCCACCGCAGCCTCGACCTGCAGGGCTCCGGCGAGCCTTCCGCCTCAGCCTTCCGAGTAGCTGGAATTACAGACATGCACTACCACGCCTCGCTGATTTTTTGATTTATTGTAGAGATGAGGTCTCGCTGCCCAGGCGGGTCTCGAACCCATGGGCTCAGGCAATCCACTCACCTCAGCCTCCCAAAGGATTACAGACTGAGCCACCGAGCCCGGCTTATGCATACATTTTTTAACAACTGGGGAAACTGAGCAAGAGAAGTTAAGAGACTTGCTCATCATCACAAAATGTGTGAATGTAGGTAAGGGCGAGTCCCTTTTGGAGCTGGTGGGCACTTCCAGTCCCCCAGGAACCCCCCATTCCCCACTGACAGAAGTGGCCCCTCCCTCCTTTGCACTTTCTGTATAACTCTGACACAGGTATTTATTTCTTTTTTTTTTTTGAGTTGGAGTCTCACTCTGTCACCCAGACTGGAGTGCAGTGGCCGCTCCCGGCCACCGCAGCCTCGACCTGCTGGGCTCCGGCGACCCTTCCGCCTCCGCCTTCCGAGTAGCCGAGATTACAGGCATGCGCTACCACGCCCGGCTGATTTTTCTGATTTTTTGATTTATTGTAGAGATGAGGTCTCGAACCCGCGGGCTCAGGCAATCCACTCACCTCAGCCTCCCAAAGGCGCGGGATTACAGGCTGAGCCACCGAGCCGGCTAGGTATTTATTTCTGAGTCGTGTTTACCATCCCGTATTGCAGTTACGGGATTTGTTTACATATCTGTCTTTCCCATAGTACTCTGAGTTCCTTGAGGCCATCTTTGCATTCCTGATATCTGACATATGACATTTTTTCAACAAATATTTGGGGAAAGACGGGAGAGATAAAGAGGGAAGAGAGAGAAAAGGGCAAGAGAGGCAGGGATGAGGAGGGAGGAAGGAAGGGTGGATGGGCAGGTACCAGGAGGCAAAGGTCCTCTCAAGCCGGGGAAACTGGTCCACGTGGCCCTCTGCTGGTCTAACTGGGATGAGTGCAAACAGGTTGCTTTCCCGGAGCCTATGCGGTATACATAAATAAAGAGCCCTTGTGGTTAGGCATGGTGGCTCATGCCTGTAATCCCAGTACTTTGAGAGGCCAAGGTGGGAGGATCACTTGAGTCCAGGACTTTGAGACCAACCTATGCAGCATGGTGAGATCTCGTCTCTATAGAAAATTAACAAAAAATATTAGCCGGGCATGGTGGCATGCGCCTGTAGTCCCAGCTACTCAAGAGGTTGAGGCGGAAGGATCACCTGGGAGATCAAGGCTGCAGTGAGCCATGGTCATGCCACTACACTCCAGCCTGAGTGACAGAATGAGACTTTGACTCAAAAAATAAAAAAAGAGAACTTAGAGAGGCCTTTCAGCCACCAAGGAGCCAGGCAGCCCTCCAGGACTTTAGACACAGCTGCCCCATTGTCTTTGTTCTCTCCTTCCTCACCTCAAAAAAGTGACTGAAGGACCAGCTGCCTTTTCCCTTCAGGGTATGCTCTCCTGCCCTCCATGCTTTGCTAATCCCACCTGTTAAATGGAGGCTCCCAGTAGTATATTCCTGTCGGCTAAGTTTTTTATTTTGTTTTGTTTTTATGGTTTAGGCCATCTTGTGAGATTGTCTGCATGTCTTATAATACAATTTCAGGCAGAAAGGTTGAAACTATGTACTTTTTTTTTTTTTTAATTCCTAGTTATCATCTTTTAAAGGGGTGGAAGGGTATCTTTGTTTATAGAAGAACATTTGTCAATTAAGTTGAATTTCCAAGTCAAAAATAAATAAATAAATAAATGGAGGCTCGGCCCTTGTCTTGGATGATGGGAAAGGATTTAGGAGGATGGTGGCCTGCAATGTAAACTGGGGAGACTTGAGCCAGCAGGAACCTGGGGAAGGAGCTGCCCCCCACACACAGCTCTGCTCCCTGAGGAGATGGTGGGCGGGAGGGAGGAGTGGCTCCTATAGGAAGGGACTCCTGAGCAGGCTTGGTGTCTGCATGACTCAAGGAAACAACCAGAAACCATAACTTGGCAACTTGGCTTCTCTCTGGAATTTCCCTGGGGCAAGGAGATAGGGAGCTTTTCTGCTCAGCCCCGTTTGTACCCAGCTCCTGTGAGGCCCCCTGCTCCTTCTTCCTTTCTGGAAAGTACCAAGTACCCTACGTCTCCTCACATGGCCCATTGCTCACATACCAGCCACTCTCTCCACACACGTTGGTGGAGACCTACTGCGCGCAAGGCATGCCACACTGGCGTGGGGCAGGCTCTCGGAGGTAGATCTCTAGAGTACGTGTGGGTAGAATGGGCAGGGAGGTTCTTGACTTTCTCGAAAAAAAAAACAAAAACAAACCAGAATAATGCCATTACACTGTGCAGATCCAGCCTGATCTCTTTTCAAAAACAAGTCCTCAAGCCAAATCTGGTACATGCCAGGATGCCAGGCACCTGGAAATGAAGCAGGAGGCTATTCCAGGGGATCTTGTGGCTTCTCCTTTGTGCCAAAGAAGGTAGGGGGAGGGAAGGTCCAGGATTAGTCACACTGGACTCTTTAGAAGGACAAGGCTGCTGTTGCGAGACAGAATATGGGATAGTGCTAGCCAGAGGCCATGGCTGCCCTCAAGGACAGTAGAAGGGGGCAAGCAACATGGACAGGACGGGCCACTTCACGAAGCACCTCTTAATGGAAGCCAAAGACACTAAACTCTCATTCTGACCCTATAACTAATGTGCTGTGTGCCCTCAAGAAGGTCACAAGCCTCTCTGATTCTCAGGAAAGCTAACTACACACAGCCATAAGGATAGGGGCAAGGAGAGGAAGCAAGCCAACTGTGCCCCACACCTACGTATAACCTTTCATGGATTATCTTCGATCTCCTGGGTACTGCTGTCAAGGCTCTTCATAAGCCGGCCCATCTTCCAGCCTCTTCACCTGAGACTCCCAAAGTGTTCTCTGTGCTCTAGTCTCTGACCCAGCTGATCTGGTATCAGGGCCCACGCTGCCTTGGACATCTCGTCCTCTGTGCATGTTGTTCCTTCCACTGGAACTGCATCCCTTGCACACTGTGGGGTTCAGCCTACCCCCGCCCTATCCCACTCCTGACTTTCACCCAGGCAGTCTTCCTTCCTTTGTTTGCAAAGCACTGTATGCATCTCATTTCCTTAATTCTTTGTTTATCAGTCTGTCTCCCTGGCTAGACTGTGAACCTTAAAGGACAAGGACCCTGTCAGATTCACCTTGCATTCAACAAACATTTAATAAATGTAAATAAATGTCTGCTCTGTGTCTGCAAGTTACAAAGAAGAAAAAGGCAGGCTCATGGCCTGGCGGCCCAGCACGTAGGGCAGCTCAGGCCCAGAGCGGGCCCAGCCCACGGCAGAGTCAGAGGAGGCAGACCTGGCAGCTGCCCCTGGTGCTCTGCAGGCGATGCTCTGCCTTCTCTCCTTCAACAGAAGGCTGAAGAACATTGGGGAAAAGAAATAAAAAGCTAAACCACCATCACTCACTGAGTGCTATGAGGGCTATGTAGGGACTTCAGTTAGTCCTCAAATTAACTCTCTTAATTTGTCCTCAAATTAACCTCTTGTGGTCCACGTCCCATCAACCACAACCACAGTCCTCTGACATGCTCCTCTGCACTCCCCTGCCAAAGTCTTTGTTACTTACTCTGAACTCATAGGTGAGAAAAGTGATGCCCAGAGAGGTTAGGAAACTGCTCAAAGTTACACAGCGGGCGGCAGAGTTTGTGTAGGGCCTCAAGTCTATCTGGCCACCCCCTTCCCTTAGTCTCAAGCTGTCCAAGTTAAATACACTAACAACAAGCACCGATGTGTCCCCAGACTTCTTGTTTAAAGGCAGAAAATAATACTCTATTAATCTCAAGGCTCTAAACTGGATGACTTTGGTCCTAACTGCCCAGACCATCCTTCTGGAGATTCTCTCCCCCCTTTCCCACTGAAACAGCAGCTCTCAGGTCTCTAATGAAACAGGCCAGCTCCCCGCCCTGCCTCAGGAAGCCAGTGGGCCCATATGCCAGACCACTGCCACCTTCAAAGTGCCATTAGTGGATGATAGAAGCTGGCTGCTTAGCAGGTGGCCCCAGGCCTCTGTAGCATTAACCACTATCACTATTCCCCTGCACTACAAGCCATGAGGATGCTCCCCTCAACGGAGAGGCAGAGATAATGGGCCTCCTGTGGTCCACACCCCACCAACCATAACCACACTCCTCTGACATGCTCCTCTGCACTCCCTGGCCAAGCATTTCTCTCCTCAAAACCCAACTGTGGCTGCTGCCCTTGTAAACTCCTATCCTATTCCTTCTGTTTCTTTCTTCAGAGACTTCCCCGCCGCAACCAAGCTAACTGTCCCCAGGCATTTTGCACATGCCCTTCTTGTCTCGTGGAGGGTCATTTTACCAAGGCAAGTGCTCCCTTACCTCCTAAATCTAAATCATCTCCTCCAGAAGCCCACCTTGATAGACCATGCCCAAACCTGATCTTGCTTTTGCTTTGCATTTCCTTGGAACTTAATATGCTCCCTGCAGTTACATCAGTTGGAGCTATTTACGTCATATCCATTCATTTGACAAACATTTGTTAAGGGGTCTACAACTCTGTACCAGGCATTAATGATCTATTCTGTGCCAAGCACTGTGCTAGGCACTGGATATTCAGTGCCCTCCAAGAGCTTGCATTCATGTTAACTGTCTAGACCCTTTACTGAGGAAGACTTGCCTCTGTGCTCAGATTGGGCACTCTCCCAAGGACCAGCCCCTCTTTGCTCCATTCGAGCACCTGACATTTACACGAGGCTGTTAATTTTGTATCACTATCCTGTTTTATCTGCACAGCACCCCTATAAGGTGAGATGGAAAGAGGTTATTATTCCATTTGGAAGATTGGAACACTGGGGCCCAGAAAAATGAAGAGACCTGTCCGAGGGCCCCAACTGGTCACCAGTCAGGCCAACAATAGAATCCAGGCCCCTGACTCCCAAGGAAAGTGGCCTTTGCCCCACTCCATGCAGACTAGGATGACTAAGAGCTAGGAGGGACCACAGAGATGGCCTACTTCTCAATTTCTCTTACAGCCAAATGGACATTCAGAAAGACAGAATGCTGATATGAAAACAAAGGACACTGTAAAATGCATGTATAACTGGAAACCTTCAACAAGGTTATCCTTGTATTCTTGGCACATAGTAGGTGCTCAATACATATCTGGCAGATGAATGAACAACACCAGAGAGGCAAATGGTTGGTTATAGGTTATCTACTAATGATAGTGATGTATGGAGTACATACTTGTGTAAGGCATCGTTCTAAACACAGCTAATCTGATCTTCACAACAGCCTGATGGGGTGGCTATTGTTATGACCACCCTCTTAAGATGACACTGAGACAAAATAAGGTTAAAAATGCTGCTCGAAGATGGAGTGGCAGGACTTGGGAGGAACCTGGGCAGACAGACTCTGGAGCTGTGTTCTCGACCAAGACAGCCCAAGACAGTTCACCTGCCCCTGCCATCCATTATTTCGTCAATTCTAATTACAAGCATGCTGAATGAGCGTTCCAACGAGTGCTGAGTGAGGACTTAAGTCACACTCCTCCTGGCCCCAAGGTCCTGCCTGAGTCTGCGTGAGTTACCCCAGGCCATGATGAGTTACAACATAAATCCAGCCAGCAGATTGTGTTTCGGCTGCAAAAGCACTTCAGGAGCCCTCTCCAGGGTCCATGTCCCAGAGTTCCGCTGCTACCCAAGGGCCTGGCTCACAAACGCGGTTCTTCTCCCTGACTTTGACTGCCAGGCAGGCCTGGTGAGAATCAGGGCTATGGATTTTGAAAGGCAGAAGATAGAATGAATATTCAGTGTCTCAAAGGCAGAAGCAGAGGGTAGAATAGGGCTTGTCATTAGGGAGAAAGACACACTGAAAAGGTTTATAAATAGGATGAAGAACGGGGCCTTGGTGAATAACCCCTTTATGGGATAGGCTGGGAAGGGCAGGGCTGGGCAGCGGGAAACTCCAGCTCCTTCTTGGTCCCTACCAGAGAGGCGGCTGATGCCGAGACAGAAGAGTCTCACCATCAATAAGACAAGGAAAGGAACCAAATAAAGAGAACTTAGAAATAATCTTCTCTGAGGTTGAGTTTCTATGACAAAATCTTAACTGGGAGGTATAAGACTCAGAAGAAATGATTTAGAGTAGAGAGGCTATCCTAGAAACTACAAAAGCTGAAAGTCTTGTGTCTGAGGTACTGAATTGGAGCCTCTGAACTTAGTGTTTCTATCTGACCTGAGGCCAACAGCTTACTAAGCCTTCCATAGACTTCTGTTTCTCCACTTATTAAAAGGGTATTGTGTCACCTGTTTGTGGCTCCTTCCTTTGGCCTAGGGACTGTGTTAAGATAAAGGAGACTGGAGACCAGAGGATGCTTAGAGTTACTTAGAGTAGAGGAAATGCAGGACTATGAGATTCCTGCCTCTGCCAACACACACTCACTTCTTAACTCATCAAATGTTCTATCAGTGTCCACTATGTACAAAGCGCTGGGAAAGAGACAGAGGCAACCGAGACCCAGACTCAGAACCCAAGGAGGGACAGGAGGGTACAGAGAGCTGAAGGTTACAGACACTTCCCAAAGCTCATCCTAATGACGCCATGTGCGGCTGCCCCGGTCTTCACCTCCACCCCCATCCTCACCCCCAGGTAGGCACCACAGAGATAAAAGAGAAAGAAAAGAAGCCAAAAGCTAGAAGCCACCTCCACACCATGCTTTCACTACCCCAACTGCAGGCAAAGAGATGCAACTATTTTGATGGTCTTAGAGTTCCTGAGAGGTAAGAAAGACTTGCTGTGTGCTCCTTGGGTGGTGACGTCTCTGACCAGTTATCTGTGAGCTCAGATCTTGGGTCTGCTCACAGAAGCCAAATGATGGAGAGAAATGTTCCCTGTGATTTAAGTAACATAGAGAATGCACATTGGGTTTAGAGGGCTGGTGGAACCTAGGGACAAACAGGGTGGCCAGATGCCTCAGTTTGCCCAGGACTTTGAGTGCTAAACTCAGGAAACTCTCGGTCACGCTGGAACAAATGGGTCACCCTACCAAAGAACTCACATAAACCTCTGGTTTGACAAAGAACCGATGGGTACCACATGAAATCTTTATGCTCAGAAATATTGGGAACTCAGGTGGCAGGGTCGGGAGACCGAGTACCTGGCTCCCTGGTCTGGGGAGACCTTGGCAGGCATGTTACTGCGGGCAGGTCTCTGCCTCACTGGGCTTTGGTTCCTCCAGATCTGGATGGGTTTGCCTTCCTAGCTGGAGGACAAGATACTGTTCAAAACTTCTAAGGTGCTCGGGACCCAGAGTCCTGAGAAAGTCCCTTATTGAAGGCCTCTTAGAGCAGTCTGTGAACAAACCAGAAAGAGGCCAGAGAGGCCACTCAGTCCTGCAAGGATGTCAGGAGCCCAAGTGAATGAAGGGTTGAAGATCGACATGGGAAGGAGCACCAGCAGCCATTTCCAGGTGACCCATGTCAAGCACAGCTGAGCTGCCATTAACATGTAGACTGGGCAGAACACCATCGGCATAGAGCCTGTCTGCCACGATGAGCCCAGTCCTCACCCTGCCAGCCCTTCCCCGATGAGTCCAACATCGGACACATGCTTCCCCTGGCTTGAGTCCACTTAATTTTCTCCTAAGCTGCTTTGCGAGACGGCCCTGATCACTCGACGTGTCCAGTCCTGCTGTGGCCGACTTTCTCTACAGCCGAGGGCAGCTCCAGTTCCATGTCCCCTTCTGCCAGCTGAAACAGAGCCCAGCTCCAACAGTGCCCTTGAGTTTGCGGAGACCAGAGGGCATGCATGGATACTCAGCTCCTCTGTCCCTTAGACACGGTCCACCAGGATGAATAAAGCTTCCCTCTGCTGCTTCTGCCAACACACAATCCTTCCTAACTCATCAAACGTTCTATCGGTGCTCACTAAGTGCAAAGTGCTGGGAAAGAGACAGAGGCAACCCAGACCCAGACTCAGAATCCAAGGAGGGTCAGGAGGGCACAGAGAGCTGAAGGCTACAGATGCTTCCCAACACCACCCTAACAACTCCACACACGTCTGCCCTGCTACACTCCTTCCCCCACCCCCAGGTGAGCATCACAGAGGCCTGGAGACAAGAGAAAGACGAGAAGCCAAAAGCCTGGTTAGTTCACAAAGCAGTGCCCTGGTGATAGATAATCCAGCTTTACTTCCATTCACGACACATTTTCAGCAAATAACTTTTGCTGTCTGAGCCCTAAGTCCAACCCCTAAGGATTAAGCTAGAGTATTAAACAAGTCAAAGGAGAAACGTAGTCAAACCCCTTTTCCTTCTCATTGATTGGTTCATTCATTCATTCAATACAGATTTCATGAGTGCCTTCTGTGGGCCAGAGTGGAGCTAGAAACTGGGACTCGGGGGAGGTTCAATCTGACCCACTCAGTGTTCACCCCCCAGTCATCCCCAGTCTGACTCCCTCCCTCTTATAGTATTCAAGTCTGCCAAGGATCTCCTCACTTCACAAAATGTGGGGCTCTGTGCTTAGGAAGGGAGCGGTCCAGGCAGAAACCCGCTCAGTACAGCAGCCTCTGTAGTACGAAATTATGGACAAAGCCGCTACTTGGGTTTCTGTCTCTCCCCAGTCTCCCTCCCCACTCTGCCCGGGATGGAAACCCTGCACTCTCCGCTCACATGCTTGAGTCACAAGGCCAAGCTCCCAGCAAAAGAAGTAGCTCAAGGATGTAACAGGCACGAGCCCAGTGAAACAGAAACACGGCATTTCATTTTGTTCATCATGCGCTATTCTTCCTCTTTTAATGCTGAAGAAAGTGGGACCAATTGTCAAGCTTCCTCCTTGCCTGGCCCTCTTACCTCTCCTGACCACCTGGCGCTGAGGCCGCACTACCTGTTGTTTCTCAGCTCCCTTCTTTACTGTCTGCCTCTCACTACCTGTCGTTTCTCAGCTCCCTTCTTTACTGTCTGCCTCTCAAGGCCCACAGAGGATTTCTCTAGTACCCAGCATGTGGAGAGGAAAAAGGAGTTTGCTCGGGGCAAATAGGCTCTGAGGCCTATGAGCCCCTTCTCGGAGTTCTTCCTGGCCTAGAGTCTCTGACCCACTGAGGACTGGGGCAGTGTGGGGAGCCCCATGGTTGATTGGCACCTTGTAAGTAAGCTTCCTCCTCTGCCCAGGCAGGTTGTTGTGTCTGATTGTCTAACTGCAGATTTCCATCTCTGCTCTGCATGGGCAGATGGACAAGCAGCTGTGCCAGGCCTCAGGGGACCACAAGCTCCTGGGGAGGAGGCACAGCCACCTGGCTCTCTAGACCAAGGCCTCAGGGGGCCCTCCTCAAGGGCAAGAGACAGCCCAGGTTTCCAAAAGGGAAAAATACAAGAGCACGCCTAAGCCAAACCCCACATCCTCACCACTCCCTCCCCACTTGCTCCCATTCCTCAGGAAAGGATAGAGCAGGTATCAGAGAGCCAGGGTGGCTGGGTTTCTTTTCCCATCTTAGGCATATCCTCTGACTCACTGTGTTTCTGAAAGCAAGTTCCCTGACTTCTCTGGATAAAACCTCATTATTCTCAAAATTAGGGCTGGAGCCCTGGCTGCTTTCTGATGACCCTGGCTGGGTTAAAAAGGAAAGAGCCTGCTTTTAAATGCTGCTTGGACCTCCTTACTGAGAGACATTGGAGCATACAATCCTACATCTGTGATATACAGTCAGCCTTCCATTGTCTGCTGCCACTCTGTCCTTGTATAGTATCTGCAGACTCTCACTGCTGGTACTTGACTGCCAGATTTTGGTAGTGATTCCAAAATAATAACAGCTCACATTTATTGAGCATCTACTTATGTTCCAGGGACTGTGCTGAGCTCTTAGTTTACATGCTCTCGCTTAATATTCATTACAACTCTATAAGGTAGGAAAAAAACTAAGGCAGAGAGAAGTTAGCTAGCTTGTCCAAGACCAAACAACCAGAAAGAGGTGGAGTTATAATCCACACTCGAGCAGGCTGATCTCAAAGCTTCACTCTTACCCTCCATACTAAACCATTTCTTGTGGGTGTATATGCTTTGTAGATTACAAACTATTATACAAACACAAAGAATTATTATTAGGCCACTGATAGCAGAAAGAGCCAGGGGTGATTATAGGGGATAGTCAGGAGAGATTTGTGTCTGGGCATTAATCTGATTAAATATGGCTGAACTGTATTGCAGAGCTAATTGGAAAAATTATTTGGAATGTTTCAGGCTCTGACTCCCTCCATTAGCACAAAGACGTATAATATGAATGGAAAGACATGCAAAGAATTCTTTCCAGGACTCTCCACCTGGCACTTATGAGGCCCCTGCCTTGCCAATCCACAGAGAGGCCAGACCAGGTGGGAGTGGACCACCCCATCACCATCGCAGGGCCTCCACAGCAATATATCCCAGAGAAGGAGGCATCCTTCCAAAGCAAGAGATCACTTGCTGTGAGATCAAAGAAGCAGTGTCTAATTAGAGAGCGTCATTAATAGGCAATTAGCCTGTAATGGATTAATGGATCTAGGCAATGATCATCAAGGCTGCTAACATCACAGAAAGAGGGACAACCAGACGTAGTGTGCCTCCTGATGAGTGTGAATACCATGAATGGATTCTTGCCCTGTCCCGCAAATAAGCAAATTAAAAGAAGCTGAATGTGATCAAGCCCTAAATCTAACTACATGTACAGGAAATACAGGAACAGCAAAACATGTTAAATGACACGGTGAGGATGCAACCAGCCAAATCCAGAATGTGAAAAACTCCACAGGACAAATGACCCAGTTTCTTTAGCAAAACACTGCGAGAGAGAGAGAGAAAGAGAGAGAGAGAGAGAAAGAGAGAGAGAGAGAGAGAGAGAGAGAGAGGGAGAGAGAAACAGAGAGACAGAGAGAGAGAGACAGAGAGAGACAGAACCAAGAGCACAAAAACACCTATAGATGAGAAGTGATATAAGTGCCATAACAACCAATCACAATGTACGGGTCTTATTTGGATCCACATTAAAAAGAACAACTAGGAGCCGGACTCGGTGGCTCAGCCTGTAATCCCGCGCCTTTGGGAGGCTGAGGCGAGTGGATTGCCTGAGTCCGCGGGTTCAAGACCCGCCTGGGCAACTTGGTGAGACCTCATCTCTACAATAAATCAAAAAATTAGCCGGGCGTGGTAGCGCACGCCTGTAATTCCAGCTACTTGGAAGGCTGAGGCAGAAGGATTGCTGGAGCCCAGCAGGTCGAGGCTGCGGTGGCCGGGAGCGGCCACAGCACTCCAGTCTGGGCGACAGAGTGAGACTCGAACTCAAATTAAAAAAAAAAAAAAAAAGAACACTAGGAAAAACTTTATACAATAATCAGGGAAAAGCACTAACAGGATATTTGAATCTATTAAGGAACTGCTCATTTTGTTTAAGTGTGATAATGATATTTTGGCGTTTTTCTTTAAAGTTCCTGTCTTCACACTTGATCTTAGTCAAAAGGCCGAGAAATGATAGGAGTCCCTATCTTTAGAGAGGAAATGATAAGCTATCCCAGATTTGCTTCAAAATAATCAAAGGGCAGAAAGGACTAGGAATATCTCTGACCTGGACTAGGATGAGACAACTACAAAATAATTGACAATTGGCATTATTACATTCTTCTCTCTACTTTTGCATACATTTGATTTTCTATGATAAAAACTTCTAAAAATAGAAATCAGATCTTCCATGATCTTTCCTTTGGCAATAGTGTAATAAACCCCTTCGAGTTGGCCAGGTCACTGGCTCTGGCCCCTGGGGCTCCTGCTCTGGAGAATACACAGAGAGAACCCTCAGCTATTCTTCCCTTTCCAGCAGAAACACTGCAACAAGTCACACCTCACCTTCTGCAGCCAGATCCCCTCAGATCCCGACACAGGTAGAGTCAATTCCACATAAGAGAAAGCAACCCTCCCAAGGTCCCACCACAGCACGGTGGTGGGACCACATTTGGACTTCTGAGGTGGAATCAGACACTCCTCCTCCCCTAGACCATCTGGCTCAGAGCTGAAAACTAAGCATCTCCAGCCCAGTTGCATTTGCCCTCTCCTACCCAGGGGTCTAGAAGAGCCAGCATCACAGCAAAGCAACATCTGCAGAAGCTGATCAAATGCTCTGTTGCTTTCTTCTGCTTCAGCTAGGTAACAGGAGTGGGAAATGGGAAGAGGGAGAAGCCAAAAGGTGTGGGAAGGACAAGGCCACAGCAGAGCTGAGTACCCAAGGCCATGTTCCAGCCCAACCCAGTCCAGGGACTCAGGCTGCAGCCAACCCCACCTTGAGCAAACAGCTGGCACCTCCGAGGCTGCTTCCTCCCTTGGCTTTGTGCTACTGATCACAGAGCTCGTGGGAGAGGAGAGAAGAGGGTTCTCGAGAAAAGAAAATGGAGGGAGAAAGGGACTGAGAACTTAGAAGGGGAGGGAGGGGCATGGAGTATCTGGATAAGTCCTCTGGAAGGAAGGAAATGGGAGAAAAACTATACCTGGTACATTTCAGAGCTCAAAATTGCTGAGTAAATGAGTAAATGGGAGGAAAGACAAGAAGAGAAAGGGGATAAGAAAGTAACTGTGGGGAATGAGGCAGAAAGATGGAGGGGGGAGGCTAGAGAGGCCCCTGGGAACATATAAACGGAGTCAAAGGTCAGCCAACTGCATAACCCTGTTCCAGGAGCCCCACATCCCCAAGGGGCCCAGCGGCCGTTCCCAGCCTAGTTTGCTCAGAGAGAGACTGCCATCACCAGCCCGGAAGGGTGTGCAGGAGCCAAGGCACAGACATGTCCCATACCCATACTCCAAATTGTCCCCTTCCTACCTTGTGGCAGCCTGCTCCGGAAGGAGAGACAAGTGGACTAATCCACCTGCCTCTCGAGGGGGAAGTGCTAGGAGAAGACTCCACCTCAGACCAAGGGGCCAATCGAGGAGGCCGCCAGAGCCGGCCCTTTTGAGGCACAGTGCTGTAGGGGACAGAGGGTTAACTCAGTACTCAACCAAGGTGCTTGTTCCATATTCATGCCCATGCTGGGCAATCATGAGACACCAAGGCACAGCTGCCTCATGCCACGCCTGCCTCCCACCTCCTCACTCTCACTGATCTTTAGGACCGCAGGGCCTGAGGTTACCTCTGAATCAACGTACACCAAAGCCAGGCAGGCATCAGTCCTCACTCTTTAGGCACTAGGGAAGTGGGCCAGCAAGGCCCTCGCTGAAAGTCAAGGGGCCTCACGACTAATCCCAGCAGCAGTCCCAACTCTGAAACTCAAAGCTTGGCTCTGCCACTTGCTGGCTGCATGACCTAAGGCAAGATACTGAACGCCTTGGAGTCTCGGTTATAAAGCAACCGT
Organism: Cephalopachus bancanus; assembly: GCA_027257055.1. Classification (NCBI taxonomy): domain Eukaryota; kingdom Metazoa; phylum Chordata; class Mammalia; order Primates; family Tarsiidae; genus Cephalopachus; species Cephalopachus bancanus. The sequence continues at coordinate 816,019 of JAPVLO010000569.1, read as the reverse complement.
GGTCTTTTTTCTCAGCCTGCACTTCCAGAAAGACAGCAGCATGCATGGAAGGAGAAGTGCTCTGAGCTCTCAGCAGAAAAGACGCTCTATAAATGCCTGGTATCATTATCATAAGCGAAAGTTCCTGCCCTGCCTAGGAAGGAGGAGGCAGGTTTCTGTTAGGCTCTGCAAGTCCTCCACTGAATAAGGACAAGGCAAACCACAAACCAAGCCAGAGAACACCCAGGCCCCCCGGGCCTCGGGCACCCTGCCCGGGAGAGCCAGAGGCCCCCTAGCTCCATCAGGCAAGAAATGAAAAACGGCCGGGTGAACAGGAAAGAAGGGGAAGGAAGGGACAGGGCAGGGGAAGAACAAGCCAGATCTGGGATCTGTGGGTGTAGGTTGACTGGAGTTTCTCTGACCCTCCAGGCTAGGCCTAGTGTGTGGCAGCTTGGAGGAGCAGGCAACTACTACCCAAGGGCTCCTTCTTCACTCCCCCGGGGAGGAAGCTGGAGGCTGCAGGAACTTTTAGTGAAAGTAGAGCATAAACCCAGGACTCCTTCTCTGCCTCTCCTAAGAACAATAACAACATTAATAGTAATCTCTGACATTTGCATAGCTCTTACACACATTGGCTATTTTTCATTGCAGCTTCCCGCAACCCAAAGGAGGAGGCCCTATATGATTATCCTTATTTCTTGGCTGTTTTAGACAGTTGGGGTTCAGAAGGAATAGTGAATTATCTGAACCTACACATCCTTAGGGAAGTGTCAAAGTAGCCGGGAACTTACATCTCTGACTCTCTGGAGCAGACTCCTCTCCTGGTCTCATCCACTCAGCAATCCAGGGCTCAGCCTGCAAAGGGGAGTAAACCTGAAACCCAGGTCCTGCTTTCTGGAGGGGGCCTCCGGGGCCCCTGCTCTCCAGCTGCCCTGGGGAAAACTCCTCTCAGGAGCTACATAGTTAGTGACTCACTTCCAGACTGGTAAGTTCAATTTGGCCTCAGTCCAGAGTTTCACTGGCAATAAACTCCCTTTAAAAATAAGAAATGAAGCCGGGCTTGGTGGCTCAGCCTGTAATCCAGCACCTTGGGAGGCCGAGGTGAGTGGATTGCCTGAGTCCATGGGTTAGAGACCTGCCCGGGCAACTTGGCGAGACCTCATCTCTACAATAAACCAAAAAATTAGCCGGGTATGGTAGCACGCACCTGCAGTTCCAGCTACTTGGAAGGCTGAGGCGGAAGGATTGCCGGAGCCCAGCAGGTCGACGCTGGGGTGGCCGGGAGCAGCCACTGCACTCTAGTCTGGGCAACAGAGTGAGACTCCAACTCAAAAAAAAAAAAAATAATAAGAAATGGGCCAGCGTAGTGGTTCACACCTATAATCCCAGCACTTTGGGAGGCTGAGGCGGAAGGATTGCTTGAGCCCAGGAGTTTGAGACCAACCTAGACAACATAGCAAGACCTTATCTCTACCAAAAAAAAAAAATTAGCTAGGTGTGGTGGTGCATACCTGTAATTCCAACCACTCAGGAGGTTGAAGTGGGAGGATCATTTGAGCCCAGGAAGTAAAAAAAAAAAAAAAAAAAGGAAAGAAAGAAAGGAAATGTCCACTCATTTTGCTCCTGAACATTGACAAAGACTCCTAATTGCCTTTTTAAAATGGCAATGTCCTTCTGAGGTTGTGTTCTCAGGAAGTCTAGCCTTGGGCTATTTCTCCACAGGTCTTGAACACAAATGACTAAGAGTAATATGATGGGGGGGCAGGAAAGAGAACCCCTTGTCTCTAGAACCTGCTCTGGGAGCAGTTCTGGTATGGAGTGGAGTGGATAGGCAGTATCGACTAGGCATGCTTCAGCCCAGGTGCCTGAAAAAAACTTCTCTATGGCAAACACACTTCTGGTCAAGGTAGCAAGCCCGACAACATAGCTAACCCTTGGTCTCAGAGGGAAAGCATAGGGGAGGTGACAAGATGAGTGGGAAGCAAGGCTCCCTCTGAACCCTGCTCAGTCCCAACTCAAGTCTTTGTGCTAAGAGGAGACATCCAAGACCTTGCCCCTCCAAACAACCTTCCTAACTACCTGTGAAATAACATCTGAGCTCCCGGTAAGATCACCATGGAGGAGGGTTCTGGGGCTATCATTCCAGACCTGGTATTATTTTTTCATTGACAAATAATAATTGTATATATTTGATGTGATGTTTTGAAACACATATATATTGTGAAATAATCAGATCACAATAATTAACATATCCATCACCTTACATACTTTTTTTGTGTGTGGTGAGAACATTTGGCAATTAAAAAATATACATGACTATATTATGATTAACTATAGTCAGCATGCTCTGCAATAGATCATTAGAACTTATTCTTCCCGCCTACTTGAAACTTTGTACCCTTTCACCAATGTCTCTTCTTTCCTCCCCGATCTCCCTACCCTGGCAAAGGGCTTGGTCTTGATGAGATCACCTGCCCAACAAACAGACAGAGGCATTTTCCCACTGGATGGTTTCCTTCACCTTGGCCTCCCAAGAACCAGCAGAAGACACCCCCCACTTCCCATCCCCATCCATTCTGAGGCAGGCCGGGAAAGCAGAATGGATCAGGCAGCCAGGCGGGGGGTGTTTAGCTTGGCCTCAGCCCAGCACTACAGACAACTCCACTCAATATATAGACACTCAGGCTGGGCCCCTTGGACAACATCCCTTCCTTCTTTCCCCAGCAGAGAAAGGCTCTAGAGAGGAAGGGCAGGGAGGAAGGCTGTATTTCAGGATTAGAGAAGAGTCTAAAGGGAATTCCATCTCTCAAAAGCATCTGTAAGCTGCAGTAGGCAGATACACCCTTCTCTGTTCTTTGCTAGAGCAAATGAATTAAGGCAAGCTGTTGAGGAAACACCACGTGGCCCTCAGCTCTAGGACTGGCAGTGCCAGGGAGATGGTGCCAGCTTTGACAAGCAGAGACAAAAGTGACCTTGGGAGAAAGCAGACAGACAAGGAGTCACATCACCCCCCCACCACCACTTTTACTGTCTGGGCAGTAAGGACTGACCCCCAGAGAAAGTGACGGGTTGGCTGCTTTGAACCAGGCAATGGGGACGATGGTACACATATGACACAGAAGGGCATAACTTGCTTTTCAGTTTCCACCCCCATAGCCTCACCTCATCTCAAGGAGTCGAATGCCAGCAAACAACTCTGTTGGGTCACCTTTTTTTTTTTTTTTTTGAGTTGGAGTCTCACTCTGTCGCCCAGACTGGAGTGCAGTGGCCACTCCCGGCCACCGCAGCCTCGTCTGCTGGGCTCCGGCGATCCTTCCGCCTCAGCCTTCCGAGTAGCTGGAATTACAGGCATGCGCTACCACGCCCGGCTGATTTTTTGATTTATTTTAGAGATGAGGTCTCGCTGCCCAGGCGGGTCTTGAACCCGCGGGCTCAGGCAATCCACTCACCTCAGCCTCCCAAAGGCGCGGGATTACAGGCTGAGCCACCGAGCCCGGCTGTTGGGTCACCTTTAAGAGGTGTCTCAGACGGACTCGGTGGCTCAGCCTGTAATCCCAGCATTTTGGGAGGTGAGTGGATTGCCTGAGCCTGCAGGTTCAAGACCAGCCGGGCAAATTGCAAGATCTCATCTCTACAATAAAATTTTTAAAAAATAGCCGGGCGTGGTAGCGTACCTCTGTAGTTCCGGCTACTAGGAAGGCTGAGGCAGAAGGATCGCCGGAGTCCAGCAGGTCGATGCTGGGGTGGCGGTGAGCGTGTTTGCCACTGCACTCCAGCCTTGGCGAAGGAGTGAGACTCCAATTCAAAAAAAAAAAGAGAGGTGCCTCTAAGGTGTCCCAGGGCAGAGCCCTACATAAGCGGGTGGCCCATGTAAACTCCTCTAGCATCAAGAGGGTCTTTTAAAGGGGCCCTGAAGCTAATCCCCCATGTGGTCCCCTATGCCCTAACCCTAAATCTGTCTCCATCCACCAATTCAACCTTACCCTAAGACTGGAACTCTCAGCCTGTCATCCAAATCCCGCCCCCACCCACCAATCAATCTTCCCTGTTCATGACGCTGCCTTTAGACTGTAGATTAAACAAACATGACCTGGCAACCCCATGACAGAGGGCTTCCATCTCTGGTCTCCCTGCTTTCCCCAAATGACAATTCAGGCCTACAGTGCTTCTCTACTGCCTACTGGATAGAGGCTAAAGTCCTTAGTTTGAAACGCAAGGCCTTTTATAATCCAGCCCCAATTTATTTATCCAATATGATCTTCTACTACCATCCTATAACACAGATCTGCTGTGGGCAGTAAAAGTAATTGGTGGCACAGAAATTCAGTGGAAGGAGAAGTCACTTCTGGCTGAGTCCATTAGGACAGACCTCCTAAAAGGGGTGTGTGTGGGTATGCACCAAGGAAGATATTCAGATTCCTGCGCTGGTCTGGCTGGCATCCACCCTCCTCCCCTGAATCACCCTCTCATGGGCTTGTAAGCATGAAGGACATATATCTGCAAATCCACAAGGAAATGGTTTTCTGAACTTGAAGCCTTGTCAAACCCCAGCCACTTGGGTCAATGACGAGAACAGAATCACAAAAGCTAGCAACTGTGTGTGACAAGTCCCCTGCTAGGGCTGGACCAGGTGATAAAGAGAGTTGGGTCTAAAGAGGCCTCCTTCAAGGCTCTTGGTGGGGGAGATTGCTGGGATGGCTTCCATTATACCTGCCCCTGAGCCCTGCCACTCGGCCAAAGGACTAGCACTGGTAAGAAAAAAGGCAAGGAGGAAGAATTTTTAAAATCTCATCTCTTTCTGAACTCCTGGGCTTTTCAGTTTGGGGCCTTTGGAGGAAAGGGTATGAGAAGAGTTAAGAAAAAGATTCCGACTGGGCTCGGTGGCTCAACCTGTAATCCCAGCACTTTGGGAGGCCGAGGTGAGTGGAGTGCCTGAGCCTGCAGGTTCAAGACCCACCTGGGCAACTTGGCGAGACCTCATCTCTACAATAAATCAAAAAATTAGCCGGGTGTGGTAGCACGTACCTGTAGTTCCAGCTACTTGGAAGGCTGAAGTGGAAGGATGGCCGGAGCCCAGCAGGTCGAGGCTGCGGTGGCCGGGAGCAGCCACTGCACTCCGGTCTGGGCGACTGAGTGAGACTCCAACTCAAAAAAAAGAAAAAGAAAAAGATTCCTCCTTTTCCTTCTGTGATTCTGACAACTCAGTGTCATATATATCAGTGGCCAGGAAGGGGAGTAAGAGATGGAACTGAACTTGGGAATGAAGGGACAGAAGACCAGGCCAGACTACAGGACGCCTACACTGGCCAGCTCCTCCCTCCCAGGCAGTGTCTCAAGCCAGAGAATGATGAGGCCAGAGCCAAAGGAGTAAGCAGGAAGGGAATCAGGGAGTGAAAGACATAAATCACGGCTCTCCCCAGCCTACCAAAAAAGCCCCTTCAAAATGGCTGCCATCTCTTTTCTAGTCTACATCCTGACTCACCCAGGGGACCACCACCAGTGCATAATCATTCTGTGTGGAGTCCCCGTACAGAGCGGGACCCAAAATTAGAAAACAGAACTGAGAGGTGAAGAGAACGAGTGAGCATGAGGATGAGGAAAAAGAAGGAACAAACGAGCCCTTGTTAGAATTAATTTTGAAAGAGCAAACAAAAGCAGTTTGGAGGGCCAAATCCCTAGGCCCAGCTGCTCCAGGGGAGGCTGCCTCGGTGAGTAAAAACTTGGGTGTCTTCTCAGAAGAAGATATACGGGCAGCCGACAGACACATGAAAAAGTGCGCAGCCTCACTCATCATCAGAGAAATGCAAATCAAAACCACTTTGAGATACCACCTCACCCCAGTAAGAATGGCCATCGTTAACAAAACAACAACAGATGCTGGCGAGGATGTAAGAATGTGGAGAAAAAAAGGAACACTTCTACACTGCTGGTGAGAATGCAAACTAATGCAACCTCTCTGGAAGACAGTGTGGTGATTTCTGAAAGAACTAGATATTGACCTTCCATATGACCCAGCAGTTCCCCTATTGGAACTATACCTGGAGGAACTCAAATTATTCTACAAAAAAGATTCCTGCACACGTATGTTTGTTGCAGCTCTATTCACAATAGCAAAAACATGGAACCAGCCATGCTGTCTATCAAAACTGGACTGGATAAAGAAAATGTGGTACGTAGACACAATGAAATACTATGCAGTCATAAAGGACAAATATATGGACTTCGCAGCAACCTGGATAGACTTAGAGTCTATCATACTCAGTGATCTATCACAGAAACAAGGAACAGAGTACCATATGTTCTCACTCATAAGCAGACCTTGAACAATTATAATACTTAAGAAAGCGCTTGGCAGTAATGGGAAACTGTCAGGGGAAGGAGGGGAGGATTGGCAGTTGAGGGAAACTGCTAGGGGAGGGAGGGGCATATCTCATCAACAATGGTACTTGCATAATCAATGTTTATTTACCTAACCCTGAATTGTACCCCACATCTTTATAATAAAAAAATAATAATAAAGACTTGGATGTCTGCACTGTGAATACAAGGAGGATAAGAGGTCCTCACTCAGGGAAGGTGGGGAGAGATTCAGGGAAAATGACTTGCTTGTACTCCAGAGGGAGGGAGGCATGTACCAGAGGAGTTATGTGTGTGTCAGTGAACACACACAACCAAAGACATTCGGAGGGCAAGTCCATCAGCTAGCCACAAAGGCATGCCAGATGTGCAAAGTGCTTGTCAAAGCCCTGGGAACAAGAAGTCACAGCATGAAAGTAATATGGAGTGGATGCCTACTTGATGCCAAGCACCCCCGAGGTGGCTTACAGTTTTACTTCCTTTCATCTAAACAACCTTATGAAGTAAGTATTACCCTCTTTATTTTATAGATGAGGAAACTGTAGTTGTAAGAGGTTAAGTTTCCAGGAAAGGACATGTGCCCTGAATTCCCAAAGACCTAGGTGTGAATGATAGCTCCATGACTTTCTAACTATGTGACCCAACTATTACCTTGCACATGTTATTTAACATCTTTCCCATTCTCATCCCTCTTGTTCAACATTGTGTTGAAAGTCCTAGCTAGAGCAATTAGACAAGAGAAGGAAATCTGGGGTATCCAAATAGGAAAAGAAGAAGTCGTTATCCCTCTTTGCTGACAATATGATCCTATACCTCAAAAATCCAAGAGAATCTGTCAAAAACCTGCTTGCACTGATACAGGACTTTGGCAAAGTCTCAGGGTGCAAAATAAACGTGAAAAAGACAGGTGCATTCTTATACACCAACAACAAGCAGGCAGAGAACCAAATAAAAAGCATAATCCCATTCACAATAGCCACACACACAAAAAATGAAATACCTTGTCATCTTCCTAACCAGAGAAGTGAAAGACTTTTACAATGAAAACTACAAAACACTCCTTAAAAAAATCCAAGAAGACACAAACAAATGGAAAAATATTCCACGTTCATGGATTGGCAGAATCAACATTAAGATGCCTATCCCAACAAAGGCAATCTACAGATTCAATGCAATGCCCATTAAATTACCAACATTATTCTGCTCAGACCAGGAAATGACAATACTGAAATTCATATGGAAACATAAACAATCACAAATAGCCAAAGCAATTTTTTTTTTTTTTTGAGTTGGAGTCTCACTCTGTCACCCAGACCGGAGTGCAGTGGCCGTGAGCGCCGTGACTACTACTACTACTACTAATAATAAAAGCAAAGCTACTTATGATGGCCTGTAATGATCTTTTCTCCCTCTACTCTCCATCCTCCCTTTCTATTCTCTCCCTTACTCCCCCTGCTGCAGCAACCTCACCCTCCTTGTTATTTCTCAAACATCCAAGGACGCTTCTGCCTCCAGACTCTGTCCTTACTGTTTCCTCCACCTGGAACATGCTTCTCCAGTGTCCGCACAGTTTACCGTCTCCTTTCCTTTAAGCCTTTGTTCAGATGTTGTTCTTCTCAGTGATGCATTTCCTAACCACCCTGTATAAAATATACACACTGGCAGCTATAAAGGACACAATCATGAACTTCTCAGAGAATTGGATGGAGTTGAAGACAATCATCTTAGTGATCTGTCACAGAAATGAAGAACCGAATACCACGTGTTCTCACTCATTAGTGGGACCTGAACATTAATCACAATAACACAAGAAAGGGGATTGGCAGTTGTGGGACACTGCTGGGAAGGAGGAAGGTGGGGGGGTATGTAACAACACAAAGGGTACCTAGTCTTTTTTTTTTTAAGTTGGAGTCTCACTCTGTTGCCCAGGCTGGAGGGCAGTGGCATGCTCACGGCCACTGCAGCCTCGACCTGCTGGGCTCCGGTGATCCTTCCGCCTCAGCCTTCCAAGTAGCTGGAACTACAGGCGCGCGCTACCACGCCCGGCTAATTTTTTATTTATTGTAGAGATGAGGTCTCACCAAGTTGCCCAGGCAGGTCTCGAACCCGCGGGCTCAGGCAATCCACTCACCTCAGCCTTCCAAAGGCATGGGATTACAGGCTGAGCCACCGAGCCCAACTCAGCCAAAGCAATTCTTAGCAAAAGAAACAAAGCAGGAGGTATTACAATTTCAGACCTCAAACTTTACTATAAGACTACAATAATCAAAACAGTCTGGTATTGGTACAAGAACATGTATATAAACCAACAGAACAGGACAGAGATTCTGGAAGCAAAACCTCAAATTCTCAACCAACTTAACTTTGACGAAGCCTCCAACAACGACCACTGGGGAAAAGAGAACCAATTCAGTAAATGGTGCCAGAAAGCTGGCTGATCCCATGAAGAAGATTGAAACAGGATCCCTTCCTACCACCATATACAAACATCAACTCTAAATGGATCAAAGACCTAAACGTAAAACCTCAAACTATAAGAACCTTTAAAAATGCAGGAGACACCCTTAGGGAAATTGGAACTGGCAACCAATTCCTGATCAAAACCCCAAGTGCTCATGCCCCAAGTGCTCACGCCAGATAAGATAGACAAGTGGGACCTCATCAAACTGAAAAGCTTCTGCAAATCAAAAGAAACCATCAAGAGAGTGAGGAGACAGCCCAAAGAATGGGAAAAAATATTTGCCAACTGCATATCTGACAAAGGCCTAACATCCAGGATCTACAAGAACTCAAGTGTGCCGAAAGGAAAAAAACAAACAGCCCTATTAAAAAGTAGACAAAAGACATGAATAGACACTTCTCAAAAGAAGAGATACAGGCAGCAAACAAACACATGAAAAAGTGCTCAGTCTCACTAATCATCAGAGGAATGCAAATCAAAACCACACTGAGATAACACCTAACCCCAGTAAGAATGGTCATCACTAATAAAACAAACAACAACAGATGCTGGCAAGGATGCCAAGAAAAAGGAACGCTTCTACACTGCTGGTGGGAATATAAACTAGTGCAACCTCTTTGTAAAACAGTGTTCTGAAAGAACTAGAAATTGACTTTTCATATGACCCAGCAATCTCCTGATTGAGGATATACCCGGAGGAATTCAAATCATTCTACAAAAAAGACACCTGCACACCCATGTTTATTGCAGCACTATTCACAATAGCAAAAACATGGAACCAACCATGCTGCCCATCGACTGGACTGGATTTTAAAAAAAGTAGTACCTATACACAATGGAATATTGTGCAGCCATAAAGAAGGACAAACATATAGATTTTGCAGCAACTTGGATGGATTTAGAATCTATCATACTCAGTGATCTATCACAGAAACAAAAAACAGAGTACCATACGTTCTCACTCATAAGCGGACCTTGAATAACTATCATAATACTATAAGAATGGGATTGGTGCCGGGCTCAGCGGCTCAGCCTATAATCCCGCGCCTTTGGGAGGCTGAGGTGAGTGGATTGCCTGAGCCCTCAGGTTCGAGACCCGTCTGGGAAACTTGGCAAGACCTTATCTCTACAATAAATCAAAAAATGAGCCGGGCGTGGTAGCGCGCGCCTGTAGTTAACAGCTACTTGAAAGGTTGAGGCGGAAGGATCGCCGGAGCCCAGCAGGTCGAGGCTGCGGTGGCCGGGAGCGGCCACTGCAGTCCAGTCTGGATGACAGAGTGAGACTCCAACTCAAAAAAAAAAAAAAAAAAGAACAGGATTGGTAGTAGTGAGAAACTGCCAGGGGAGGCGGGGTGGAATTGGCAGTAGTGGGTAACTGCCGGGGGGGCACACCTCATCAACAAGGGCACCTGCATAATGAACATTTGTATACCTAACCCTGAATTGTACCTCACATCTTTAAAATTAAAAAATTTTTAAAAATAACGTCTCTGGAGCTCCTAGCCTGTGCAGGTAAGTGCACACACTAAGTGTATATTAAGTGTTTGTTCTCTTACCACCAACCCCTTTCATTAAGACAATTTACTCATTAGTTCAACAGACAGTGGAGTGTTAAATGTGGGGAAAAGGAAAAAGGAAATGGAATCTCATATGTCAGGCACTTTACTAGGCTTTAGGGTAGGGTGTAGAGATTAACAAGAAGAACGTGATAGAGTCCTTGCCTCCCAGGAGTTTACAACCTAGCAAGCCAAGCCACAAATAATGAGTGCTGGTGATATGTGATATATGAGAAGAGCCACGTAAAACAAAGGTAAAGACGGGCCTTGGGGATTTAGAAAGGGGTGGGAGGGAGGCATGAAGAAAGCTGACTCCTGGGGCCAACCAGGGAAGGCTGAGAAGAGATCACATGACTTCTGAGACTGGGGAGGATTTTGAGAAGCAGCAGCGAGATAGGAGCAGGCTGTTTCGGTGGAAATGAAAGCCCTCTCATATGACCTCACCTAAGGTGGACTCTGGTAGGATTCATAGGATACTAATCAATATATGCTTTCAGTCTTCAAGAGTGGAAGACGGAAGATGACTGCAAATTATTTGCTGTTCCTCCCATGGAGAGGTGGAGTCTATCCCCACCCTCTTGCATCTGGGCAGAGTCAGTTTGACTCACAGAATGGAGTCATAACAGATAGGACGCTGTGTGACTTCAGCGACTAGGGCAAAAGAAGCCTTGATGTTTCCACTTGGGTTTCTTGGAATGCTCCCTCTTGAGACATTCTTGGAACCAACCGCCTCGCTGAGGGAAGACCAAGCTGTGTGGAAGGACCATACTTAGGCACCCAGATGACAACCAGCATCCCTTGCCAGCCGCATGAGGAACATCTTGGCTGTCCAGCTAGTCAGCCTTTGGAGGACTGCCACGGCAGGAGGCCACCTAAGCAAGGGCATCCACCTGAGCCCAGTTAACCCAGAGAACCCTGAAAGCCAATAATAAATCCTTGTTCTAAACCACCATGTTTTGGGATCTGCTATGCAGCAATACATAACCAAAATGCCAAGTCTCTACTTCACTTAACCTGGGCTGTTACCAGGGAAGTTGGGACAAGGAGCATACTAAAAATGGACGAGAAAATAGGTGAGAAAAGAGAAGGAATTGTGTGCTGGGAGAGGAAGAGGAGGGAACCAGCTAAACTCTCCCCGGAGCCTCCAGCTCCCCTCTCCCCTTGACTCTTCCCAATGTGATGCCAGATCAATAGAACTCATAATTCAATGTACCCCCAGAGAAATAACCGGGGAAAAGATCAGTACACATAAAGACGCTTACAGCAGAGCTATTCATAATAGCAACGAATTGGAAACAACCCAAATTCTCAGTAATAAGAGAAAAGCAATACAGTAATGGAGTAACATGACAGAATTATTTATAGCTATTTAAAGTGACAAATTTATAGACCATTGTCATATCTGGGAGTGCTTGCATAAAATAACATTAAACAGAAAAGAACTGCATGACACGGGACAATAGCTACACACTAATTACAACTATGTAAAACCATTAACAAAGATCAGAAGGACATACAGCATAGACATATAGCTTAATATTTACTTACTCATTTTTGAGTTGGTTAAGAAGTCCTTTTTTTGAAGAACAAGTTCAACCTCACAAATCCTGAAGATGGGGTTGTGACTACATGGGAATTGGAAGGAGGCAATATTTTGGAAGATTGAAGCATGCCTCTGTCACCCAGGGACTTTGGGTAGGACTCCAGGCCCGGGGCAGGGGCAGGGAAGGGTGGGCTGCAGGACAGGGACAGAGTGAGTGGGAGGGGGCTGTGGCATTCCCCAGCAGGATAGCTGAATGTTGGAAAACAAACCCACTGTGTTTGCTGACACAGTGCAAAGAGAAGGACTCACACAAAAGCCACCCATTATCCCATAATTATTGTCTCTCTCGTGCCTGCAATTAACGGCTGTCTGAGAGGCGGCTGCTGGGGTAAATAAATGTTCACCCGCATTAGAGTCAATCAGCCAGCTGAAGCGCCAATTAACAAGCCCACTGCAGAGACACTCTCATACCCAGCATGACTGGGAGGAGGAAGGGATAAGACTAGATCACATAGACCCAGGCACACTCCCCTTCCAGAAGCAGGGAAGGGATACTCAAAGAAACATCCAGAGTCTCAGGGTAGAAGCCAGTCTTGCCCCAGATAAGCCAAGCTGGGCAAATAAGTGCTTTGACCCCAAGTGCCATGGGCTCTGAGTGTATTCATGTGCTAACCAGCAACATTCCTGGGAGCTGCCACAGGTCTGGGATAAAGCAGCCCTTGACCTGCGGAAGTCTCTAGAGGGAAAGAGATGCAAGAGAAGGCCTCAGAGGTGCTGTCACCTCCAGAGTTATCTGAGGAAAGAAACAGCGGGCAAAGAGAGGAATCAGATGGGAAGCCATCTTGACTGACTCCCTGAAATGGACTTACACTGGCCTTAGGCTATTTTTCTTAAGCAGCAGGCTCAGAAACACCAAGAAGGAGCTGCAGTCGGAGATGATGATTTTATTCAGAGGAGATGGGCAGGAGAGCATGCAGCTGAGAGGAGGCATCCCAGCTCCTTTCCCAGGAGCTTGGGGAACAGAGAGGTGCCCTACAGTCCTGCGTGGCATACCCAGTGCCTGGCACTGCACTGGGTACTGCACTAGCCAGCCAGGCCCTCTCTCCTATCACAGAACACAGCCAGCAGGGCTCAGGCTACAGGACAAGGGCCCTAGAAGACACATCCCTTGGACCAGAGAGGCAGATCATGCTCGTTAGAATTAACCAGAGAGCTTTTATCTCTCTGCTTGGAGAACATTTTTTTTTTTATGGAGTCTCACTCCGTCTCCCAGGCTGGAGTGCAGTGGCACGCTTAAGGCCACCCCAGTGTCAACCTGCTGGGCTCAAGTGATCCTTCCGCCTCAGCCTTCCAAGTAGCCGAAACTACAGACGCATGCTACCACGCTCCGCTAATTTTTTTTTGTAGAGATGAAGTCTTGCCAGGTTGCCCAGGCTGTTCTTGAACCCGTGGGCTTAGGCAATTTCCTCACCTCGGCCTCCCAAGGTGTTGGTATCGCAGGCTTGAGCCACCACACCTGGACTTGGAGAACTCCTAAAAACTACTAATGCCTAGGTACCCACCACAGACCAACTGAATCAGGATTGGGGGGGGGGATGGCCAAGGAACATGCATTTCTTTAAAGCATCCCAGAGGATGCAATTACTCTAATTTTCTCAATTACAGATGAAGAACCAGGAGTCTGGGGCAGTAATACCTTGCCAAAGGTGACGAAGCCAGCAGGGAGCAGAGCTGGAGCTAGAACTAGCTCATCTGATTGCAAGGATAGAGTTCAGGAACTCCATATTGCTGGCTGAATAAATGAGCCTGGAAGGGTGCACCACAGGGGTCTAATCTTGATCTGCTGCGATACACATTTTCGTCCATGATTTGCATAAAGACTTAGAAGGCATGGCTATCAGATATGCTACTGACAAAGCTGGGATGGATGGCTAAAACATGGTAGAATCAGGATTCCACATACTAAAATAATAGCCTAACATTAACAAAATGAAATAGATCAGAAATGCAAAATGCAACATTTAAAATTTAAAATATTCCAATTGTACGTATAATCCAGAGGTTTGAAATACTTACGCTAAGAGCATGTTGTTAATAAAATGGAGAAAACACAAATGCAACTTATTTTTTTTTTAAATGCATCAGTATTTTATAAAAACCTTATTATGAACCGGGTGCAGTGGCACATGCCTGTAATCCCAGCTACTCAGAAGGCTGACACGGGAGGATCACTTGAGCCCAGGAGCTCAAGACCAGCCTGGGCAATGTTGCAAGATCCCCATCTCAAAAGTAATAATAATAATAATAAAACAAAGCAAAAAAAAAAAACCAAAAAACATATTAGGAGCATTTTAAGAAATAAATGGGAACTTTGTGATCCAATATTATGAAACCTATACCCTGCCAAACTAAAACATGCATGTATACTCATTGATCTTAATAATGATGGAATTTAAAGTTTTTTAAAATTCTGGTTAGTAGGATCAATTTTATGACCATGAAAGATAGGGCTCTCCCCTACACACATACATCCTCATTCCTGCCACAAGCTGAACAATTCAGAGGTTTAGAGCAGGCTTCTCAACTGTTAATGTGCTTAGTATTCATCTGGAGGATCTTGTTAAAACAGATTCTGATTCAGGAGGTCGGGTTGAGGCCTGCGATTCTGCATTTCTGACAGGTTCCCAAGGGATGTGGATACTGCTGGGCTACAAAGAGAAAAGGTTTAGAGAGGCTCAAAAGTCCACCTGTGAAAATGGGCACTGTGAATATATGCTCTGGGCACTGTCTTCTTCCCTATATCCCGGGAACTTCAAGAAGTAGAGGAGCAGGAGTTGGAGGGAAGTTCCCAGCAGTAAGTGCTCAGCTCACCTGATAAGCAAATTCGCTGAATGAGCAAAAGAATGAAAGAGAGCCACCAAAAGAAAGAAAAGACCCATGGGGAGGGGAGTTTTATTTCAGCCCAGTGTGGGTCAAGAGATTTTCCTAATAGAACGCCAGACCACAGAATGGCATTATAAAAAGGACCCGACCACATCAATGAGAGTTCGTGTGTGTTTGGAACCAATGCGGAGGGAGGCTTTGGGTTCCCCTTGACCCTGACCTTCCCTCTAACTCAGATCACATCTTTTATGTGGGATGGGGGAGATGCAAGCCTGACAGCTGTCCGTGGGAAAATAACCTGAGGGCTTCAGTACAATGAGCTCAATTTAAACACCAGTGATTTGCAAATTTAGTCTGACATAATAGAAATACATTGTCAAGTTGGAGGGCATCAGAGTCCCATGGAGCAGACCACATCTGGAGTACTGTGTTTAATTCTAGACAGTTCATTTCAAGAGAGGATTAAAAGCTACCATGTAATAAATTGCCTTTAGTTGCCAGGCACGGTTCTACGCTTTTTACATGTATTAATATATCTAACACTGTCAACAACTCTATGAGGTAAGTGCCATCGTCACCACCATTTACAGGTGGGTAAACCAAGGCTCAGAAAGGTTAAGCATTATAACCAGGGTGACCCGGCTGGCTAGGGTGGAGCCAGGTGCAAACCCAGGCAGGCAGATGATGGAGGCTGTATTTTTCCCATTGTGTCATATGGTCTCTCAATACTTGTCTGACTCTGAAATGATGACAAACAAGCCCAGAAAAGAATGGCCAGGATGTCGAACCAGTACCAAAGTGTGAAAGTTAGAAGAAGAAAAGTTAAGTCAACATTAAAGGAGGCTACAAGTTGAAGCTGTCCAACCAAAAAAAAAGCTGCTTCACAGATCAGTGCTCCTAGTCGCTGGGGGCATTCAAGTGGACTCATCATGTGTGTGGTACACTAGAAAGGTGACCACCTTTCTAAAGGAAAGTTGGACCAAATGAAAGATTATTTCCAAGGCTGAGAGTCTAAGTCCCTCTCCTGTCTTGGTCTCTTCATCTGGAAAAATAGACTCTGACACCAGGAGCACAGTGTTTATAATGAGCTGCATTTAGCCTGAACTTATGCACTGATTCTGGTGTGTGTGATAGAGAGAAAGTGACAGCAACGCCCAGACTAAAACTTGGCCATATCCAGGCGCAGCAGTGTGTGTCTATAGTCCTAGCCACTCGAGAGGCTGAGGCAGGAGGATCATCTGAGTCCAGGAGTTCGAGACCAACTTGGGCAATACAGCAAAGACCCTATCTGAAAACAAAAAAAAATTTGACCAAGATGCTTGTAAATGGAGCCAAAGGAAGGATTGTTGGAAAATATGCAAATGAACTGCTGCTGCTGCTGAAGACTTGTGGTTCCTCTGACCTGTTATCTCATGAAGTTCTTGTGGGAGTGATAAACTCTAAGTTGGCTGAAAATAGCTCGCTTCTTCTCAAAGAAGCATTGAAAATATAGTCAGTTATAAAAAGAATAAAAGAGGTTCAGTGTTTCCTATCCCAAATTATCCCGTATACCAGCATCTTATCTATGTTGTCTGAGTACCCTAAAAGCGAGTGTCAAAGCAACGTCTCCAAGGAGGAAAGCAGAGAATGACAGACAAGATGTGATCAGACTCCAACCTGCAAATCCTTCAGCCAATGACTGGGTAGCAGTGATCCTGGCTCTGAGCCAGAGGGTAGAGAAATCATCTGAAATCTCAACCCAGGAAATTATTTGAGCTGACAGCAACATCATATCTAGAGTACTCTCGCCCCATCCCTGGGGTTCCACACCATCCCCTAGCATGATGCCTGGGGAAGGTGGGGGAAGGGACTTATCAAGCACCAACTCTTTCAAGGCATTATGCTAATTGCTGTGGGGAGATACAAACTTATCAGATAGAAAGACATATGTGGATGGGCTATTTCAGAACAACGTCTATTTCCAACACCAAAAGGAAGTTGGAAGATGCAGGGCCTGATTGGAATGCTCTCTATTTAGATTCACAGTCCTTTCTGAGGTCTAGACACTCTCTAGGTCTCCACGCTCACCACTCCACCTCCTTTCCACCAGACTCTCCTAATGAGGAAGCTGGGACAGCTTGACTAAATGGAGTCCATCCAGAGGTGCCTGGGCTTCACCCTGTCCCAACCTACCCAGGCTTCCTTCCTCAGATCATCAGCCCCATTCCCTTTGAGATTTCTCTCCATAAGGAACATCTTCAGACTGGGCATGGTGGCTCAAGCCTATAATCCCAGCACTTTGGGAGGCTGAGGCAAGAGGATTGACTGAGCTCAGGGGTTCGAGACCAGCCTGGGCAACTTGGTGAGACTTCATCTCTACAATAAATAAAAAAAAAATAAACCAGGCATGGTAGCACGTGCCTGTAGTTCCAGCTATTTGGAAGGTTGAGGCAGAAGGATTGCCTGAGTCCAGCAGATCGAGGCTGCAGTGGGAATTGAGCATGCCACTGCACTCCAGCTTGGGTGACAGAGTGAGAAGACTTTAAAAAAAAAAAAAAAAGGACGTCCTCCACAAGCCCCATCTCTGCTGTCCCGCTTTTTCAGAGGTCTTAGTTTCTCCTTCATGTCTTCGTCAGATCTGGATGTGGCACCATGAGGCAGTTCTCACCAGATCTCCATCTCTGTCCTCCCTCAGAAGCCACATGCACCATGACACGGGGTCATCCGCACCACAGCATAGGTCTTAGGGAGCTGGTGGAGGGGGGCACTCTACCATTATCCTGAACAGAAGAGCAGGATCAACCATGACTCCTCTCTTCTCTCACACTATGTTCTACTCCCACCACCACCCAGGAAGGTCCCCCCGACAGTTCCCCACAAAGCCAGTGGGGCAAACCCTCCTTTCTCTGCTGGGCCACCTAACCTTCACAGTGAGGGACCAGAGGCACTGGGAAAAGTCAGCCCACTCAACTTCCCAGTGGCTATCCACACACAGGGAAAGTGACCACAGGAACAGGCATAACAAAGAAGGGCAGAAAGGAGGAGAACAGGGGAAAGGAGAGAATGGGTTAAGCCCACCCTGCTATCTGCCACAGATGGCTGAACTAGGTTTAAATGACAACACTGGGTTTCTGGATTCAGAGAAGGCCTGCGAAAGAAGACTGTGGCTCCCAGAGGAGCTGCTCCCCACAGATAATGCCCTCCCTGGCAGCATGTGGGCAGGAGGAAGCAAGGAGGACTGGCACTGGGTATGGCCTCTGATCCTCCCTCCATCCCATCTCTGCCTCTAAGCCTTGCCTCAGCTTCTTTGTGACTTTCTTTCTGCAAGACCTGAAGGGCCCCCTTGATTAGACCAAGAGCAGCTGACAGCCTCTCCCTACATGCATATGAACATGAGACTGACAAGCACTCTCACTCTTGCCCTCCAGGAGGCCAAGTTCACCACCTGCCTTTTCCAGAACACAGAGTCTGGGCACCTGGGGAGAGGCAGCCAGCTGGGCAGCCCTGAGTAGCCACAAAATGAGATGAGCCATGACTGCTGAGGGACCCACAACAAAGAGCAAAGAAATAAACGCATTCCCACCATCTCCATTATCTTACTTAACACACCTGCACTCACACTTGGGTCTCATCAGGGACAAGAGGAGGGCTCAGGCAGGAAATGCAGAAACCTCTGTAAACTCTAACTCTGATTCCCCCAACTCCTCAGCTTCCCAGTGTGGCCTTGGGCAAGTGGCCCATCACAAATAGGTTCTTCAGAGGTAAAAAGGGGTAATCAAAGGTCACCCTGGACAAACTGGGAGGGAAAGTATCTGGGTGGGTATATGGCAGATTATATGGATGCAGAAACTAGTGGTTCCACAAGAAAGATATATCCAACTTCACAGTGTGAATCAATTTTTGTTTATTTTTTATTTTTAAATTTCTTTTTATTTATTTATTTTTTTTGAGTTGGAGTCTCACTCTTTATTGCCCAGGCTGGAATGCAGTGGCACGCTCACAGCCGCCGTAGCCTCCACCTGCTGGGCTTAGGCGATCCTTCCGCCTCAGTCTTCCAAGTAGCTGGAAGACTACAGACATACGCCACCATGCCTGGTTAGTTTTTTGTAATTTATTGTAGGTCTCACCTAGTTGTCCAGGCTGGTCTCAAACCCCTGGGCTCAGGCAATCCTCTCACCTCGGCCTCCCAAAGTGCTGGGATTACAGGCTGAGCCACTGCGTCTGGCTTTTTTTTTTTTTTTTTTAAAGAGAGAGGGTCTTGCTCTATCATCCAGGCTGGGGTACAATGGCACAATCATAGCTCACTGAAGCCTTAAATTCCTGGGCTCAAGGGATCCTCCTATCTCACCCTCCTGAGTAGGTGGGATTACAGGTGCACACCACCATGCCCAGATAGTTTTTAAAATGTTTTTGTTGAGGTGGGATCTCACCATGTTGTCCGGGCTGGTCTCAAACTCCTGGCCTCAAGCAATCCTCCTACCCTGGCCTCACAAAGTGCTGGGATTACAGGCATGAGCCACCAAGCCTGTCTGGGTTCATCTCCAAGCATTGGGCACAACCTCCCTGGCCTCTGGTACATCCCTGAGGTACCCATTCTCCTTATGAGAAACCTACCATCTCTCCAGCCTCTATTCACCCAGCTGGAGACAGAAACATCCCACTTGCATTTCAGCAGAATTCCTAGAGACACACACACCACCCTGGCCCGACATAATACAAAGGTACTAAGAGAGCCTGAAATACCAAATCAGGAGCCTGGACAAGATACCTTCTGACTGCTTTTGTTTTTATAGTTGGAAATGTTGCTGTTTAAAGCAAGTGGGTGCTGAGTAAGGTAACACAGCTGGGGCTGAAGCTTTCCCATCCCTTCCCACCCTCCTCCCGGAGCCACAGGCTCTATTTCAGCTGCAAGCCTCATCACGCTGTCCCCCAGCCCTCCCTCCAATACGAGGCAGGCCAGGCAGCTTGAAGTCGAAAGGGAGCACACCCAAACGGAAAGGAAACGTATCTCAGCCATAAACGCCTTGCCCATTCTTCTGTTTGCAAAGGGCAGAGTCCGAGTGGCAAGGGAGGGAACCGCATCATCTACTGAGCCCCCAACAGACGGGCAAACTGGGTCCTGAGGGGTTGACAAGCAGGCTAACTTCACACAGCAGGGCTGGAAATGAAACCCAGCAGCACGGATTCTTTCACATACTCCTCACTCTTATCCAGATCTTATCTTTAATTTATCACCGTGAATATTTACAACCTCAGCATTCTGCCTGGGCTTTCCAGAGCTGCTCCCGCCCCTCTCCCTCCAGTCACTCCTCACCTCAGCCACCTGGTGCCAAGATCCACCCCCAGCCTTGACCTTAGCCTGTGGTAGAGGCTACACTTGGCAGGTCTCCTGCTGTCTGTCATCTCTGCAGTCAGACAGGAGACAGACAATGAAAAACTGGCTTCTCTGGGGGCGGTTTAAGGCTTTCGTGTCAGAAGCATCTCCCAGAAGCCTGAGGTCTTTGGGCACGGTCCCAAGACCCTGACACTGAATCTGCCCTCACAGTATGCCCAGCCTGGCTCAGCAACCCGAAAAACTTGTCGGGAGGGGTTAGCTTCAGCAGCTCAGCTAGCCCCACCCCTCTCCTTCCCCAACTTACTACCCTCCCTGACATTGAAGGAACACCCAGATTGCTTCAGGGGCGGCCTCATCTTTCCACAACTCGCTTCAGTATCCAGGCTCTTCAGTCCTTGAGACAACAGACAAGAGACACCTGAGTTCTGGGCTTAGCTCCAGGCCCTCAATTTTGAAGTGGTCAGGAAATCTCTATTTCACTCTCTGTAAGAATCTTCGAGCTGGGCTCGGTGGCTCAGCCTGTAATCCCGCGCCTTTGGGAGGCTGAGGTGAGTGGATTGCCTGAGCCCACGGGTTCGAGACCCGCCTGGGCAGCGACACCTCATCTCTACTATAAATGAAAAAATCAGCCGGGCGTGGTAGCATGCGCCTGTAATTCCGGCTACTCAGAAGGCTGAGGTGGAAGGATCGCCGGAGCCCAGCAGGTCGAGGCTGCGGTGGCCGGGAGCGGCCACTGCACTCCAGTCTGGACGACAGAGTGAGACTCCAACTCAAAACAAAACAAAGAAAAGAATCTTCATGTTCTGGTCAGAGAGCAAGGCGGCTCACACCTGTAATCCCAGCTTTTTGGGAGGCCGAGGCAGAAGAATCGTTTGAGCCCAAGAGTTTGAAACCAGCCTGGGCAACATAGCAAGATCCTCATGTCCACAAAGAAAAAAAAAATTGTTTTAATTAGGCAGACATGTTGGTACTTGTCTGTAGTCCCAGCTACTCAGAGGATCACTTGAACCCAGGAGATCAAGCTGCAGTGAACTATGATTGTGCCACTGCACTTTAGCCTGGGCAACAGAGTAAGACACCATCTCCAAAAAAAAAAAAAAAAAAAATCCTTGAGAGTTCTTCTCACAGCAAGAATAAAACTGGGCAACAGATTCATAGGGCATAGTGGTAGACCATGGACCTGAGCAAGAGATCCTGGTTGAAGTCTTGGCTCTAGGACTTGCTGCCTCTGTGGCCTCGACAAGTCATGTAGCCTCAGGCAAGTCGTGTAACCTCTGTGCCTCAGTGACCTCACAGATTGGAGTTGTGAGAATCCCACCAAGTGACAGGACAGGTAGAGAAGGTAAGAGAAGCTTGAGGCCCTATCCACGCTTTAGTTTGTAATCTCTCTCAGTGTTTCTCAAATTGAAAGCAGTGACTTATCAGTAAGTACAAAACTAAGTTAAAAGGTCAAGACTATCTTTAAAAATATATACATGTATAAACCAAACAAGACTAGAATATAGCACATACCACCCATATGTTGCTGGATTGTGATGAGAAATATGATTCTACTGGTTGCAGGCCATTTCAATTAGGCCTCACTTTTAAAACCTTCTCGCAGGTGTTCCCACCTGTGTAGCTTGCTTTTTGCCCTCTGCAGGTTGGGATGGTAAATTCCTTAGAAGCCAAGGACTCTTATGTTCTCAAGAATTCAAGCCATCCCACCACCATCTCCTGCCACCAAGCTGGGCCTCCTATGCAAGCTATTCACAGGTTGGAAAGCATCCACCAAACAGGAAATCAGTATGGAAGGAGAAGAGAAAATCACAGTGGATGGTGCTGGGCACTGTCCCAAACCCTGGCCCTGGAGGTCCATGTCAGTGCCTCCATTTTACAGATGAGGAAACTAAAGCTCGAAGAGGTGAAGCTGCCTGGGGGTGGCAGGCAGGACCAGGACGGAGATCCAGGTTTGGAGGACTCCTGGTTTTTCCCACCAGACCTCGCTGCCGTTATCACTGCCAGGGTGAGCCCCCATACACCCTAGCAAACATTCTTTGTGAACCAAGACGACTCACGCCACAAAACATACACACACAGTGTCGGCAACAACATAACATTCTGTCCTACCTGCCTTTCTCTGGCTTTCCCAATCCCATGAGGGAGAGAGGCAAGGGCTGTGCTGGGGGCATCTGGGATTTGTCTTCCTCCTTGTCCCGCCCTTGTCCTTCTCTGCCTCTTTTGAGGCCGATTCCCCTCAGCTCACCACTCCCTTCCCCCAATACCAGCTAACTGGTTACCCGGGCAACCCAGCTGGGAGGCTGCCAGTTACCATGGCAACCCAGCATGGCCGCCAGGCTGCCTTGCTTAGGAAGGTCAGGGGACCAGCCGGGCTACAGAGCAGCTGGATGTTGCCGGCAGGATTGGCCCAGGCAGGCGGGTGGAGGGTAGGGGGTGGCCTGTGTGCCTGAGAGAATTAATTAAGTTCCTGCTGCCAGGGACCACCTTTTAGTTTTCCATGAAGTAGGCTCCCCCACCTTGGGGCATGAACCACAAGCTGACCCCCCCATTCTTCTGCCCAAGCCAAGCCCGATCCCTTCTACCTTTTCAAGAGAGTTCCAGTCACCTCACCTCAAGGACTGAGCAGCAACTGTCTGTCACTCAGCCTGACCCTCTCATCTCCTTCCATCCTGAGCACATCTAGGAGCCAACATGCATGCAACATGTGTGTAGAGTCTACGTGCAGTTGTAGTCTCTCCATGAAATATGTTGGTAATAATAATAGAGAACAGTTCATGTTTTCTAGTACTTTCTGTGTGCCCTAGCATGTTCTAGGTGCCCTGTGTAAAGTTTCCCACTTGATGTATACAACAAAATTAATCCCACTTTGCAGACAGAGTAGGACTGGACTTGTTCAAGATTGCTCAGGTACTAACTAGCAGAGCTATGATGAAGTTGTGTATAGAATAGCTTCCCCAAATTCCTTGAGTTGCTGGCTCCTGCCCCTCTTCCACCAAATCCACCATGGTCCTGACTTCAAGGAGATATTCTGAATTTTATTTGAGCTGGAGTCTCACTCTGTCGCCCAGACTGGGGTGCAGTGGCACACTCCCGGCCACCGCAGCCTCGACCTGCTGGGCTGCGGCGATCCTTCCACCTCAACCTTCCAAGTAGCTGGAACTACAGGCAGGCGCTACCACGCCAGGCTAATTTTTGATTTATTGTAGAAACGAGGTCTCGCCAAGTTGCCCTGGCGGATCTCGAACCTGCGGGCTCAGGCAATTCACTCACCTCAGCCACCCAAAGTGTGGGATTACAGGCTGAGCCACCGAGCCCGGCTCTGAACGTTACAGGCTGAGCTACCGAGCCCAGCTCTGAATGTTTCTTAAAAGATTATTAAGTGCCAGATGTTTCATTCACATTATTTTATTTCACCCTCACCTCTGTGAAGGAGGTTTTAGTCTCCTCACATGACTGCTTAGGAAACTGAGTCCTACAGAAGTTAAGTAACTTTTCCAAGCTAATGAGACCAGCTTAAGGTTCCTGTCTACGGGAATCCATTCCTGGCCCTTCCAGGAGAGTCCGTCACTTTCTTTCTTGGCCAACAACAAATGTATCATTTGCCTCTATCATATACAGGGAAATCATGTCCTCACCCATCTGCTCCCTTACAAGACTGTGAATTTAAAAATTCATTTTTGCAACCTAGTGCCTGCCTGGTACCTAAGGAGCTTACAGTAAGTACTTATTAAAAGGAAGCAGTGAGGCCAGGATCCCAAGTCTTGCTCATCTGCCTCTCAATTTCATGCTCTCTGTACCACGTTAGCCTGTCTCATTCAGTCAGTCAGTCAGTCAAAAAGCAATTATCAGCCGGGCTCGGTGGCTCAGCCTGTAATCCCGCGCCTTTGGGAGGCTGAGGTGAGTGGATTACCTGAGCCTGCGGGTTCGAGACCCGCCTGGGCAGCGAGACCTCATCTCTACAATAAATCAAAAAATCATTTTGGGCGTGGTAGCGCATGCCTATAATTCCGGCTACTCGGAAGGCGGAGGCGGAAGGATCGCCGGAGCCCAGGGGGTCGAGGCTGCGGTGGCCGGGAGCAGCCACTGCACTCCGGTCTGGGCAACAGAGTGAGACTCCAACTCAAAAAAAAAAAAAAGCAATTATCAAACAAATACTTTGTGCCTGGCTCTGTGTGAAACAACACAAACACAAATAAGGTAAATCAGACCCTCACTTGCCTGGAAGAAGTACAGAGGAGTGAGGGCTGAGAACAAGAAGCAAAGGCCACCCCAACCCCCACCACTGCCATCAAAGGCTCTCTCATGACTGCTCCTCTGGGCCTGTTCCTTGGTGCCAAACTTCCACCCAAAGCTCCATGTCTCCAACCAACGTTTATGGAGCACCTACTGTGTGCTAAGTACTGCTCTCAAATCACTCGCGGTTTGGAGAAGAGTGGCCAGGACGCCATGACAACGGAATCAGGAATTAGTGGCCAGCATGAGGAGTGACTGATAAGGTCAGGGGTCTAGGAACTAGTGAGTTAGGGAAACTGGAAGCATACATATGACTCTACAGCACTCTCACATTGGATGTGACAAAGAATTTCATGTGGCATTGCTTTGTGTTCACACCCACTTCCTGCATTAATTCATTTGAACCTCAGTGATGAGGGCAGGACAGGAGTTATTACTCCCATTTTAGAGATGAGAAGAATGAGGACTGGAGGGGGAGAGCATCGGATTAGGAAGAGGGCACCTGGGTGCTAGACCTCACTTGTGATTCTAACAAGTCTCTTAGTACTCCGTCTCTGTTATTCCACTCCCACCCCACCACCCCACCAAAGCAGGCTTCTTTCCCCACGACGATCCTCTTCAATTCCCCAGTGAGGTAGCCCCAGTTTCGGGCAAAGCAAGCAGGCTTGCCTGCAGTCTCTGGAGAGCCCACTGATACTCGTGAGGACCCAGGAACTCAGCAAAACCAGAAAAATGACCTCACCACCCCAGGCCAGGCAAAATTTAAGAGGCTAATTGCAAGCATTTGTCTAATTAAAAGCAAATTGGCACCTGCAATTATAGATGCATGTTCTTCTCAGGTAATGATGAGCCAGACTGGAAGGACATGGTGATGTCAGAGCTAAGGAGGGACGTCACCTCCTCCTAGAGGAGGGCCTTAGGCCATCTTACTGCCAGACTGGAGTTCCAACCACCCTCAGGAAGACATGGCTGAAGCCAGGATGGACCAGCAACCTTGAAGCCTCAGCATCAATACATGTTTATCAGATCAGCACTGAACCCCCGACTCTAATTCCTATATTTATACAGTAAGGACTAATTCTCTGTAGGAACTAAGTGGGTCACTGGGAGTATTTGATGGTAGCTCTGAATACCACCTGCCCTAAACATATTTCACACCAACCCACCTCAGCACCTATAGTCTTTGAGTTAAAGCTTCTGATATTAAATGTTCAATCATGGCCGGGTGCGGTGGCTCATGCCTGTAATCCCAGCACTGTGGGAGGCCAAGGCAAGAGAATTGCCTGAGCCCAGGAGTTCAAGACCAGCCTGGGCAACATGGTGAGACCTCATCTCTATAATAAGTCAAAAAAAATTAGCCAGGTGTGGTGGCATGCACTTGTTGCTCTGGCTACTTGGAAGACTGAGGTGGAAGGTGATCTGAGCCTAGCAGGTTGAGGCTGCAATAGCCATGATTGTGCCACTGCACTCCAGCCTGGGTGACAGAGTGAGGCTCTGACTCCAAAAAAAAAAGTTTAATCTTAACTAACATTTGTAGGATTATTTCCAGTTTGCAAAGCACTTCCATATCTGTTACTCATCTAGCTACCTATTAGTAGGTAGGTGGTAAGTAGTGATGCTGACTCCAGTTTTCGGGCTAGGAAACAAAAGCCCAGAGAGATTGTGACTTGCTCCAAATCGTATAGCTACTAATTGGATCAGGATTTGAATTTACTTCTTCAAATTCCAGATGAGTCTTCTTTCCACAACCATGGCAGGGGTTAACAAGTGAACCATAATTAGTTTATCAGATTAGCTTGAGATACTTTGAAAAGGTGCAAAGTAGACTTATGGGAATGAAAAACACACTGGGTAGATTTGACAAGGGAAGCCAGGCATGTTGGTGCACCCCTGGAACCCCAGTTCCTTGGGAGGCTGAAGCAGGAGAATCACTTGAGCCCAGGAGTTTGGGTCTAGCTTGGGCAACATAGAGAGAACACATCTCCAAAAAAAAAAAAGTATTTGATTTGACAAGGGAGGGATCAAAAAAGGATGTGCACTTGACAGGGGTCAGCTGCAGAGGACGGGCTCCAGTGGGGTGTCCTATAAGCTAGGAGACACTAAGGAGCTGATCTCCCTTGATCCCTGCACCTGCCAGAGGAGCCCCCAGTAAGTGTGGCATTCCAGGGGATCATCCCGGAGGAAGTGGCTGTTCTGGGAATGAGTGTGGCCACCTCATCACACACCATGCCAGTGAGACCAGGTGTGGAGGCCCCAGGAAAGCTCAAAAAAGGAAGTGAGGGTTGCTGGGGAAGCAGAGGCACTTAGCCTCAAACAAGGAGACTCAGGGGGTGTGAAGGCGGGAGAGCAAGAGACCTGTCTTCAGATATCTACATTTCTCATGCAAATCAACAACACAACAACAAACACGTGTCACTGATCATGACCACATTTATCTTCACAAGAAACCTATGAGATAGGCACCATTATGTTCATTTTACAATACAGAAGCTGAGGCACAGAGAGTTTAAGCCACTGGCAGGGTCATACCACTGGTCAATTGTAGAGCCCAGATTCAACCTGAGTTTGACCTCAGAACTGTGACGTTGGTGACTGCAGTAGACCATCTTTGAAGAAAAACCAAAGACTTGAACAAATAAATATGTGTGTTATATGGGCATATTATATAATGCATTGTTATAAATATGAACTATTTGTCCTTGGCAAATTAAAAAAATTTTAAATCTCACTACCAATCAAACAAATGGATTTTTTTTTTTTGAGTTGGAGTCTCATTCTGTCACCCAGACTGGAGTGCAGTGGCCGCTCCCGGCCACCGCAGCCTCGGCCTGCTGGGTTCCGGCGATCCTTCCGCCTCAGCCTTCCAAGTAGCCGGAATTATAGTCATGCGCTACCACGCCCGGCTGATTTTGTGATTTTATTGTAGAGATGAGGTCTCGCTGCCCAGGCGGGTCTCGAACCCGCAGGCTCAGGCAATCCACTCACCTCAGCCTCCCAAAGGCGCGGGATTACAGGCTGAGCCACCAAGCCTGGCTAAACAAATGGATTTTAAAAATAAATTAAAACCATGGAAAATGTTATAATACCCAATGCTGACGCTCATGCCATGGCCCATTCCTTTTTTTTTTTTTTTTTTGAGTTACAGTCTTATTCTGTTGCCCAAGTGCACTGCAGCCTCAACCTCCTGGGTTCAGGCGATCGTTCTGCCTCACTCTCCAAAGTAGCTGGGACTATAGGCATGTGGCACCATGCCCAGCTAATTTTTTGATTTATTGTAGTGATGTGGTCTTGCTATGTTGCCCCAGCTGGTCTTGAACTCCTGGGCTCAAGCAATCTTCCCACATCAGCCTCCCAGAGTGCTGGGATTACAGACATGAACCACCGTGCCTTGGCAAAATATGTCAAAATACTAAAAACATGTAGCAATTTCACTTCTAGAAATGTAACCTAAGGGGGAAAAATCATTGGTATGTGTAAAGATTCATATATTAATATGTTTATGATAGCACTGTTTATGAAAGTGAAAAATTGAAAATACCTATTTTAACATGGCGTCAAATCAACAAACATAAATAGAACAAGTATATAGTGAAATACTAGACAGGCACTTTAAAATGATGCTGTAAAAGAAAACTTAATGACATGGAAAAATGCTTTCTGTTTAAATGACAGTAATACACATCTGGTCCAAAATTTCAGTGGTATACATTATTTATTGTCATGATAAATATAGTCATATATATGTTCACACATGAATACAAGCATGTATACGCATAAAACCCTATATATACCACAATATTAAAATTATTTCATCAATCCCTGTGAGAGAAAATTATGAGTAATTTTAAATTTTACATGTTTTTCTATGTTTCTAGATGACTATGTATTCTTTTTGTATTCACAGAATAGTAGCTTTTTTTAATGTATACCCTTCATCACATTAATTCTATGCTTTGGAATTTTCTTAAGGAAATAACCCAAGATACAGAAAAAAAGCCTTATGAACAAAAACGTTTATCTTGTGCTATTTGTAAAAGGAAAATAAGGGTAACCACCTAAGTGTCCAAAACAGAAATGATTATGTAAAATACATTACATCCACATACTATTACATGCTATTTTAATAAGAATAAACCCGTTCTTATCACCATGGGAAAGAGAGCTGGCTTATTCTATGCAGCTTCAAAGCATCAGTACCAAAGCATGGAACTTAGGAGTGGGCAGGTCTTGATTCAATACAGGAGAATGTTCCAACCATGGAGGAAGCTGCCTTGTGAGATAATGAGCTCCCTGTCACTGAAATGATCCAAGAGAAGTAGGCAGCTCCCACCAGGGAGGCGGGACTAGATGGTCTCTGAGGAGCATCTGAAGGTTCTGCATGCTGAGCCCCGTGAATGGAGAGATTGCCCAGGAAAGGCTTCCACTCAGGTTGCCTTCAACTTCTTTTCCGTCTGCTCGCCACTTATTCTAAATGTCTCCCAAAATACAGTTTGTTCTTTCCTCTCTAGATGTGTTTTTACTGGTTGGAGATGGGTCTGCTAAAGTCATCTCAAAGCACTGGTTTCCAGATCTCCTCAGCCTCACCCCCAAAGCTCAGCCCAGGATAGCGCGAATCCTGCAGTTATCGTGAGAGCCTAGGCTCTCCCCAATGCCCAGCTCTAACCTTCTCCGTGGATGTGCCCAGATCAGTGCCAGTGACCTCATCGAATTTCACAACCGACCAGTGAGGAAGATAATGAGGAAACTGGCTCAGAGAACCGCAGCTTCCTCAGCACCGCAGACACACACTCCTGTCTGCTGCTGCGGTTTCTTACTCTGGTCTAGGCCAGTCCCCTGAGCTGAGGGAGCTGGCTCCGCCGAACCCAAGGCTGCAGCTGGGCCTGGGCGAGGCGAGGGCTGTGATATCAGCCCAGGAGCCAGGACGGGCTGCTCCGATCACTGATTTCCCCGGTAATTACTTCGTTTACATGAGCAGGAAGAATTCAACTCAGTAATCCAGGCAGACACGTTAAAAGTAATTATCTGTGTAATACGTCCTGCACCATTACCTTCCTGTGAAGAAGGAAAATAAGCTGAACCCGGCAAAAAAAGGGGGCCCCATTGTCTCCAGCCTGTGCAGCGGCCCACCAGGATTAATTACACAGTAGAGCCAACGCATTTATCACCTCGCCACTGATTGGAAAACCAAGGACTTTTAATAATTCATATGTGCGGCTGAGCACTCTGTGCCCTTTTGCAGAGACACAGAAGCCCGCTTGTTTCCGTAAGGAAAGCCCAGTGGCCGTGCCAGGCAGGGCGCCCTTGGCCCCTTGGCCACCCCCACCTGGAGACAGGCCCCAGCCTTAGGCTGCAGTCTGAGCGGTGTCTCTGTGGAAACTCCCTCCCACCTCCTCTCCACCGACAGGCTCTGCTCATCTCCCGCTGAAGCCAAAATGCACTCCTCTGGCATGGAAGCTGGAGACTGAACAGTCACAGCCCACAGAAACCCTCCCCAGCTCTGCGCTCCTCCACAGCTGCCTGGAAACCAGGATTTGGGGGATTTGTGGGGCAGGCGCCTGCAATGCCCCCGCGCCTGTCTGAGCAGCGGGCCCAGGTGGATACTTGCCAACTAGAACTCCGCCCCTCCTGCAGGAGACCCTCGTTGGAGTACACCACCCAAGCTGCAGGATGGAGGGCAAAGGGGTCTACTGGGATCTGGGAAGAACCATCAAGCCCTGGAGGCTGCAACCTCCTCTGACACTGGCTCTGAGAGCCATCCTCCACCCCACCACCTTCCACCCTCTTGCAGCTTGGCCCTCCCCACCCCTGTGCCCTAAGGCTAGCTCTCCCTCACTCCCTCTGCTCTCCCAGGCTCTGCGTTTCCCTTCTTCTTCCTTCCCCTTCTCGGCCTAACCCTCTTCCTTGCCCCTCCACTATAGCCTTCCTTGCCCCCTCTGGCCAGTTCCCCAAGCTGTCTCCTT
Organism: Cephalopachus bancanus; assembly: GCA_027257055.1. Classification (NCBI taxonomy): domain Eukaryota; kingdom Metazoa; phylum Chordata; class Mammalia; order Primates; family Tarsiidae; genus Cephalopachus; species Cephalopachus bancanus. The sequence continues at coordinate 785,733 of JAPVLO010000569.1, read as the reverse complement.
TCCCCAGGATCCTCTCACAATAAGCCCAGGGCTCTCCACCGGCTGCAGCCTGGTCCCACCCTGTTAAACACCAACACATCCTTGCCCCCACCTCCCACACAGGTACCCACCTCCAGCTCCCTCAGGAGCTCCCCTCAAATTTGAGACCCCAGAGCTCAGATGCCCTCTGGGGATCCAAGAACCCCTGTCATCCTGCATCCCAAACTCTGACCCATAATAACGATGCACACGCTGACTCTTCTCTACAATGAGGAAGGGGAGTCCCTGGGGCTAACCTGAGCCTGACCCCTGGGTCCTCTCTCCTTCTCTCCTTTCTGCAGGCAAGACCAGAGGCAGGGCGGGGCTAGCCTCTTTGCTCTAGCCAGGCTGGGGGGCCCAGTTGGACCCTAGGAAGCTGGCAGCCCCAGAGCTGCCCTCATCTAGGAGATGCCATTCAAACGTAGTCCATTCAAACAGCATCAGCCCTTACCGGGGATTCTGGAGGTGGGGGTGGGGGCACAGAGAGGACTATAATTAGCATTCTCAGCATCCACGATCCCCAAGTAAGGCTGCCAAGGATGAGGGAAGGGAAGGCAGTGGCACCGCAGTGCAAGCAGCCCAGGCTCACACGCAGGCAGGCAGGCAGGCAGGCGGCTGCCAGCCCTGACCGGAGCCCAACCTTCCTCCTCCCACCCCACCTATGTGATGCATCAAAACAGACTCACCGGCTGCTGAGGTGTGATCCCCGCGCTGAAACGCTCTAACTCTGCGAGCCCCAAGGCGCCCCTCCCCCAGCTCAGGCCAGCTGGGGTCCTCCTCCCCCGCCCCTCAGGGGGCCCCTTCTGCAGAGTGGGGCTCGGGGTGTAATCTGGTCTAATCAGTCATCTCTCCGGCTGGCAGGTCCCTGGCGCTGGGAGAGGATGCTGTTGTGGTTACTGCAGGATCCAGCATCTTTCCCAGGCAGAAGCAGCTGGGCATGCTCCATCGGCTCCCTTGGGGATTTCGGGGCCACGTGACTCTCCCTCCCCAAGCTGTCACTTAGGATCAGGAGTAAATAGTCCCCGAAAAGGTTTAACTCCATCCACACCAGCAGCGACAAGCTGCTAACCATCCACGCAGCCTACCCGCTGGGAGAGGATGGGGTGGTCCACACAGCTTCTCTAGCTTTCCACCACCAGGACAAGGTTGCCCCCCATAGGGGATCTGGGCCACCGGGTTGGGTAAGCTGCGTTTTTAGAGTTCTCTCCCAAGAGACTGCAGGGAGCCACAGCTGCCCAGGGACTCAGAACCGTGTGAGGGGCCTCACCTAGCCTGCCTCGTGGTCACCTTTCGGCTACGTGACACCCACTCCAGAGACGGCCATGTATCTGGGTGTCAGGAGGGCTTGGCTGGGGCCCTGGGGTCTCCATGTCCCCACTCCCACCCAACACAATGAGTTGAGAGAAAGGACATTTGGAGAGGGTTGGAACCCACTACAAGATACCAGGATCTCCTAGCCCTCAGCCAAAACTAATCTCGAATAACCTTGGGTAAGGACACTAGCCAAGGGTACTTGACCTGTGTTTTGTATCACTGAGGGTCAGAGGCAGAAGGAAGGGCTTCGGACAATAGGGTTGTCGCCCTATTTCTGCTTAGACAAAGATTTCCTCTCTCTCTCTCTCTCTCTCTCTCTCTCTCTCTCTCTCTCTCTCTCTCTCCCCTTCTTCTGCCTCAGTTTCCCTCTCCATCTCCGTGGATGCTGCAAAAATAATAGGCTCTCTGTGACAACGGGCAAATGTTATAAAGACTCTGATTTTGTAAACAGGATCAGAAAGATGGAAGGAAAACAGAAGATTCATTCCCATCAAAACTTCCAGGCAAGCTCGCTGGTCTTGGTCCCAGCTGCCCCTTAGACCCAGAAGCTGGAGACTGAGCCAGATGAGCTCCTGGGCTCACTTCTGAATATAGAAATATTTCGAGAAGCAGCAGGGGCCTAGAGAAAGGGTGTCTGCAAGGCCCCGCCCTCACAGTAATGATTTCTTTTTTGCTTATTATTAGAACATCTTGATTTTTTTAAAGTTAAGCCTCTCTTCACTCAAATAATGCAAGTGGGTCTCTCTTAATGTGATCTGAGTATAAGATCATCTTTACCAACTGAAGCCCTGATCTTTAAAAAGAACCTGGTATGGAGGGAGCCAGAGCACAGATTTCCTGCCCAGGGCCCAGGAGGAGCTTGGTTCGTTGGAGCTGTTGAGGGGATCTGATCACACCCCACACACATACCACAGTGTGGAGTGAAGTCAGGGCCTGAGAGCTCCTGAAGGGACCACCTTTCCCAGAGCAGGCCCAGCCAGAACTGGGAATCTCCGGTTAGGGCAGCACGCACAGCCCAGCAGCCCTCTTGGGGCGGAGAGCCCTCCGTCACCTCCTCCTCTCCCCCAGCCACCCCTCATGGGCCATAGGGAAGTCACTCAGCGAAGGGGCAGGGGGCCCAGTGCCAGGCAGGGCTGACGAAGCCCAGCTCACCTGCCCTGGCTCTCCAGGACTTGGCAAGGCTGGCTGGTGCAGGCTAGGGGAGAGTTTGGTTCCAGGCAGCAAAAGAGGAGGGGTTCTGGGGGGCGGTCTCTGGCTTCAAGGAGCCAAAGGAGTCAAGGAAGGCTGGGGCAAGAGAGTACAGCATCAGGGAGGGAGGGCGGGGAAGGGGACAAGGACCTCAGCCCCCAGCCCCACAATCCTCGGGCAGCTGGAAAAGGCAGGAGACCAACAGACGGGCCTGCTGGGCGGGTTTCCTCTCTGGCAGACAGAGGGCAAGAGCTGCAGACGAGTCCCACGGATCCTTCGAGAAGCCTGAGCCAGACGTGTGGATGCTTCCGGGGGATCTGGGTGGCTTTGGGGACAGGAGAGGTCAAAGGGAGGATTGGCATGGGGTGCGGTGCCTTCATGCATGGGGGGCATGGTGGAAGATACGTGGCAGCCTGAGGATCTTTGCGTTCCAACAAGGATGGGTGAGGTGAAGCAAAGAAAATGAACTCCCTTTGCCAAATCTCAATTATTCTGTCAGCCCAGCAAAGGAGAAACAAGATTCATCTAAACAGCTTGGCTGGGAGGAGGCGTGAGGAAGAAAGGATTCCACAGAAGCACCTCTGTGATCCTGTCTCTCCGCTGCGTGAGCTCTACGTCCCTTGTTGCCCAGAGGATGAAATCCACACTCCCCAGTCCCGAATTCAGTCTCCAAACTGGATCCTCCCCTTAATGTCATCACCGCTCCTGACCACAGTCCTCGTGGCCACTAAATGGATGGTCTCCATCACTGCCTGTTACTGCCTATTCTTTTCGTGCAGGTGTGAGAAAGCAGGAGTTTATAAAGAAGACAGAAAAGCTCCCACCGTGGGAGGGGACCCAAAAGAGGGTTGCCTCTGTCACCGCCTGTTCAATGGGACTGTACCCACAGGGGTCTCCCTCTCTCTTCCCCAGAATGTACCAACTGGGGGGACAGGAAAGGGAGCCCTGAATGATAAACTTTTTTTTTTTTTTTTTTTTTTAGAGACAGGATCTTGCTTTGTCACCCAGCCTGGAATGCCACAGTGGGATTGTAGCTCACTGCAGCCTCAAACTCCTGGGCTCAAATGATCTTCCTGCCTTGACCTTCTGAGTAGACCTTTGATGACCTAAGTGACTCCGAACCTCAGTTCCATCCCTGACTAATTCAGCAATTTTGAACAAGTAGCTTGACTACTGAGCCTCAGTTTTCCTCTGCAAATGGGATTTCTCTGAAGCTCATTTCTCACTGTTCTGGGGTGTTGTTTGCCTTTCTGAGGGCAGAGCTCATTGGGTCACTATACCAGAATTGCTGCCCTGTGACTTCTGTCCTCTGTCCTGTCTGTCCTCTGGAGGCAACAGAATAGCTCTTGGTGGCTCCATCACCCTTCCCGGGGCACCCCCTCCTCTGGGGTCTCACAGGTTGGGCTGGAGTCTGTATCGATGACTCTCTGAGACCCAGCACAGCCCCAGAGAGTCGCCTGGCTCTCACTGCATCTCTGGTCCCGGCAGCCCCTAGCCACACATCCCGCCCTGAGCAGCTCACAGGCGTGCGGGCGAGCAGGGCGTGCGGGCGAGCAGACTGCTTGCTGGCACATGCTGGCACCTTCCTGGAGGAAGCACCCACACCAGGACAAGGAAGAAGTGACAGCTGGCTGGGGCTCCCTGTGGGGAGGAGTCACAGGGGCCGGCTTGGGAACGGATTATCAGGGTGTGGCTCTGCAAAAAGCTCTGGACACTTCTGCCTCCCTGCCGACTTTGGAAAAAGAAAGGTGCCCTTGGGGACAGAACTGGCAAGTTCCACAGCTGCTGCTGCAACAGGAAAAGGGCAAGGAGACAAGGGCCAGGGAAACAGACATCCTGCTGGTCAGGAATGGGTGTTATGTGTTAATAGTTAGATCTTTAAGCTCTAGGAAGAGGTCTGCCAGACCCAGAGGGGTAGAGATGCGCCAGGGATGGTCAAGATGGCCCTGTCATCTCCACCCAAGGAGAGAATCTGTGAGCAAACCCCTAGTAGGCCATGCAGGGGCCCATCATGTGTGCTCTGGCGCCCTCTTGTGGATTGATGTGGTGAGTGCCTACGGCTTCAATGGGGTCCACCCACGTTTTAACTCTTTGCTTGTTCTCTTCTCCCCACACCACCCTTCCCAGTAAATGACATCTTCAAAGCTGCAGGCACACTTGAGCAATGCAACCGCTGTGGATACCATGAGAACCACTTCCCAAACACCATGAAGGAAAGGGCTTATTGACACACAATTAACATACCTGTCTGGTCCTGGGCAAAGATCAATGTTTGCTCATTGAAATGGGACTCCTCCGCACTTGGAGAAGAAAAATAGCTCCCCAAGTTGTCTGTAAATTTGGCTTTTAGTATTACCTTTTGGGATCCAGGTCTGGAATGCTTAAAGTTTCTATTAAATCACCCGCCCACTAGTCAAATCTTATAAACCATTGTGGGAATTGACTGTGGCAGGGAACCATGAAAATCAGGAGGGTGGGTAAGAGTCATTCATTCATTCACTCACTCATTCAGCAAGAACTTAGTGAGTACCTCCTTTGTCCAAGCCAGACCCCAAGGATGCTGGGAGGCCACCATGCCGTTATGCTAAGAGCACAGCCTGTGAAACCGGGCAGACACAGGCAGCCTCCCCAATTTGCTTCATGATATCGAAAAAGTTCTTTGCCAGGTCTCAGTTTCTCACTACTTGCTAAGACAGTTAGAGATGGCGACATCTCCTCACAAAGGTTTTGCGAGGAGTAAATGAGAGGATGTAGTTAAAGCACTTGGCTCTTAGAGGGACTACAGCTGCTCTGACAGATAGAACGGCCACCAAGTCTGCCAACGCGGGAACACATCATCCGTGGTTTATGGACATTTCATCACAGTATAGAATGAAGTGATACTGTCTGTGTTGCCAGACTTTATGGTCCCCTGTGTTGCCCCAGCCCATGATGAGTTGTCTAGGCGAGTGATTCTCTAAGTGTGGTCCCCAGACCAGCATCATCAGCATCACCTGGGAATCTGTTAGCAATGCAAATTCTAGACCCTCTGAATCAGAAACCCCAGGGGTAGGACCTGGCCCTCTGTGCTTTAGCAAACCCTCCAGTGGTTTTGATGCAGGCATAATTTGGAGAATTACTGATCTAGAGAGAAATGGCACAAATAAATAATTGCAATACAGGTGGGCTTCCCTGAAGCAGTTGTGGGCAGAGTCTTGGAGGAAGAACGAATGTTCACAGGTGGGCACGAGCCTTGCTGGAGGAGGGATTCGCACCTACAGAGGCTTGAGTTCACGGAAGGGAGGGGAATGTGAGGAGGGCTAGGAGCAAACTGTGGCATGTGGGAGGGGAGATGCGGAAGGACAAAAGGGGCCAGATGGTGAAGCCCTTTTAGTGTCTGGATAAGAAATTTAGATTTTACCCTGTAGTTGATGGGAAACATGGAAGGTTTTTAATGGAGAACGACATGCCAAATATGGATTCTAGGAAGAAGCACTTTTGCAGCATGATGACCTGGGAAGCTTCTAGAATAACTCAGGGGAGAGTCTGTGTGAGCTGAACTCAGACTGTGGCTATGGGGATGATGAGAAGTGGGTAGACTGACAGATACTGAGGAGGGAACTGACGCGACTCACGGGGGAGGGGTGAGGAGGGAGGTCGAGGACATCTCTGAGGGCTCTGCCTTGGTGGTGTTTCTGACAAAGATGGAGTGGGCACAGAGAAGGCAATGAGCTCAAATCTGGACACACTGAATTGAGGGAGCTCAAATGAAAGCTGCAGGCTGGCAGGTGAAGCAGGAATGAATTTTGCTTCTATTGTTCATCTCACAGTGTGATTTGTATCCAAGTTTAGAAAAAGCCCAGGTTGTAAGAGCCATGTGATATCAGAACAATTTCCAAAACAGATTATTTGTTTAAAAGGAAAATAATATTTTGGGGTTTTTCTTTAAGAATATGGTTAACAGGCAAGCTGACGTACATGCTGGCAGATCTTGAGGTGGGGGGTGGAAAGGTGACCTCTCCAAGTATAGAGGGGCGAGGGTTTCAAAGCAGAGAAGGAGGGAGAGGGGATGAGACGTGGGTCCCCCTTGCCTGGCTGGGCCGGGCTCCCTCTGGCAGTGCCAGTGCCCCGGCAGGCTGGGCAGATGTGCTCCACCATCCCCGAATCTGAAGCCAGACCAGCCGGGGAGGCCCACAGGCCTGAGCATGCCGAGCCTCACCCATGGGAGTGATGCCAGGACCCAGCTTGGCTGGGAGATGGAAAGACCTAGACCAAGGCAGAGGGAAGCAAGTCCAATGAGCAGCTATGGACCACCCCAGCCCAAAGAGCTGCACCTTCCCCTTCCAAGGGCAACTCCTCAAGGCGCACCTTCAGCTGCGGCAGGATGTAGGGGCTCCCCGGGCCACAGAGGGGCCTAACCAACCCCTCCAAGGGAACAGAGCACCCCCCCACACACACACGCCACCCCCAGAATGGCACATCCCTGTCCATGAGAGCAAGAGTGCCCGGAGCTGGCCTTGCTACCAGCAGCCTGATGTCCTCCACGGTGCACCCTCTTACACCTTCCCTTCCCACTAGCTCTGCGTCCTGCCCCTCATGGGGTGCTGCAGCTCCGTGTCCTTCAGCCTGGACCTGAATCTCTGTCCGGTGTGTCTAGAACAGGCTCTCTCCTCTACTGTGTTGAGCCATCTCCTTCCCCCCACCCGCACAGCCCAGCCCAACACTCTAACCCCTTGCGCTTCCCACCGCCCCACCCACTAGGAAACTTCCCAGGACTGACACTGATTGTTGCCCGGGCCAGCACAAACAGACACAGGTGTGCTCACTCCTATCTTTATCTCAGCCCTCGGAAGCCTTAGCACCTCTTGGCAGTGCCTTCAGTGAAAGCCTTAGCACAGACTCGGCAGTGCCTTCAGTGAAAAACCAGACACTTTAACCATCTCCCCTCCCGACAAGGACAAAAAGCAGGACCCACAGCGACATCAGAAAGGAAACTCCATCTTACTCACTTGATGAAATACACAGCTCCTTCCTTGGTGGAATCCATCTCCCAGCCCTTGGGCAAAACTGCAAGGAAGTAAGGTCACAACGTGAGATACCCTGAAACCAATCTCTCTTCCAGTTCGGCCCCACAAACCGATGTGTACTGGGGAGGGAGGGGGCCAGGAAAAGCAGGGTTCCAGTCAATCATTCCACCCTTTGTGTCCATTATTTCCAGCAACTAAATTCCTGCCAATAATGAGAGACATGGGAGTGGATGGGATGTCCTCTGTCCATGAATAGTGATTCATGCCTGGTGATAGACACTCAGCCATTCAGCAGACCTTTACTGAGCGTCTCCCGTGCGCCAGTCATTGTGCAAATCCCCCACAGTGAACACACAGATGGTTCCCCAGGAAGTGTCCTCAGGATCATCTGGCCAGCCCCCTCAGAAGCAGAAGTTGCAGCCCAGGGTAGCTCACTTGCCCCCAGGAACTCACAGATGATTAGCACCCAGCATCCGATTAGGACTCAAGTCTCCAAATTCCAGGCCAGTATTATTATTACCAGTCTCTGTTGCTTCTGTACAAGGCTCCAAGGTCCTGGGAAATCGATCCCAAGAAAATGGAGAGATGTGTGTGTTTTAAGATTTTTAATAGCATCTCTAAAAAAAAAATTATCCATGGAAACGCTCAGAGGAGACTCACAGACTCTCAGAGTGCACAAGTGGTAAATAGCTGAGGAAGCTGACCTCAGTCTAATAAGGTCAAGAAACCCTGACCAAGGTCAAGCCTAGGCAGCCCCCCAGGTGGGTGCAGAGCCTCTATCTCCAAGGAACGCCTGGTAGGTACAGTCCCATTCTGACATTCTCCAAAACAGCCACTCTGGCAGTATCCCACCTCCTGGCAAACAGGATTCCTTCACCCCATGGCAGAAGAGGAAAAGCTTTTATTTATTTATTTATTTATTTATTATTTATTTTGAGTAGGAGTCTCACTCTGTCAGGCTGGAGTGCAGTGGCACACTCACGGCCACTGAAGTCCCAATCTGCTGGGTTCAGGTGATCCTTTCTACCTCAACCTTCCAAGTGGCTGGGACTACAGGAGCACGCTACCAGGCTTGGCTAACTTTTTGATTGTAGAAACAAGATCTCGCCAAGTTGCCCAAGCTGGTCTCAAACTCCTGGGCTCAGACAATCCTCTCACCTCAGCCTACCGAAGTGTTGGGATTACAGTGTGAGCGGCCGTGCCCGGCAGAAGAGCCTTTTGAGAGACCAAGAGAATTCACTGTTGGAGGTGGGGACAGACAGGAAGCTGATGGAGAGTCTTCCTGTTGGGGCTGCAAGAGGCTCCTGGCTGACATATTGGAAAACAGGTGGAAATTCTCTCAATAGACAGTCACTGCCACCTTTCCAGTCAGTCCAGCCACCTGCCTTATGCATGATGTTTTAGAAAACAGAGCTATTAGCTTGGGGCTGAATGCCTCCCACCATATTTTCTCCTGCCTTAAGGCACCAGCCACTGGAGAGCACAGCCTGGGTTCCCCAGAGTGGTGAGTCCGGTTTTTTTGTTTGTTTGTTTGTTTTTGAGTTGCAGTCTCACTCTGTCACCCAGACTGGAGTGCAGTGGCCGCTCCCGGCCACCGCAGCTTCGACCTGCTGGGCTCCGGCGGTCCTTCCAGCCTCAGCCTTCCAAGTAGAGTCCGGTTTTTAATCACTCGTTTTATTCGCCTGTATTTATCAAGGGTCTATATTTCCAAAGCTGCTGATGGTCATGCTGCTGCTTCAGCAAAACAGGGCAGCTAGCGGGCCCAGTTTCCCTGCCAGGACTTGGCCCAGAGAGCTCATAACAGCAGTTACCACTTAGTGAGTGCTTTCTTCCTCTGGGCCACCGCGTACTTTACCTCTGTGGGCGCATTTCATCTGCATGCAACATTACACGGTAGGCACCGGCCCAAACATTTTTACAGATGAGGAAACAGAGGGCCAGACAGGTTAATCAACTTGCTTAAAGTCACACAGGAAGTGTCTGGGCCGGGATGTGAGTGCCGGTCTGCTGCCACCGAAGCCCACACTCTTTCCTCTGTGCAGTTCCATAAATGCTACTTGTTTCCCTCCATCTCTGTGGGCGGACGCTGCCATTCAGAAGGGCGTGGGTTGGCAGCCTCCCCAAGTAGAGGGATCCCCATTGGGTCAGAATCATAAATAATCCTGCCAGTGTGATGTGCCTGGGAAAGAGGCCAGTGTGGATTATGTCCCCTGTCTTTTTCTAGCAACTTCCCTCCACACTGCCCTCTCTGCCTGGGCAACACCAAGAGCGCTTATATTCCCATCCAGGCGGAATGCCCGCTGAGGCAGCTGCCTTCCCGGCAAGCTTTGGGGGCATCTTAACCCCTTCCCAGCCTTGGACAACCCGTTGGCGGCAGCCAAAAGTGAAAGAATTGGCTCTCGGGCTTTTATTCATCTTCCAGTCCTACCTAGGGTGGTAATGAGATGGATGGACTCAAGCCGTAAACAGCTGACACTGAAGGTAACACCCACTACCTAACTGGTAGAAGAAAACAGTCCTGGCCTTGGCGTCAGGAGGCCTTGCCTTGCATTAGAAACACAACAGTGGCAGTAGCAACAGCCGTTGCCTTCGTTTTCGGAATCAGTTCTCTTGTGCAAGGCTTGGTATAATTTGAGGGTCATAGTCCTCTCTCCATTATACAGATGAAGACACTAAGTCCTGGAAGCATTAGACCACTTGCTCAAGACCACTCTGGTGGAAGTAGAGCCAAGATTGACCTCAGATCTCTCGGCCTCCGGAATGTATGCATTTAACCAGGACATCACTCTGCTTATTAGCCAAATGGCCTTGAGCCAGGCACTTCCTCTCCACTCTTCAATTTTTGTACCATAAAATGAAGGCGTTGAACTCCATGATCCCTTAAGTCTCTTCCCACCTTAAAAACACAATGATTCCAGCCCAGAATCTAGAAATCAAAATGCACTGGGCAAGTGAAAACCTTAATCCCGTATGTCCAGAGGGGCTGGCAGGGCCCCCGAGTGACCAAGGCTCCTGGAGCCAGGTGCCTAGTATCCATTCAGGTGAAGGGCTGGAAGGTGTGGGAGGTGGGAGATCTTCCCACACTGTCACTCACACCTCTTTTTTTTTTTGAGTTGGAGTCTCACTCTGTTGCCTAGACTGGAGTGCAGTGGCCGCTCCCGGCCACCGCAGCCTCGACCTGCTGGGCTCCAGCAATCCTTCTGCCTCGTCTTCCAAGTAGCTGGAACTGCAGGCGCGCGCTACCACACCAGGCTAATTTTTTATTTATTGTAGAGATGAGGTCTCGCCAAGTTGCCCAGGCGGGTCTCAAACCCGTGGGCTCAGGCAATCCACTCACTCAGCCTCCCAAAAGCACGGGATTACAGGCTGAGCCACCGAGCCCGGCCTCACACCTCTTCTTAATGGTCTGTGGCGACCTGGCATCAAGAGGAAGATGAATTGCTGTTCACGTGAGTACCCCAGGCCTTTGGATTCTTTGTGTCTCCATCTCTTCCACTTAGACTGAAATTTTTTTTTCAGTTTTTTCCTTGCTTATTGTTGACCTGTATGTGTCCCACCTTTCCCACTAGCCTAGGAGGTTCCTGAGGACTGGCAGTGGTGTCTTCTCCATAGTAAGCGACCAATGTCACCCTTGTCCCCTTTCTTTCATGCTTCTCCCGGTGGAGAGAGTCCCTTCTAGCCACACAGGGCTATTTACATTTAAATTAATTAAAATTTACAATCCTCAGTGGTGCTAATAACATTTCAATTGCTCAGTGTCACAAGTGACTCCTGGAAATTCTATTGGGCAGGGCAGACAGAGAACACTTCCGTCACTTCATGACACAAAGTTCCAGGCCCGCACTGGGGCTGGCTTCTGCCCAGCCCAGTGGCCCTCAAAACAGGGATTTTCTGACTGGGCAGAGGGATGAAAGAGGGAAAAAAATCTCTGTCCTCAAGGGTCTGTCCCAGATACTAATCGCAGAAGCAGGAGGTTGGAGAGACCTTGAGGTAAGCACCAACCCTCCGGCCATATCCCCTGATGCAGTCCAGATGCTAAGTTGGGTCTATCCACGGAGAAAGGAAACAGTCAGAAGCAAAGCTGGGGGCAAAGGGTTCCTACTGCCACTTTAAGCTGTTGCTTCCTTCCCAGTTGCAAAGGCAGGAACAGACAGGCTCCTTACCTGGGCCGGAGGTATGTCCACTCTGAATGGGTGACTTCGTTCCAGGGTGCACCCAGCTGGTTGCCTTTTCCTCATCACTATGGAAGGACCATTAAGAAAGTGTTAGATACAAGAGAGACCTCCCTGAGTGGGACACCCATCTCCATCCAAATCCACATCAACGCTGCCAAGCTGATCCCAGACACCTGAGATTAGAGCATCCACATGGCCATTCATTTGTTCACATTCACAAAGTATCTCCTGAGCAGATTTTGAGGATTCAGAGATAAACAACGTTTGATCTCTGACCTCAAAGAATGTACAAACCACTAGGAAACAGACACATATGAAGGCAGTTGTAATATGATGTGATAGGAACCATAACCCTTATGGTAGCTATGCATAGAAAGCATAATGTCATCGCAGAGAAACGAATGTTAAGGAAGGTGAGCATGAAGTCACATGGGGAGAACAAGGAGGGTCCTTAACTGGCTTCTCTAATGGATCAGAAAAGGAGAATGCTGTGTGAACTGATAGTCCTTGGGTGTCTAAATGCCATATATTTTCATTCACAGCATTCCCTCACATTAAAAATGTGTCCCCTTTGTTCCTCCCTCCCTCCCCTCCCAGCTGTTACTACCTTCACCCCTTCCCCCAATAATGCTCAGCCTCACTAGTCACCAAAGAGATGCAAGTTAAAACCACACTGAGATACCACCTAACTCCAGTTGGGACAGTCACCATCAATAACTCAAAAAACAACAGAAGTTGGAGAGGATGCAGGGGAAAGGGAACACTTCTACACTGTTGGTGGGAGGGTAAACTAGTACAACCTCTATGGAAAACAGTTTGGCAATTCCTAAAAGGTCTAAAAATCGACCTTCCACACAACCCTGCAATTCCCCTACTGGGAATACGCCTGGAGGAACTCAGATCACTCTATGAAAAAGACACCTGGCCGGGCTGGGTGGCTCAGCCTGGAATCCCGCGCTTTGGGAGGCTAGGTGAGTGGATTGTCTGAGCCCGCGGGTTCCAGACCCACCTGGGCAACTTGGCGAGACTTCACCTCTACAATAAAAATCAAAAAAATTAGCCGGGCATGGCAGCGCACGCCTGTAGTTCCGGCTACTTGGAAGGTTGAGGCAGAAGGATCACCAGAGCCCAGCAGGTCGAGGCTGCGGTGGCCAGGAGCGGCCACTGCACTCCAGTCTGGGTGACAGTGAGAATCCTACTCAAAAAAAAAAAAGTGGTACATATACACAATGAAATATTATGCAGCCATAAAGAAGGACAAAATTATGAACTTCACAGCAACTTGGATGAACTTAGAGTCTATGACACTAAGTGATCTATCACAGGAACAAAGAACTGAGTATCACATGTTCTCACTCATAAATGGACCTTGAACAATTATTGTAATACTATAAGAAAAGGATTGTCAGTAGTGAGAAATCGCCAGGGGGTAGGCGGAGGGTCACGTGGGATTGGCAGTAGTGGTATTCTGCCAGGGAAGAGGGCACGCCTCATCAGCAAGAGTACCTGCATAATGAACATTTGTATACCTAATCCTGAACTGTACCCCACATCTTTTTAATTAAAAATTAAAATAAATGAAAAGTCCAGAAAACAAAAAATAAAATAATAAATTTTAAAAATAAGTTTTAACAGTTTATGAATCTGAGGTTCAGAGAAGTTATATAATTTGCCCAAAGTCACAACTAATAAGTGATGAAGCCAGGATGTGGACCTAGATCCCACCCCCCACAAACCCAAGCTCTTTCTAATACTTCACATCCAGCAAGGTGGGTCCCCCAAGAGTGCAGACCCTCTGGGCTTTCCATCTGATGGCAAATGAGCCCACTGACATTTCTCAACTTACACCCACCAAGAGACACAGATTTTTCCAGAGCCAGATCTGACCCAGCCTGAAGCACCTGACTGTCTCAGTCAATTCAGGTATGCGGACGAGAGGACTCTCAGGTCACCTGGATCACCCAGGCATTAAGGTGGGGCCTTGGGGCCCAGGACAAGACTCCACTCGATGCCTTTAAGCTATAACTGGCATACAGTGAACTCCACTAAGAAAGACTCCACTACATTTTTATTGAAGTAATATATACAATAAACTGCATATAAAGTTTATAATTTAATAAGTGTTGACATATGTATATACCTGTGAAACTATCACCAAAATCAAGATAATAAGCCCCCAAAACTTTCTTTGTGCCCACTTTGTAACTCCTCCTTCCCACCCCTCCCAGATCTTACTACCTTTATCCCTCCCACCAGTAACAACTGATCTGCTTTCTTTTTTAAAGAATTGTTTAACCATAGCATAACAAGAACTTAGATCTGCTTTCTGTGACTATAGATTAATTTGCATTTTCTAGAGTTTCATATAAATGGAGCCATACAAAGCTGGATTTATTTGTCTAACTTTTCCCCCTCCCCCTTTTTTAAATACAGTTTTGCTGCTGTGAACATTTGTGCACAAGTGTTGGCGTGAACATATGCCTTCTTCCTATTGACTCTACTAATTTTCTCTAAACTCGGACACCTGCTACAGGAAGCAATTTCCCAGATGACCAACCTCTCTGATGAGAGAGAAAAAAACAAAGTCACCCTTCTAGGGACCCCTGAGCCCTGGAGCCAAGGGGAGCCACTGAAGAAGACCTCTGACACACTGTCTCTGGTTTTGGCTTTGGTCCCAGGAGGCGGTGGGATTTCCTGAAGGAAATCCAGCCAGGATCCTCACTCCCTTACCTTTCCTCTTCAGCCACTCTGAGATTTTCCAGCCTCTGACCCTCCCCGCCTCTCACATGGTCAGCTCCCACAGACTTCCTACCTATCTCTACCCCGCCTGGATACCACGGACAACCCCATCACACCCTTGACCTCCACCACAGCCCTGAACGTCCACTTCCCTTTGTCCTTGCACTACCCTTCCCTTGTCAGCCCCCGGCCCAGAACAACACAGCCACAGGCTGCCTCCTCTCCAGCATTGAGCTAAGGGGGAAACTGGTGTCACTACAAATCCAGTCTCTGAGTTTAGCTGTGCCCTGAGTGCCACCTGGAATCTTCTTCAGGGACCCCAGTCAGATGCCACGTATAGAATGTTCCAAAGCTTTTCCACCAACCTTAAGTCCCAAACCCACCTCTCCTACCTATCCCTCCCCCAAAAGATGATCTTATCTTTTTCTTTTAAGTCGGGGGTCTCTCTGTCTGCCGGGATACAGTGCAATAGCAAAATCACAGCTCACCACAGCTTCAGCCTCCTAGCCTCAGGCAATTCTACCTCAGCCTCCTGAGAAGCTGGGACTACAGGCACACGCCACCATACCCAGCTAATTTTATTTTTAAAATTTTCTGTATAGATGAGGTCTCACTATGTTGCCTAGGCTGGTCCAAACTCCTGGGCTCAAGCAATCTTCTTGCCTCGGCCTCCCAAAGTGCTGAGATTACAGGTGTGAGCCACTGCATCTGGGTCTTATCTCTCTTTTTTTTTTTTGAGTTGGAGTCTTATTCTGTCGCCCAGACTGGAGTGCAGTGGCCACTTCTGGCCACCGCAGCCTCGACCTGCTGGGCTCCCGCGATCCTTCTGCCTCAGCCTTCCAAACAGCCAGAATTACAGGCATGTGCTACCACGCCCGGCTGATTTTTTGATTTATTGTAGAGATGAGGTCTCGCTGCCCAGGCGGGTCTCGAACCCACGGGCTCAGGCATTCCACCCACCTCAGCCTCCCCAAGGCACGGGATTACAGGCTGAGCCACCAAGCCCGGCTGGGTCTTATCTCTTAATTGAAGAAAAAAATAGAGGCTGGGTGCAGTGGTTCATGTCTGGGCAACATGGCGAGACCTCGTCTTGACAATAAATCAAAAAATTAGTTGGACGTGGTGGTGCATGCCTGTAGTTCCAGCTACTTGGAAGGCTGAGGTGGAAGGATCGTCTGAGCCCAGCAGGTCGAGGCTACAGTGGCCGTGAGCAGCATGCCACTGCACTCTAGCCTAGATAACAAAGTGAGCTCCAATTAAAAAAAAAAATAGAGCCAGGTTTGGTGGCTCAGACTGGAATCCGGCGCTTTGGGAGGCTGAGGTGAGTGGATTGCCTGAGCCCGAGAGTTCGAGACCTGCCTGGGCAACTTGGCGAGACCTCATCTCTACAATAAATCAAAAAAATTAGACGGGTGTGGTAGCACGCGCCTATAGTTCCAGCTACTTGGAAGGCTGAGGTGGAAGGATCGCCGGAGTCCAGCAGGTCGAGGCTGCAGTGGCCGGAAGCGGCCACTGCACTCCAGTCTGGGTGACAGAGTGAGATTCCAACTCAAAAAAAAGGAAACATTAAGCAGGAGCTTTTCCAATATGCCCAACCACCCACCCCAAACACTCACCCATCCTTTAATACATTCTCTACAGTAGAGAAGAAGTAGTCTTCTGTTTTAGGCTAATTCCTCAGGCTGAGTTATGTCCCCCTCCTCTCCCATCTTTTACAGGACTTTCTTCTATTGAGCATCCCAGTCCTGCATCTTCAACTTCTCTCTCCCGTGGGGTCCATTCCTTATCCTCCACTCGTGTCCACGTCTTCCACAGTCTAAGTCCTGCCATCTCCCTTTGCAGCTTCCTGGCTCACACTCGTTTTCTTCCTGACCAAACTTCCCTCTTGGAAACTAGTCCCTCCTAGCTTTCCCCAATCCTGACCCCACATTCACCAATCCACTGCAGTCTGGTTTCTGTTCCCAGCCCTCCCCTGAAACCACTTTCCTAGACATCACGAAAGTCCTTCCCTACCCTGACATTCCTAAATCCAGTAGACACTTTCCAGGCTTCAGCCCAGTTGGCTTTTCTGCTGCCTTCAACACCACTGAATTCCTCCCTTCTTTCCTCTTGACATCCCTCTTCCTTGCCTTCCGGGTGGCACTCGACCCTGGTCCTGGTGCTGCCTGCCTCTTCGACCCCTTGGTCTTATTCTCCTCCCTGTCCTCTTCCTCTATCCTTTCCTTCATGCTGGTGCTGAGTACCCTTCTGTCTTCTCCCTCACACACTCCTGGGTGGTTCCACATCTGTATGATTACTCCTAGGACTCTTTCCAGTGCAGGCCTTTCTCTTCAAACTCTGATCTGTAGCTCCAGCGATCTATTAGACAGCACCCCCGAACAGCCCACGGAGACCTCCTCACATTCAGTATTTCCCACTAAGCCTGTAACAACAACAACAACAACAACAACAACAACAACAACAACAACATGTTTCTCTTTCCATATTCCTGATCTCAGTGAAACTCAAGCTAAAAATTCTGAGATTTAGTCCCTTTCTTTCCCCTCCCCGACATTCAGGCAGCAGATGAACACTCTTAATTCTGTTCCTAAAGATTTATCGGCCAGGTGTGGAGGCTCATGCCTGTAATCCTAACACTTTTTGGGAGGCCAAGGTGGGAGGATCACTTGAGCAACAGAAATTCAAGGCTCCAGGAGCAATGATTGTACCACTGCACTGCTGGTGGACAAAGTGAGATCCTATCTTGAAAAAAAAAAAAAAGATTTCTCCCATTCCTCCCTCTCCTTTACCTCTATTCTCACCATGTTAATTCAGGCCCCTGTTAACTATCTCCCAGACTTTCAAAATTGCTTCCTAACTGTTTTTTGTTTTTTTTTTTTTTTTGAGTTGGAGTCTCACTCTGTGTCACCCAGACTGGAGTGCAATGGCTGTTCCCAGTCACCACAGCCTTGACCTGCTGGGCTCCGGCGATCCTTCCGCCTCAGCCTTCCAAGTAGCTGGAACTACAGGCACGCGCTACCACGCCCGGCTAATTTTTGACTTATTGTAGAGATGAAGTCTCTCCAAGTTGCCCAGACGGGTCTCGAACCTGCAGGCTCAGGCAATCCACTCACCTCAGCCTCCCAAAGTGCTGGGATTATAGGCTGAGCCACCGAGCCCGGCTCTAACTGTTTTTTGAACCTCAAGTCTCTCCCTCTGCCTCTCCCTCAGCCCTCAAATCATGGTACATGCAGCTGTCAAAAAGATAGTTGTAAACACAGATCTAACAATGTCAAGCCCTGGTTTAAAATCTCCTTTGTGGCCAAGCACAGTGGCTCATGCCTATAATCCCAGCACTTTGGGAGGCCAAGGTGAGAGGATTGCCTGAGCCCATGGGTTTAAGACCAGTCTGGGCAACTTGGTGAGACCTCATCTATATAATAAATTCAAAAAAATTAGCCGAGCAAGGTGGCACGTGCTTGCAGTTACAGCTACTTGGAATGCTGAGGCGGCTGCGCTCCAGCCTGGGCAACAGAGACTCCAACTCAAAAATTAATTAATTAATTAATTAATTTTAAAAATCTCCTTTGCAGCAGTGTGTGGTGACTCACACCTGTAACCCCAGTACTTTAGGAGGCCAAAGAGGAAGGATTGCTTGAGCCCAGGAGTTCGAAAACAGCCTAGACAACATGGTGAGACCTTGTCTCTACAAAAATTTAAAAAATTAGCCACATGTGTGTGTCTGTAGTCCCAGCTACTTGGGAGGCGAAAGCAGAAGATCATACCACTGCACTCCAGCCTGGGCAACAGAGTGAGACCCTGACTCCAATACATAAAATAAAATAAGATCTCCTTTGGCCTCCTATTACCTACTGGATAGATTCCAAATCCCTTAGCCCAGCACACAGGCTCTCTCAAACTGCCCCTGCCTACTTCACCTGCCTCAGCCTCGGCAGCATCCCATTAGCTCCACTCCGTCTCCATGAAACCCCTGAGTACTCTGGGTCACCTGCGCTGCCACATCCACCGAGGCCTTCCTTTCCCCCTAGCCTGTGCTTCCGAGGCCCCTTTCACTCTTTTTTTTTTTTTTTTTTGAGTTGGAGTCTCACTCTGTCACCCAGACTGGAGTGCAGTGGCTGCTCCTGGCCACCGCAGCCTCGACCTGCTGGGCTCTGGCGATCCTTCCACCTCAGCCTTCCGAGTAGCTGGAACTACAGGCGCGCGCTACCACGGCCGGCTGATTTTTGATTTACTGTAGAGATGAGGTCTCGCCAAGTTGCCCAGGCGGGTCTCGTACCCGTGGGCTCAGGCAGTCCACTCACCTCAGCCTCCCAAAGGCGCGGGATTACAGGCTGAGCCACCGAGCTCGGCTCCCTTTCACTCTTGACTCTCCTCCAGAATCAGCTCAAATACTTCCTCCTCGGGGTGGCCCTCTCTGAACTCCCCAGGGTGCACTAATTCTTTCCACATCATGTTCCTACAGCGTCATGCAAATGCCTCAAGAAATGCCTCAAGAATGCATCAAGAAGGCTCGGTGGCTCAGCCTGTAATCCTGAGTGGTTCAAGACCAGCCAGGGCAACTTGGCGAGACCTCATCTCTACAATACATAAAAAAATTAGCCAGGCGTGGGAGCGCATGCCTGTAGTTCCAGCTACTTGGAAGGCTGAGGCGGAAGGATTGCCAGAGCCCAGCAGGTTGATGTGGAGGTGGCCGTGAGCGTGCCACTGCACTCCAGCCTGGGCAACAGAGTGAGACTCCAACTCAAAAAAAAAAAAGAATGCATCACAGTATTTGTAAGTACTGATTTATATTTGATCCCCTATTTCCTTAAAGGAAAAACCTGTATCTTATTGTTTTTTATGTCTAGCACCTAGCACTGCAGCAAACAAAGAGTGGATACCAATGAATGTTTGTAGAATGGAAGACAAAAAGAAGCTGGATGGCAAACGAGAGATTGGGAAGAAAGAAGAGCAGAATTAACCGCTTCATCAGAGCATCTGAGGACTTGTGGAAACTCAGATTCTAAGGCCCCACCCCAGATCTTCTGAATAGGAATCTCCTGAGGTAGGGATCAGGAATGCTCCTTTTAAGTAAGTTCCCTGGGCTATTATGGACTCTCACGTCTCAAGCCACTGATCCAGAGGACTCCAGTTTTCATACTGCAGAAGTTCCGTTACTTAAAAATCTAACCTAGGGAAAAGAACACGAGCAGTGTTGATTTCTAAGACAATATAATTACAGCATTAATTATGATAATGGTGGTGATTATTACGGAAGAAAGGCCTTATAGCAAATGAGGAAACTGAGAAACACCAGGGAGAAGTCATTGCCTGGCTGAGCCCCTGCAAAGGCAGTGTGCTACGGAGGCGAGCAGTGCGCCAAGTCAGCAGATGCTAGGCTGAGTCCGAGCTCAGATTAACAAGTGGTTTTATCTTAGACAGGTACTTTAAATGTCTCTAGGCCTCAGCTCCTCATCTGAAAAACAAAGGAGTTGCTTCTAAGGTTCCTGCCAGCTCTAATGTTTTGTGAGCGTCTTGAGGAAGGGAAAGCTCGTCAAGTGTGGGTAAGGGCCAGGATGCTGTGCTTCTAGACTTGCTATATGATTGGGAGGTTTCTATCCTGGCAAAAGATGACTATCGTAGGAGCGGGCCAAAAGAAAGCCAGCAGGGCCACTTTGTTATAATGAGATTATGCCAGAGCCATTTTGGTTTATGAAATTAATATAACAGTGCTAACATATTACTGAGAGTAGCAAAGGTGCGCACCCTCTCTATAGAATGCTAAACATACGGTGGGCATCTTCTCCTCCCTTTTGACCACAGCCCACAAAGGGGCAGGGCAGGAGAGGCGTGCTGTCCTGAGGGCACTGCCCTGGTATATACACTTAGCCCAGACCTCTTTGTAGGAAAGTGGAAGGGGGAGCTATAAGCACCCACCTCTAGCCCTTTCAGCCAAGGTGCTGAAAACACCCCAGGCTGAGCATTGGTCTAGTCATCCTCCCAGGGGCCTCTCTAGATCAGGAGAGTGGGGGAAAGGGCGGCCCCTCTGCTGCCCTGCCCTGCCTCTCCAGGCTGAGGGAATGCCCAGCCTTTGCTGGACTTTGACCTATTGAGGAAAAGGCGGGAGACACATTCAAAGCGGCATGGTGATAAACTTATTAGTCACGGCCGCTGTTCCAGCCACGGCTTCCCCCACGTTCTCCAACCTGCCCCCAGCCCCACCACCTTTCAAGCTGGACAACTTGAAAGAAAAAAACGGAAAAAGAAAAAGAAAAAAAAAGAGGGAGAGAGAGACCAACGTACTTGATGAAGAAGATTCTCCCACCGCTGTCCACTCCGTAGGCCCACCGCCCGGGCAGGTCCAGCCAGTCAATCTCATCGGCCATCTCCGTGTCCCCGCAGCCCCTCTCGCTCTCTGCCCCCTGGGCGCCGGGCTGGGCAGGGGGCTTCCTACCCAGGAACCCTCACTTTCGGCCTCCTCCCGAAGGCCGTGAGGGGGGAGGGGGTCCGGGGTGGTCCGGCCGGCCTCGCGGCTGCCTCCTGAGCCCCTGGCAGTGACTTTGGCCTCTCGCTGAAGACGAGCTGGCCGCGAGCCGGGCGGCAGGAAGCAGGCAAGCACTTAACCCTGGCCCGGCCGGGAGCCCGAGCCCCAGCCGCCACCTGCCTCCTCCGCGACTCGGAGCTCCTCTCTGGCCCGTCTCCTGAACTTTAATGACGGGCAATCAGCGCGGTGAGTAATTACGATGCCCTCCTGCGGGACTGCTAGCGGACAGCGCCCGGTCTCCGTCCCTCCTCGCTCTCGGCCGCCCGCCCTCCTGGCGGGGCCGAGCGAGCCGGAGCCGGAGCGGGAGGCTCCCTCCCCGAGGGGAGCAGGTTGCGGAGGGAGAGCGAGGGGTGTTGCCACTCGGCGCCCGGCTCGGATCCTGCACTTGAACCGCCGGCGGGGCGGGGGCGGGGCCGAGCCGCCGGGGAAGGTAATTCACGGCCGGGGCTCGGCCCGCAGCCCCGCGGTCCCCAGGGCCAGGCGCCCCGCGGGGAGAACCGGCTTGACCGAAAGAGCTTTGAGTCACCAACCTGAGGGACATGTCCAGCCACCGAACGGAGACGGGGGAGTGAGCAAACCTGGTTCTACTTGGTGGGAGGTTAGGAGAGGAACAAAGGTCGGATGCACCGAAGTGTGGCGGCCAGCCGCCAGCCGCCAGGGGCCCCACGGGCCTCTGCTGGCAGAGATGTCAGCCTCAGTCAAGCTAGCCCTTACCTTGCTTCCCCAGCACCTCCTCCAAGAAGCCTGCCGCGGCTAGGCAGAATCACAGGGAGACTTTGGAAATACTCAGACGCCGATAGCTCTTATGTCCCTCCACCCCTGCCCCCTAACTTGCACCAGAAATGGAAAAGGAAAAAAAGGAAGGAAAGCACACACAGACACGGGCGCACACACACATGTGAGCGGATTCCGTGTTCAGAATGCAGATTGCAAGCACCCCACGCTGGCATACCAAAAATGGCGTTGCTAGAGCCCACAGTGCTATGGTCTCGGACACTCTATCAAAGTTGGGGTCCATTCAGCTTTCTCAGATTACTCAGGAACTGCCCTTGTTCAATCCATGTGCCAGACCCAAGGGTATAGTTAGATAATGGAAGAGACATCCTTTTTTTTTTTTTGAGTTGGAGTCTCACTCAATCGCCCAGCCTGGAGTGTAGTGGCACACTCCCGGCCACCGCAGCCTCGACCTGCTGGGCTCCGGCGACCCTTCCGCCTCAGCCTTCCAAGTAGCCAAAACTGCAGGCACGTTGCCAAGCCTGGCTAATTTTTGATTTATTGTAGAGACGAGGTCTCATCAAGTTGCCCAGGTGGGTCTCGAACCCGTGGGCTCAGGCAATCCACTCACCTTGGACTCCCAGAGTGCTGGGATTACAGGCTGAGCCACCAAGCCTGGCTGACACCTATCTTTAAAGGAAGTGACGTGGCCCATGACAAGTCAGCAAGTATCTGGCGAGTGAACATGCTTTCTGTGAGCATTATAAAAGATTTGATGCCTGTTCCACCTAGGTAACTCCTACATATTTCTTCAGTGCCCATCCATGTGTTACCTCTTCCAGGAAGCCATTCCTGATACTGCTCCAGACAGATTTATATATCCATCTTCTGTGTGCCATAACACTTTATGAATAATCCTTTAGTGGTATTTATCACACTGTCATGCAATCTTTGATGTACTCATCTGTCTCCTGCATTGGGCTGTGTGCTCCTCAGGGCTGGCACTTGTCTTATTCATCTTTATAGCCCAGCACTTGCCCAGGGCACCCAATTAATGTTTGATGGATGTTTGATATGGTCATAACTGGGAACTACTCTTAACTCTAACCACAATCCTGTACTTTTGGACTTTATTTAGGGGCATGCTGAATATAACCATCAGCAACATCAGGGCATGTAGGGGGAGATCTTTCCTGGGGAAAAAAAAAAAAAATCCTGTGAGCTCTCCCAGATATCCCAAATGTTCAATCTGGAGGGCGTAAGATGCATAGATCTGGTTAACGGTGAAGCTAGAAAATGCCTCAAACAACATCATCTAGTCAAATCCTTTTGTGTTAAGTATGGGAAACTGAGGCGTGGAGAAGGAAAGGGGCTGGTCACTGAGCTAGGTTGTGGCTGGGAAGAATCTGCCCACCCATGTCCCAGGCCAGAACTCTTTCCATGACATCATTCTGCCTCTGACACTGGAAGTTAACTCTGCCAACATACACAGGTTGATCCTAGGGTGCCAGATCTAAGCTGAGTCCAATCTCCAGAAGCAAGTAGAAACCCACAACACTCAACTCCATTCTACCTTCTCAGAACCTACACGTTT
This sequence comes from Cephalopachus bancanus, assembly GCA_027257055.1. Classification (NCBI taxonomy): domain Eukaryota; kingdom Metazoa; phylum Chordata; class Mammalia; order Primates; family Tarsiidae; genus Cephalopachus; species Cephalopachus bancanus. The sequence goes on along the minus strand of JAPVLO010000569.1, from coordinate 762,462 downwards.
CTAGTTGAGAAAACTGGGTTTGACCCTAAAGCAGAACCACACCAGAGCACAGAAGAGCCTCTAGGTGCCCGGAGCTCCTGAACTGGGGAAGGCTGGCAGATGCCTGGCCCATCACCAGCTGTGGGAAACACCTGTAAGGCTCATTTCGCTGATAAAATGCAGACCACCTGCCCAGCCCCTGTGATATCCAAGGATAGAAACTACCAGAATCACTGCCAAGATGCCTCAAGGGAAAATACCAGCAACCAGTGCACTCCCAGTCCAACCTGAGCAACCAGTAAAGGCGGGCTGCTTGGGCTGAGTGGGTGGAAATAGGTGACAAAATGACATATATTTGAAAACATGTATTACACTGCTATCTCCTTTGAGCTCCTGTTGATCTCTTCACAAGAGTTTTGTCTTGTTTAATCCCTAATCTAACCTGAGCCTCCTTGGAACATTTACCTAGATAAGAAAAAGTCATGGTTGAGATTTTAAATGTTTTTTACTCATGTGAAATAAGAAACCAGGTTTGAAAATATTTTTCTTACTGTGGTATATTCTCACAAGTGACTCTTTACAAGCTAGTTCTTGTTTGTCAATTCTGATCAGTATCAACTTTGCTGATAATGACATTTTAGCAAAACAGCTAAAGATATGGAGAAAAAGAGTAGAAAACTCAAAATAAAAACAGCTATTGGTTCAACCATTACCTGGAAAAGGAAAGAAGGGTTGATATGTTAAAATGAAAAACTGTACATGCTTGACAACTGAGTCAGAAATTTAGCTGTTTGATTGTTTTTCCCTCATAGCAAATTTATTTTGCCTCTTTAAAAGATGGCCAAGTGCCAGGCGCGGTGGCTCACGCCTTATAATCCCAGGACTTTAGGAGGCAGAGGGGAGAGGATTGCCTGGACCAGCTTGGGCAACTTGGTGAGGCCTCATCTCTACAATAAATAAAAAAGTTAGCCAGGTGTAGTGGCACACACCTGTAGTTTCAGTTACTTGGAAGGCTGAGGGGGAAGAATAGCCTCAGCTCAGCAGGTGGAGGCTGTGGCGAGTGTGCCACTGTACTCCAGCCTGGGTGATAGAGTGAGATTCTGACTCAAAAAAAAAAAAATAAAAAGATGGGCAAGCATGATAGCTCATGCCTGTGGTCCTAGCACTTTGGAAGATCAAGGCGGGTGGATTGCTTGAGCCCAGGAGTTCGAGACCAGCTTGGGCAACATAGTGAGATCTTGTCTCTACAGAAAATTTAAACATTAGCTGGTGTGAGGGTGCATACCTATAGTCCTAGCTGAGACTGAGTCAAGAGGATTGCCTGAGCACAGGAGATTGAGGCTACACGAGCCATGATTGTGATACTGCACTCCAGCCTTGGCAACAAAGTGAGACAACAACTCCAACTCAAAAAAAAAAAAAAAAAAAACACACAACAAAGCATGTGGATAAATATATCAGTAATATTTAGAAATTATTTCATACATATTGAGATCTTATGTTAATCACATCAATATTATTACGTTTCTGGTTTGATACCTGTGGGAAGCTATAAAACAGCCCCCCAAAAAGCTATCTGTGTCAAACTCCTGGAACCTACGAATGTTGTCTTATTTGGAAAAAGGTCTTTGCAGATGTAATTAAGGATCTTATTTATTTATTTATTTTGAGTTGGAGTCTCACTCTGTTGCCCAGACTGGAGTGGAGTGTGGCCGCTCCCAGCCACTGCAGCCTCGACCTGCTGGGCTCCGGCGTCCCTTCCGCCTCAGCCTTCCAAGTAGCTGGAACTACAGGCGCGTGCTACCACACCTGGCTAATTTTTTGATTTATTGTAGAGATGAGGGCTCACCAAGTTGCCCAGGTGGGTCTCGAACCCACGGGCTCAGGCAATTCACTCACCTCAGCCTACCAAGGCGCGGGATTGCAGGCTGAGCCACCGAGCCCGGCTGTAATTAAGGATCTTAAGATGAGAAAGCATCCTGAATTATCGGGGTGGGCCCTAAAATCAATGATAAGTGTTCTCGTAACAGACACCAGGGAAGATGTATCAGACAGAAGAGGCAGTAATATGACCAGGGAGGCAGAGATTGGAGTGATGTAGCCACAAGTCAGGGAATGCTGGCAACCACCAAAAGAATGTAGCTTCTCCTAGGGCTTCAGGAGAGAGTATAGTACTGGTAACCCTTGGTGTCCAACTTCCGGCCTCCAGAACTGTGAGAGTATAAATTTCTGTTGTTTTAAGTCACCTATAAAGGGATTTGTTACAACAGCCATGGAAAATTAATACAGTATCTATAAGAAAATCCTAACTCAATGAGGACTGAAATAAATGTCCATTATTTTTCCTTGTCCAATATCCATTCTCCCTTCTTCTGTTAATGGTCTCTTATGTTTTTCCTTTTTATAGCTACCCTCTGCCACTCAGCCTGTGTGGATTGGGTGGGTTGCCCCCCCCCACCCCAGTTCCACTGGGGGGCTGGGACGCAGATCGGCTGCTCTGACACTCATTCCCCTGGTTCAGGAAAGGACAATGACTCAGACCAGACCAGTGAGACTCCGTTTTTAAAAGATCCCAGAATTCTTGGAAAGAAGCCCTTTTTCTCTTAGATGTGAAGCTGGCAGGGGATCATCTGGTGCTGCTGGGGTCCTCATGGGGGAGAGCCTTCCTGACGGTAAAAGCGACACAAGAGAAAGTGAAGCCAGGCTCAGTGGCTCAGCCTGTCATCCCAGCACTTTTGGGAGGCCAAGGCGAGTGGATTGCCTGAGGCTGCAGGTTCGAGACCAGCCCAGGCAACTTGGCGAGACCTCATCTTTACAATAAATCAAGAATTAGCCAGTTCCAGCTGCTTGGAAGGCTGAGGTGGAAGAATCGCCAGAGCCCAGCAGGTTGACACTAGGGTGGTCATGAGCATGCCACTGCACTCCATCCAGCCTGGGTGACAGAGTGAGACTCCAACTCAAAAAAAGGAAGAGAGAGAAAGTGGAGCCAGAAGATGAAGAGAGACTGGGTCCTCCTTGTGTCCCGTGAGCCTGGGACCTGGCTTGCCAGAAGAGCCTCCACCCCTGTGATTTCCAGTTATAGGTGCCCACAGACACCTGCATTTCCTTTAACCAGTTTGAGCTTGGCTTTTGCTCAGCTCAGAGTAATCCCAGCTACTTGGGAGGCTGAGGTGGATGAACAGCCTGAGCCCAGGAAGTTGAGGTTGTGGTGAGCTGTGACTGTGCTACTGCACTCCAGCCTGGGTGATAGAGTAAGGCCCTGACTCAAAAAAGAAAAAAAAAAAGGAAGGAAAGAAAGAAAGCCAATTTCCCAATGTCCCAGGAATGATGTTCAGGCAGAACCTGAGATGATGTCTTCCTGCCTGGCCCGGTGGAAGTGGGGCATTGTTTTCCCTAACAACTAAAAAAATCCTGACCAATACGAAGATCACACACACACAAAAGTTTATTTTGTGCACTGGGAAAGCCAATGAGATAATTATGTGCATTTCTAGTGACTCAGGAATGAGGACTTTTCTTTTCCAAGAAAACCACAGTTTTAGATCAAGAAAGGGTCTTAGTGAGTATGTAGTCCAAAAACCCACATTTTTTTCTGTGGAGGGAAACTAGAGTTGTGGCTATTCCACAGTGGAGTTGGGACCAGCACTCAGGTCTCCTAAAAACCTGATTCTTAGAAAGTTTTGTTTTGAGCCAGGTAAGGTGGCTCACACCTGTAATCCTAGCACTTTGGGAGGCAGAGACGAGAGGATTACCTGAGCCCATGGGTTCGAGATCAGCCTGGGCAACATGGTGAGACCTCATCTCTACAGTAAATCAAAAAATTAGTCGTGCATGGTGGCACACGCTTGTAGTTCCAGCTACTAGAAAGGCTGAGGCGGAAGGATCACCTGAACCCAGCAAGTCAAGGCTGCAGTGACCACAAGCATGCCACTGCATTCCAGCCTGGGCGACAGAGTGAGACTTCGACTCAAAAAAAAAAAGAAAGAAAGAAAGAAAGAAAGCTGTTTTGAGACATTTGCTATATCATTTAAATATATTAAATATATTTAAATGATATATTATGAAAAATGATAAAGATATCTAAATGACTCACCTCACATCATTACGAGACGATTGTAACAGATTCTTCGGCTCTTAAAAGAAAAACTGCAAGTCATTTTCATAGAGTGCTGGTGTTTAATAGTGACGCTCACCTGCAGGCCAGCTCACCAGCTACTGCTGATTTTCCTAAAGGAACTAGGAAGCAACCGAAAGAAAGGCAATGGCCCTCTCTGCTGGCAGTAGAAATATGGTTGTGTAAATATGCAAGGGCCCAGACAAGCTAGCTGCTTAATTAAAGTCACGCTTCTGTAAGGGCTTGAAGAAAGAGGATTTTGTTATTAAAACTGCTGTTCTAGTCCTGGCATCCAGAGGCTTGTGGAATTCTGAGGGATCGCTGCAGCCAGCTGTATTGAATTACATTTGTTCACAGATATTGATTGAGTCCCTTAGGTGGGTGAAGTACTGTTCTAAGAACAGGGGCTAAGGAGTGGATAAAACAGAACGTCCCTGCTCTCACAGAGTTCTCATTTAATAAGCACAGAGTCTCAGAGGATAAGTCTATGGAGACAAATGGAAAGAGTAAAGGGAATAAAAAGAGAACAGTGGACACTGCTGTTATACAGTGTGCATATTTTGTTTTTGTCCAGTTTTTTTACTTTATTTTATTATAAAGATGTGTGGTACAAGTCAGGATTAGGTACACAAGTAATCTATGTGCAGGTGACGTTTGGGCCTCCAGCTGGTCCTCATTTCCCCTGGTTTAAGACTAGGTACCAGGCTGGCTCACGCCTATAATCCCAGCACTTTGGGAAGCCGAGGTGAGAGGATTGCCTGAGCTCAGGGGTTCGAGACCAGCCTGGGCAACTTGGCAAGACCTCATCTCTACAACAAATCAAAAAATTAGCTGGGCATGGTGGCACATGCCTGTAGTTCCAGCTACTTGGAAGGCTGAGGGGGAAGAATCGCTTGAGCCCAGCAGGTTGAGGCTGTGGTGGCCGTGAGCATGCCACTGCCCTCCAGCCTGGGCAACAGAGTGAGACTCCAACTTAAAAAAAAAAAGACTAGGTACCCTTTGTGTTGTTACATACCCCCCCACCTTCCTCCTTCCCCAGCAGTGTCCCACAACTGCCAATCCCTTGCTTGTGTTATTGTGATTAATGTTCAGGTCCCACTAATGAGTGAGAACACGTGGTATTCGGTTCTTCATTTCTGTGACAGATCACTAAGATGATTGTCTTCAACTCCATCCAATTCTCTGAGAAGTTCATGATTGTGTCCTTTATAGCTGCCAGTGTGTATATTTTATACAGGGTGGTTAGGAAATGCATCACTGAGAAGAACAACATCTGAACAAAGGCTTAAAGGAAAGGAGACGGTAAACTGTGCGGACACTGGAGAAGCATGTTCCAGGTGGAGGAAACAGTAAGGACAGAGTCTGGAGGCAGAAGCGTCCTTGGATGTTTGAGAAATAACAAGGAGGGTGAGGTTGCTGCAGCAGGGGGAGTGAGGGAGAGAATAGAAAGGGAGGATGGAGAGTAGAGGGAGAAAAGATCATTACAGGCCATCATAAGTAGCTTTGCTTTTATTATTATTAGTAGTAGTAGTAGTATTTTTTTTTTTTTTTTTTTGAGTTGTAGTCTCACTCGGTTGTCCAGACTGGAGTGCAGTGGCCGCTCCCGGCCACCGCAGCCTCGACCTGCTGGGCTCTGGCAATCCTTCCGCCTCAGCCTTCCAAGTAGCTGGAACTACAGGCACGCGCTACCACGCCCAGCTAATTTTTTGATTTATTGTAGAGATGAGGTCTCACTGCCCAGGTGGGTCTCAAACCCGCGGGCTCAGGCAATCCACTCACCTCAGCCTCCCAAAGGCGCAGGATTATGGGCTGAGCCACCAAGCCCGGCTAGTATTATTTTTGAATTGGAGTCTTATTCCATTGCCCAGGCTGGAGTGTGGTGGCATGCTACGGCCACCCCAGCGTCGATCTGCTGGTCTCTGGCGACCCCTCCGTCTCAGCCTTCCAAGTAGCTGTGACTACAGGTGCACGCTATCATGCCTGGCTAATTTTTTGATTTATTATAAAGATGAGCTGCCCAGGCTGGTCTCAAACCCGTGGGCTCAGGCACTCCACTCGCCTCAGCCTCCCAAAGTGCTGGGATTGCAGGCTGAGTTACTGAGCCCAATTGCTTTGCTTTTATTCTAAATGAGATGGTTTTTGAGTGTAGGAGTGACGTGATCTTCATGTCTTTGTGTTTTTAGAGGATCTTTCTGGCTACTGTTTGGAATAGGGTAGAAGAAGACTGCAGTCAGGAGGCTACTGCAATGATTAGAGAAAGACATGGTGATGGCTTGGTTCAGGAGGTTGGGGTGGAAGCAGTGAGAAATTTTGGTCAGATTCTGGGTATCTTTTGAAGGTAGAACTGACAGGATTTGCTCATAGACTGTACTTGGACAAGAGAGGAAAAGAGTCAGGTCTGAGAAACTGAGTTGCATTGACTGAGATCAGGGAAGGCTGCCGGAGAGCAGGTGTGGCCGGAAGTTCAGGAAAACAGAAGTACAGTGTTGAGCATGTTAACTTGGAGAGGCCCATGAGACACCCAGGGAGAGATGCCTAGGAGGTGACTAGATATGTTAAGACACATATAAGACTGGAGTCTGTAGAGGTATGCATTTGGCATTTTTCAGGATTAGATGGTATTACAGCCATGAGGCTGATTGAGATCACAAAGGAAACGAGTGTAGGTAAGGAGGAGGCGGGGATCAAGGACTGAGAACTGGAACACTCCAAATTTGAGAGGTCAAGTTAATGAGAAGGAACCTGCAAAGGAGACTGAATAACAAGCGCCTAGTGGAATAGGAGGAGGACAAAGGAGAGCAGTGTCCTGGAAGTGTGCCTGGTGCGTATTCACATCACTCACAAGGAGAAGGAATGGGTGAGCGATGCTCGCGTTCTAGAAGGACTGAAGTTAGGGTGGGCTCTGTCTGTGCAGGAAGCGACTTGCACTCCCATGTGAAAGGGTGGAGACAGCTCAGGTTGCTTTTAAGTGGGTCTGAGAGCAGGCCTGGGAAGATGATCGTTTTGGCTAATGAGCTCTTGCTCACCGTGGAGAAGTACACTCGAAATGTGCTTCCTTCAGCTCTGTCTCTCAAAGCCTCTGCTCTGACTTCTCCTGGGAATGATGCCAAGCCAAGATGGCTGGTTGACTTTTCCTGCCAGGACTGTGTCATGGAGCAGAGAGCTGGCGCTGGCAGCTCCCCACAGGGGGAAGGGAGGTTAAAATGGTCAGGGCAAGAGATGGGGGCTCGGTGGAGCCCAGAGGAATGACCCAGTAGTCAACCTGCTGATATTTCTTCTCTGGGTCTCTTCTTGACTCAACGGCTCTTTCTAGGTAGCCAGTGCTGACTTTGATGTCTGTCCTGGGGTTTTTCTAGAAAATGGCAGCTGGTGCTGACTTTAGCATTTCCTGGAACTAGCACAGCACCTCAGTTCAGTTTAATTCAATACACTTATAAGGCATCATTATACCTCCATCCCTACGTGAAAACCATTTCTGCCTTCAGCCAACCAGCCTCTTCCCCTCTTGTCTCTGCCACTCACCAACCTGCTAGTCAGTCCTCTACACTCACCAAAGACCCTGGCTCCTGGTTCAGCATCTTCCCCTCCCTCCCACATCTCTCATTCTGGGTGATTTCAGTGCTAATGTGAACGAACTATCCAGTATCCCAGCCTCACAATTCCTTGAAATCATCAGTCCTGGGGATAGTCACCTCCACTATCACCTCCACAGGTGCAATAAGCCGCTCACACCCAAGGCCACACCTTGGACTTTCTTACCACTTAGATCTGCTCCAACTTGGAAATCATAAACTCTAACTTCCTACTTTCTGACCACACTCTGGTCCTCCCAACACCCTCATTCCTTTCTTCCCTTTATGCTGGCTCCTTGCCTTCTTTCTTCAGTACTTTCCTCCTAATCTGTCAACCACAGGCTTATTTCACTTTCTGCATTATTAAGTCCTAACTCATGCCCAGTCATTGCATCCCCTCACTAGCCAAGGTCCTTGTCCACTTGCCCTCAGCTGAATCCTCACTGAAAAGCTCCACTCTGGATTCTTCTGTCCACTTTTATGCTCCTACGCCCAAAAAAATATCACACCACGCCATTCGAGGAATTAAGTTAATGCATCTATAAATTCACACTCTAGTCTCTTCCACAAGCCTCTTGCTGTGTCTACAGTCCCTCTCAGCAGCAGACCTCATCATTATTCCAAGAGAAGATAAGGGCAATAGGGAAAGAACAGCCCTGGCCAGGCATGGTGGCTCATGCCTATAATCTAAGCACTTGGGAGGTTGAAGCAAGAGGAGTGCTTGAGCCTGAGCCCAGGAGTTCAAGACCAGCCTGGGAAACATAGTAAGACCTTGTCCCTACAAAAAAATTTTAAAAATTAGCCAGGCGTGGTGGTGCATGCCTGTAGACTGAGTTACTTGGGAGGCTGAGGCTGGAGGATCACTTGAGCCCAGGATTTTGAGGCTGCAGTGAGCTGTGATCGTGCCACTGTACTCTAGCCTGGGTGACAGATTGAGACTCCAACTCTGAAAAAAGAAAAAAAAGAGAGAAAAGAACAGCCTTAACCTTCACCAGAAAAGAACACTCTCACTTCCATCTTCCTAAGCCCACTGTTTGAACCTTATCTAGATTTTTACCTAGCTACCTCTCTTTCCTGCTACCCAAAGCTAAACCTTCTGTGTTTTCCCAGCCCTATGAGTGCCCATCTTTTCCAGCTCCTCCAAGATCTTACTCTATCAATTATCTCCTCTTCCCTATATTTTCAGGCTCTCCCTCACTTCTAGTTCTTTCTTTCAAGCCTATAACTAAGCTCAAGATTTCCACCATAAGGAAAGAAAAAAGAAACCACAAAACCCAATCCCACCCCACCCCCACTCCTGGCTGCCATATCACTCGCTCTCCTTGCTTTCACTTCAGTTTCTTAAAAGAGTGACCTGTGTGCTTAGAGCATCTTACTCCTTGCCTCCAGTTGCTTGTAATCTGGTTTCTGTCCCTAAGACTCCTTGAAAATGACCAAAACTATTCTAGCAAAAATAAGCACTTACTTCCAGGCTGCTAATGCAACACTTTTCAGTTGTCATGTGAGGTGACCTCTCTGTCGCATGTGACAGCTCTGGCCCTCCCTCCTCCCTGTACTGCATGCCTCCATTTGTCCCGCCACTCTGGTTCCCAGTCATCCTGAAACGCTGCAATTCCTTGTCTGTGCCTTTGTGCCTGTGGCTCCCTCAGCCTGAAGAACCATCCACCTACTGTCTCAATTCTCCTTCCAAATGCAGCCCAGGAAGGAACCCATCATACTCACCGGCTTCCTGTGTTTCTTACTGCTTTCGCACCCATTGCTGCATGGGAATTGAAGTTCCTGTCTCCCCACTACACTGAAACTCCATGGGAGGAGGGACCGTCTTGGAATCTACTTTTCTGCCTCCGTTTTACTCAGCAGCATTTGACATAGTTGGCCATTTCCTCCTTCAGGAAGCTCGTTTTCCTCTAGTCTCCATGACACCACACTCTCCACCTCCTACTTCACTTCTCAATGCCTTGGAAGCTAGCTTCTCAAAACATTGATACCCAAACTCCACCACTTATATATAGGCTCTACTTATATGTTCTCCCTAGGCAACCTCTCTCATCATTTTTTGATACCATCTACATATCGCTGACTCCCAAATTTCTATCTGAATCTAATCTCTCCCTTGAGCTTCAGATGTGTATATCCAACTACCTACTCCATCTCCATGTGGATGTTTAATAAGCATCTCAAATTTAACGTGGCCAAGATAGAACTCTTGATTTACGCCTCCAAGTCCGTTCTCCCTGAGTCCTCTTTATCTCCGTACCAGTATATGGCACCAACTACTCACCCCATTACTTGGTCCCAAAACCTGGAAGTAATGTGACCAACTGTCCTAGTTTGCTTGGAACTTGTCCTGGGCATAGCCCTGAGAATCTCATGTTCCAGGCAACCCCTCAGTCTCAGGCAAACTGGGATGGTTGGTCATCCTGCCTAAGAGTCACCCTAGATTTCTTTCCTCACAGTCCGCATTCAATCATCTGGTCTCCCTCCAGATATACCCCAAGCCTGCCCTCTTTCTGCTTCCACTACCACCTGGCCCAAACCTCCATCATGTTCTACCTAGATTAACGCAACAGCCTCTTCATCTGGCCTCCTTTCCTCCTTGCGTGGCCTGCTACATTTTTTTACACGATAGCCAGGGGATCTTCTCAAAGAGAAAATATGATTGCAGCACCTCACACCGCCACTAGTTAAAGCCCTCCAATTACACTTAGAATAAATCCAAATTTTCTTCCTGGAGTTCCCATAATCTGGCTTCTGTTTGCCCAACCACTGTAATCTGAACCACTGTAATAAATCCCTCTCCCTTATTCATTACAGCTTAACCACAGCCTTCTTCCTGTCCTGGGCTTCTCTTATCATCACAGGACTCACTCCCTCCTACTACTCAGGTATGAGGTCAAAGGTCACCTCCACAGGGATGCCTTCCCCAATCACCGAATCCAAAGGCTTCCCCCAAGTTTCTTCCTGTTATCTCTTTCTTCTTCACAGGATGTATTACTACCTGAAGCTCTCTTATTTATGTGTATATATATTTTGTTGTTGTTGTTGTTGTTTTAAACTCCCCCAGTTAAGATGTAAGCTCCTTGAGAGCAGAGAGACTTTGCCAGTCTTGTTCAAATCTGTGTCCCTAGCCCTTGGCCCAGAGCCTGGTACACAGTAATTGCTCAGTAAATATTTGGCGAGTAAATGAATATTTAGCACATTGTACAGGACTTCTCACTTTATTCATAAATGATATTGAATGAATAAATTAATGAAAGTCAACCAAGCTCTATGCTAAACACTGGGCCCATCTTAATAATCTAAGATATGGTTCTTTTGGAGTTTAGGGTCTACTAGAAAACAGATACCTACATCAACTTTTTAAACTAAATACGTTAACAGTTATGAATATGATGGGGAGTAAGAAATGTCTTGTTCCTTTATTTTCCTAAATAAAATGTGATCTTCTCTGAGTCCCCATTTCACTGGGATGGCAGGAGATTCCATCTCAATCATTAATGAGCCTCTTCCCTCAACCTCTAGAGTCCCAGGAGTCCAAAAGATCCAGGAAGTGCCCTTTAATCTTTAGCTTCATCTGGCTCTAGCCTTCATAATTCCTTGAAGGATCATCTGCTTCTGGTCAAGCTTGGACTTGGGGGAAAAGGGTGGGTAAGAGAGGCTGAGGTGGCAGGGAGGGTTTGTGGAAGCAAAAGTTTGATCCAAGTCATTCACAGGATCTCCCCAAAACCCAGTGACATTTTCAGCTCAGGGAAATTGCTCCTAACCTGCCTCTGGTCTGTGATCCACCCTCTTCACCTAAGCCCTTCTCTCCTTTCCTGCCCCCCTTGTGACTATCCTACAACATCTTCCTTAGGTGGCCCTCCTCACTCTTCCTATAAATGGAGAAAGGGGAATAAGATGCTAAAAATGGGCCAGGCGCAGTGGCTCAAGCCTGTAATCCCAGCACTTTGGGAGGCAGAGGGGAGAGGATTGCCTGAGCCCACAGGTTTGGAACCAGCCTGGGCAACTTGACGTGACCTCGTCTCTACAAAAAAATTAGCCAGGCATGGTGGCACATGCCTGTATCTGTAGTTCCAGCTACTTGGAAGGCTGAGGCAGAAGGATCTCTGAGCCCAGCAGGTCAATGCTGGGGTGGCCGTGAGTGTGCCACTGTACTCCAGCCTGGGCGATGAAGTGAGACTCCAACTCAAAAAAAAAAAAAAAAAAAAGATGCTAAAAATGGTCAATTATCTGGGTAGAGAAGAATTCTCACATCTTCCTCCTCCAACCTGCTCCTTTTTCAGGATTCCCCATCTCAATCAATACCATCCCTCATTCCTTATCACCAAGAGGAGGAAAGCTGGTTCATGTGCTTTTTCTCCTTCTCTTTCATCTAAAAAGTCATTGAATCCGGCAACAATTACACCTCCGGGATTCTCTTTCCAATCAAACCATCCATTAGACTGAGCTCATTACTCCATCCCTATACTTGTACAAGGTGTGCGGCTTGATCTCCCTAGTCCAGTTGCTCCTCATTTCAATCCATCTACCAAATGACCCCAAAGCTGTTCCAAAAGAACCAATCTGACATGTCACTTTCCTGATGTCTTGTCACTTTATGTAGAATGAAACAGACCAAATTTGTTAACATGACATTCAAAGTACTCCGTCTTTTAGACACCCCCATCACAAACTTCATCCTCTGCTACACTTCTCTGTCCCATAGAACCCAGGTTTACTAGCATACTGGCCATTTCTCCAGCATACTTCCCAGATCCTTCCATTTCCATCTTTTTTCTTTTTTTTTTTTTTGAGTTGGAGTCTCACTCTGTCACCCAGACTGGAGTGCAGTGGCCGCTCCCGGCCACTGCAGCCTCGACCTGCTGGGCTCCGGCGATCCTTCCGCCTCAGCCTTCCAAGTAGCTGGAACTACAGGCGCGCGCTACCACACCCGGCTAATTTTTGATTTATTGTAGAGATGAGGTCTCGCCAAGTTGCCCAGGCAGGTCTCGAACCCGCGGGCTCAGGCAATCCACTCACCTCGGCCTCCCAAAGTGCTGGGATTATAGGCTGAGCCACCAAGCCCGGCCTCCACCTTTTTTCTAAAGTTATCTTTCCTACTTGAAATATCTTTAGCCTTCTTTCCTTTTAACCACCCCATTTCCCCAACATCCACCTAATCAAGAGTATTCATTTTTAAATGTCTAACTCTACCTAATCTAAAAAGAAGGAGTTAGCATTTACTGAGAAAAAGAGTGAAGCATTGTAGTTAAAGGCATGGGAATCTGGGCAACATAATGAGACCTCATCTCTACAAAAAATTTAAAAATTAACCAGGTGTGGTGGCACATACCTGTAGTCTCAGCTACAGAGAGGCTAAGGCGGGAGAATTTCTTGAGCCCAGGGGTTCAAGGTTGCATGATCGTGCCATTATACTCCAGCTGGGCAACGGAGCGAGACCCTGTCTCTAAAAACAATTTTTTGCTTGTATGTTTGTTTGAGTCGGAATCATCCAAGTTGGAGTGCAGTGGCATGCTCACAGCCACCGCAGCCTTGACCTGCTGGGCTCAGGCAATCTTTTTGACTCAACCCTCCAAGCAGCTGGAATTATAGGCAAGCGCCACCACACCTGGCTAGTTTTTTAATTTATGTAGAGATGAGGTCTTGCCATGTTGCCCAGGCGGGATTTGAACCCTTGGGCTCAGGCAATCCCCTCACCTCAGCCTCCCAAAGTGCTGGAATTATAGGTGTGAACCACCACACCTAGCCTAAAACGATTTTTTTGTATACATGGGATCTGGAGCCAGGCTGGATTTTATGCCCAGTTCTCTGCCATTCCCCAGCTGTATAACTTTGATAGGTTACTGTGCTTCAGGTCCCTCCTCTGCAAACTGGGAGATATAAACATATAGATATAGATGTATCATGCAATATATACTCTGTGAGTGTTTCATATTACGGGCCAAATATAGTATTAAGACCTTTTTATATATTATCTAATAATATATACTCTGTGAGTGTTTCATATTACGGGCCAAATATAGTATTAAGATCTTTTTATATATTATCTAATTTAGTCCTCCCAGCCACTCTGAGAGATATTATTCAGATTTTACAGATGGCCTTCTAAGACTCAAGTAACTTACTCAAGGGCACACATCTGGTAGGAATGGAAAACTGGAATTCAAGCCCAAGTCTATCTGGACCAATGCCTAGGTTCTCTTCCTAGCACCAGAAAGAGCCCTGGGAAAGAAACCAGAGAAGACTGATCTCTCCAACTTACGCTTAGATGGAGTAGGTAAGGGAGAATGTGTGTTCTGGTAAAGTGTACAGAGAAGCTGGACACAGTGGCTTATGCCTATAATCCCAACACTTTGGGAAATGGAGATGAGAGGATTGCCTGAGCCCATGGATTCAAGACCAGGCTGGGCAACTTGGCGAGACCTCGTCTCTACAATAAATCAAAAAACTAGCTGGGCATGGTGGCACACACCTGTAGTTCCAGCTACTTGGAAGGCTGAGGTGGGAGGATTGCCTGGCCCAGCAGGTCGAGGCTGTGATGGTTGTGAGTGTGCCACTGCACTCCAGCCTGGGCGACAGAGTGAGACTCTGACTCAAAAAAAAAAAAGTACAGAGAAACACAACAGAATCATGAGGAAAAAATGTTAGGGTCAGAGTCAAAGGCAGATGATAGGCCAATGTGTAACTGCTTGAGGGAAATAATGACAGGAAACATTACACATGGATATGATCCCAAAAGTAACATCAGAATTTGTTTCTGGGAAAAGGTAAACATGTTCCTGAAACACGTAAGGTGAAGAGACAGGTACTACATCTCACATTTTCACTTCAAGAAACCTAACACAAAATTAGGGATTCAAAGAGTTCAAAAATGTCACTCCATTGTCTCATCCAGCTCTTAAAGTACTGAAAGAAAAAAAAAACATCAATCTAGAATTCTATGGTTAATGAAAATCTCTTTCAAAAATGAAGGAAAGTAAAGATTTTTTCAGACAAGCAAAATCTGAGAGAAATCAGCAATAGCAAATTTTGCATGACATGAAATGTTCAAGAAGTTCTTCAGGCAGAAGGAAAAAGATAGCTAATAAAAACTTGGATTTACAGAACATACCAGAATTTTTAATCTCTTTAAAAGATGACTAACTCTTTAAAGCAAAAATAGTAGCAATGTATTGTAGGTTCATAACTTTTATGTAAGAAAAAAGGTACCACAATACTACCATAAGAAACAAGGGAAGGGGAATGAAGGCATACTGTTATAAGGTGCTCATTCACACATGCGCAAACACACACACACACACACACACACACACACACAAGATATTATATATGAAATTGTATAATATTATTAAAGGTATGCTGTGAGCTGGGCTCAGTGGCTCAGCCTGTAATCCCCCGCCTTTGGGAGGCTGAGGTGAGTGGATTGCCTGAGCCTGCGGGTTCAAGACCCGCCTGGGCAACTTGGTGAGACCTCATTGCTACAATAAATCAAAAAATTAGCTGGGTGTGGTAGCACGCGCTGTAGTTCCAGCTACTGGAAGGCTGAGGCGTAAGGATCACCGGAGCCCAGCAGGTCGAGGCTGTGGTGGCTGGGAGCGGCCACTGCACTCCAGTCTGGGTGACAGAGTGAGACTCCAACTCAAAAAAAAAAAAGGCATGCTGTGACTATAAGGGGTGAAAGCCATATATTTAAACATTACAACAGTTGTAAAAACTCAAATCAAATGAAAAGTTATAGGGAATAAGCCAATAGTGAAGATAAAATGGAATCACAAAAGATACTAAAAAGAAGCAGGAAAAGAGGAGAAATATGGAAAACAAAAAGCAAGAAAAGAGATTAAATTCTACTCTATCAATAGCTACATTAAATATAAATATTGCTAATTAAAAGGAAGACATTATCAGATTGGATTTTTTTTTTCAATTGGAATCTCACTCTGTTACCCAGGCTGGAGTGCAGTAGCACACTTATGGTCACCCCAGCATCGACCTGCTGGGTTCTGGTGATCCTTCCGCCTCAGCCTTCCAAGTAGCCGGAACTACAGGCACGCGCAACCAACCCCGGCTAATTTTTGATTTTATTGTAGAGATGAGGTCTCACTAAGTTGCCTGGGCTGATCTCTAACTGGTGGGCTCAGGCAATCCAGTCGCCTCGGCCTCCCAAAGTGCTGGGATTACAGGCTGAGCCACCGAGCCTGACCCAGATTGGATTTTTTAAAAAAGATCCAACTAAATTCCGTCTGCAAGAAACTTACTTTAAATGTAAAGACACCAATAGGACAAAAGGTAAAGGATGGGTAGACTTCTAGTTACAGTGACATGAAGAGTTCAGCAAATCCTTCTCATCAAAAGCAAATATAAAACTGGATAAAATGGCCAAAAAGAAACATTTCAGGGATCTGGAAGTGAGCCAAAGGCAGACCAAAAATGAAGAGTGTTTATTCTGTTGTGTGTATGTGTGGAGATGAGGTCTTGCTAGGTTGCCCAGGCTGGTCTCAAACTCCTAGGCTCAAGCAATCCACCTACCTCAGCCTCCCAAAGTGCTGGAATTATGGGTATAAGCCACCACACCCGGCCGAGTATTTATTCTTTAAGAATTGGTAGAGCATTAGGTATGAAGAATTTTCATTCTTTACATGTTGAGCTGAATAATTCAATGTTGTGTGATCTGTCCAGACATTACAGAATGTTTAACAACAGCTCTGCCTTCTAGCCACTAAATGCCAGTAGTATTCCCTCAGTTATAACAAATAAAAATGTCTCCAGACTTTTCCAAATATCCCCTTGGGGGCAAAATCAACAAGATAACAATTATAAATCTGTATGCACCTAGCAAAGAACCCCAAAACACATAAAGCAAAAATTGACAGTAACGAATGCAGAAATAAACTATGCAGTTCAACAGTTGTGGTTGGCATTTTGATAATCCTCTGCTGGAGTAGCAATTGATAGTACAATTAGACACAAAATTGGTAGGTATATAGAGGACTTACACAGCGCTATCAATCAACTAGAATTCGCCCACATATAGAGAATAGCAAAACACACATTTTTTTGTCAAATATATATGGAACATTTTACAAAATAGACATATACTAGGGCATAAAACAAGTCTAAATAAATTTAAAAGTATTAAAATCAAGCAACATATGTTCTCTAACCACAATGAAATTAAAAGTCAACAAGAAATTTGGGAAATCACAAATGATTGAATTTGGAAATTAAACATATTTCTACTTAGCCAGAGGTCAAAGAAGAAAACACACAGGAAATTAGAAAATATCTTTAACGGAATGAAAATGAAAACACAACATATAAAGATACATAGGGGCTCACACCTATAATCCTAGCACTTTGGGAGGATGAAATAAAAGGCTTGCCTGAGCCCAGGGGTTTGAGACCAGCCTAGGCAGCTTGGTGAGACCTCATCTCTACAACAAATAAAAAAAAAATTAGCAGGGTGTGGTGGCGCAGGCCTGTGCTTCCAGCTACTTGGAAGGCTGAGGCAGAAGGATCACCTGAGCCTGGCAGGTCAAGACTGCGGTGGCCGTGAACATGCCACTGCACTCCAGCCTGGGCTACAGAATGAGACTCCAACTCTCTCTCTCTCTCTCTCTCTCTCTCTCTCTCTCTCTCTCTATATATATATATATATATATATATATATATATATATATATTTAGAGACAAGTTAACAAAATATGTATAAGATTAGTATATTAAAAACTGCAAAATACTTAAGAAATTAAAAAAGACTCAAACACATGGAGAGATGTACTATGTTTATTGATCAAAAGACTCAATATTGTTAAGATGTCAATTCTCACCAGGTACAGTGTCTCATATCTGTAATCCCAGCACTTTGGGAGGCAGAGGTGAGAGAATTGCTTGAGCCCAGGAGTTCAAGACCAGCCTGGCAAGACCAGTCTGGCAATTTGGTGAGACCTCGTCTCTACAATAAGTCAAAAGATTAGCCAAGCATGGTGATGCATGCCTGCAGTTCCAGCTACTTGGAAGGCTGAGGCCAAAGGATCACCTGAGCCCAGCAGGTTGAGGCTGTGGTGGTGGTTGTAGGCGTGCCACTGCACTCCAGCCTGGGGGACAGAGTAGGACTTCGACTCAAAAAAAAAAAAAAAGTCAATTCTCCCTAAAATAATCTATACAGTCAATGTAATTCCATTCAATGCCTCACCAGGCTTTTTATTCTTTTGGCAAGAATTAATAAGTTGGTTCTAAAGTTCAAATAGAAATGCAAAAGGGGTTAGGTCCAGTGGCTCATGCCTATAATTCCAATGTTTTGGGAGGCCAAGGTAGGAGGATCACTTGAGGCCAAGAATTTGAGACCAGTCTTGGCAACATAATGAGACTCCTGATTCTACAAAAAAATTTTAAAATTAACCAAGTGTGGTGGTACACGCCTGTGGTCCCAGCTACTCAGGAGGCTGAGGCAGGAAGATCATTTGAGCCCAGGAAGATCATTTGAGCCCAGGAGTTTGAGGCTGCAGTGGGTTATGATCTCACCACTGCACTCCAGTCTGAGGGATGGCCTGTATCAAAAAAAAAAGAAAGAAAAGAAATGCAAAAAGCCAGTCAGGCACAGTGCCTGTAATCCCAGCAGCCTGGGAGGCAGAGATGAGAAGATTGCCTGAGTCCATGGGTTCAAGACCAGCCTGGGCAACATGGTGAGACCTCGTCTCTACAATAAAAAAAAAAAAAATTAGCTGGGCATGGTGGTATACTCCTGTAGTTCCAGCTACTTGGAAGGCTAACTCAGAAGGATCACCTGAGCCCAGCAGGTCGAGGCTGCAGTGGCTGTGAGCATGCCACTGCACTCCAGCCTGAGCAATAGAGTGAGACTCTACCGCAAAAAAAAAAGCAAAAAGTCTAGAAAGGACCATCTTGAAAAAGAATGAAGTGATTTCAAAACTTACTATAAAGTTACAGTAATCAAGACAGTGTGGTATTTATGTAAAAACAAAGCTACAGATCAGTGAAACAGAATAGAGGGTACACAGTCAACTGATTTTTTAACAAATATGCCAGTTAGTCAATGGAGAAAGGATAATCTTTTCAACAATTAAATATCCATATGCAAAAATATGAAGCCCAACCCTTACATCTCAAACCATATACAAGGTTAACTCAAAGTGAATCATAGACTTAAATGTCAGAGCTAAAACCATAAAACTAGAAAAAAAATAAACAAAAATATTTGTGGTCTTGGGCTAGAGAAAGAGTTCTGAAGTCTTTGGAAAAGCATGGACCATAGCAGAAAAATTTGCTAAACTAGACTTCTGCAAATTTAAAAAATTTTGCTCTTCAAATAACATTATTTAAAAAATAAAAAGGGGGCAACCCCTTCGGGTCCCCTCCCACTGTGGGGGCTTCTCTGTCCTCTCAATAAATCCTGCTTTCTCACTTGCCAGCTGTCCATGTCCCTTATTCTTCCTGGGCATGAGACAAGAACCTCGACCCTGAAGAGCTGCAGAAGATCGTCGGAACCAGCTGAACCAGGAGAGCTGCCAGAAGAAGTTGAAACTCCAAAACTGAGACACCTCAGTGGCTAGGGTTACCAGCCCACCAAACCAGCAACACTCTCAGGGCTTGGCTTGCCAACCCATTAGAGCCAACATTCCAGGGTCTAGACTTGCCAGCCCATTAGAGCTGACACTTCTGGGGCTAGGCTTACCAGCCTCTTGACAACCCTCTCTGGGGCTTGGCTGGCTGACCCATTGAGCTGACACTATCGATGCCCAGGCTTACCTGAAAAATCTGTATCAGTGTCATAGATTTCCAACAGAATAATAAAATAATTATCTGGAAATAAAATAAAATTAAAAAATAAATAAAAAGGTAGCAGGGCACAGTGGCTCACACCTGTAATCCCAGCACTTTGGGAGGCAAAGGCAAGAAGACTGCCTGAGCCCAGGGGTTCAAGATCAGCCTAGGCAACTTGGCAAGACCTCATCTCTACAATAAATCAAAAATTTAGCCAGGCATGGTGGTATATGCCAGTAGTTCTAGTTACTTGGAAGGCTGAGATGGAAGGATTACCTAAGCCCAGTAGGTTGAGGCTGCGGTAGCCATGATCATGCTTCTGCACTCCAGCCTAGGTGACAGAGTGAGAGTCCAATGCAAAAAAAAAAAAAAGAACAGAAAAGGCAAGCCACAGACTAAGAAAATATTTGCAAAACATACATATCATAAAGAGCTGGTGTCTATAATATTTATTTCATTTTATTTTATTTTATTTTTTTGAGTTGGAGTCTCACTCTGTCGCCCAGGCTGGAGTGCAGTGGCCGCTCCCGGCCACCGCAGCCTCAACCTGCTGGGCTCCGGCGATCCTTCCTCCTCAGCCTTCCGAGTAGCCGGAATTAAAGGCATGTGCTACCACGCCCGGCTGATTTTTTGATTTATTGTAGAGGTGAGGTCTTGCTGCCCAGGCGGGTCTCGAACCCGCAGGCTCAGGCAATCCACTCACCTCAGCCTCCCAAAGGCACGGGATTACAGGCTGAGCCACCGAGCCCGGCTTATAATATATTTTTAAACACCCTACCCACCCCCCACCTCACACATACACAGACCCATATAAACAGAACTTGGCTTTTTAAAAATTGGATAGGACCAGGCACAGTGGCTCAGCCTGTTATCCCAGCACTTTGGGAGGCCGAGGAGAGAGGATTGCCTGAGCTTGGGGGTTCCGGGCCAGTCTGGGCAACTTGGTGAGACCTCGTCTCTACAATAAATTACAAAAAATTAGCTGGGCGTGGAGGCATGCGTCTGTAGTTCCAGCTCCTTGGAAGGCTGAGGCGGAAAGATCGCCTAAGCACAGCTGGTCGAGGCTGCAGTGGCCGTGAGCATGCCACTGCACTCCAGCCTGGGTGGATGACAGACTGAGATTCCAACTCAAAAATTAAAAAATTAAAAATAGACAAAAGATTTGAAAAGACACCTCACCAAAGATATTTGTCAATGCAAATAAGTATATGGAAAGATGTTCCATACCATTAAACATGAAGAAAATGCCAATTTACACCAAAATAAGATGCCACTACAAATCCACTTGAATTGCTAAACTTAGAAAAAGACTGATAATGTCAAGTGTTGGCAAGGATGTAGAGCAACTGGAATTCCCATACCTTGTTTCCAAGTGGGTACAGCCACTTTGGAAAACTGTTCGGGAATTTCTTATAAAGTTAAACATATACTTACCATATGATCCAGCAATCTCACTCCTGGGTTCATCAAAAAGGAATAAAAACATCCATCCACACAAATGCTTGTACACAACTGTTCATAGAAGCTTTATTCATAATAGCCACAAGTTGTAAACAAACCAACTGTTCATCACCTGATGTATGACTACATTGTAGTATAATCATACATAAAAGACCACTTATTTTATGGAAGGGACTACTGATACACTCAAAAGCACAGATGAATTTCCAAAGCATTATGTTAAAGAAGCCAAAACAAAAGGGTCTACTGTATATTAAACACTGATTTTAAGAAATTCTAGAAAAGAGAAAATAGCATTAAAAAGTGGATCAGAGGCCAGGCACGGTAGCTCACAACTATATTCCTAGCACTTTTGGAGGCTGAGGTGGGAGGACTGCCTGAGCTCATGGGTTCAAGACTAGCCTGGGTAACTTGGTGACACCTCCTCTCTACAATAGGTCAAAAAATTAACAAGGTGTGGTGGCACATGTCTGTAGTTCCAGCTACTTGGAAAGCTGAGGCAGAAGGATCTCCTGAACCCAGCAGATCGAGGCTGTGGTAGTTGTGAGCGTGCCACTGTTCTCCAGCCTAGGCAACAGAGTGAGACTCTGACTCAAATAAATAAATAGCAGATCAATGGCTGCCAAAAGCTGGAGGTTGGGAGAGGACTGAATACAAAACATGAGGGGACTGTCTGGGTGATGGAAATACTCTATATTTTTTATTGCACTGGTGTTTATATAACTACATAATTATCAAAACTCATTAAAGTTAGTCTGGGCACGGTGGCTCATGCCTGTAATCCCAGCACTTTGGGAGGTGGAGGCGAGAGGATTGCCTGAGCCCAGGAGTTTGAGACCAGCCTAGGCAACTTGGTGAGACCTTGTCTCTACAATAAAAAATAATTTTTTAAAAAATTGGTGAGACTTGTCTCTACAATAAATAAATAAAAAAATAGCCATGCATGGTGGTGCACGCCTGTGCTTCCAGCTACTTGAAAGGCTGAGGCGGAAAAATCACCTGAGTCCAGGAGACTGACTGAGGCTATGGTGGTCGTGAGCATGCTACTGCACTCCAGTCTGGGTAACAGAGTGAGACTCCATTAAAGTTTACCCTTAAAATTGACGAAATGGAGCTGGGCTCAGTGGCTCAGTCTATAATCCCAGCACTCTGGGAGGCTGAAGTGAGTGGATTGCCTGAGCCCGCGGGTTCGAGACCCGCTTGGGCAACTTGGCGAGACCTCATCTCTACAATAAAATCAAAAAATTAGCCGGGTGTGGTAGCGCATGCCTGTAGTTCCAGCTTCTTGGAAAGCTGAGGCAGAAGGATCGCCGGATCCAGCATGTCCAGGCTGCGGTGGCCGGGAGCGGCCACTGCAGTCCAGTCTGGGCAACAGAGTGAGACTCCAACTCAAAAAAAAAAAAATTGGTGAAATGGCCAGATGCAGTGGCTCAAGTCTGTAATCCCAGCACTTTGGGAGGCCAAGGCAAGAGGATTGCTTGAGCCCAAAGGTTCGAAACCAGCCTGGGCAACGTGGTAAGATGTCGTCTCTACAATATACCAAAAAATTAGCCAGGAATGGCAGTGCGCACCTGTAGTTCCGGCTACTTGGAAGGCTGAGGTGGAAGGATATACTGAGCCCAGCAGGTCAATGCTGGGGTGACCATGAGCATGCCACTGTACTCCAGCCTCAATGACAGAGTGAAACTCTGACTCCAAAAAAAAAATTTGGTGAAATGTACTATATGTATATAATATACCTCAATAAGCTAATAAAAAAAACCGGGTTGGGGAGATGTAGGTCAAAGCATACAGAACTTCAGTAGGATAAATAAATCCAAGAGCTCTATTGTACAACATGATGACTATAGTTAACACAATGTATTATATTCTTCAGAATTGCTAGACAATATATTTTTAAGTGTTCTCATTACAAAAAATCCCGTAAGTAGCCGGGCTCAGTGGCTCAGCCTGTAATCCCGCGCCTTTGGGAGGCTGAGGTGAGTGGATTGCCTAAGCCCGCGGGTTTGAGACCCGCCTGGGCAGCGAGACCTCATCTCTACAATAAATCAAAAAATCAGCCGGGCGTGGTAGCACATGCCTGTAATTCCAGCTACTTGGAAGGCTGAGGTGGAAGGATCGCCGGAGCCCAGCAGGTCGAGGCTGCGGTGGCCAGGAGCGGCCACTGCACTCCAGCCTGGGCGACAGAGTGAGACTCCAACTCAAAAAAAAAAAAAAAAAAAATCCCGTAAGTATATGAGGTAATGCATATGTTAATTAGCTTGACTTAGACATTCCACTATGTATACACATTTCAAAACATGTTGTAGACAATAGATTTACACAGTTTTTGACAATTAAAAAACAGAAAAAATTTAAAAACCATTGTCCTTAGCCATCTTGAAAAATGATACGTTAATGATACTCTGCATATTAGCCAGGCATGGTGACACGTACCTGTAGTCTTAGCTACCTGGGAGGCTGAGGTGGGAGAATCGCTTGAGCCCAGGAGTTAGAAGCTGTAGTGAGTGATGATCATGCCACTGGACTCCAGCCTGGGCGACAGAGCAAAACCTTGTCACTAAAAGGAAAAAAAAAAAAGTATAAAAAACTCAAAACACTGATCATATTCCACTGAACCTCATACTATCTCTTGAAAGATAATGAAGACATTATATCTACTGATTTAAAATGTTAGGTTTAAAGTCATCACTAATAATGCTAGCTTTTCAAAAAGAATCTCAAGTACTGAAAATAGAATCAATTTATATATTAAAGGAAGAACTTTTCACACATATAATTGCTTTTTTGAAACAAACGAATAAATTACTTAATTGTTGTGTTGGAGCCTATTAGAAGAAAGAGGCGGTGGAAATTGTCACTTGAATGCACAATATGGCTTCTAAAGAAAAAAGACCCGGGGACAGTGGCTCATAGGACTCTGTGAGACCGAGGCAAGAGGATTGCTTGAGCCCAGGAGTTTGAAACCAGCCTGGGCAACATAGTGCGATCTCATCTCTACAAAAAATAAAAAGTAGCTGGGCGTGGTTGCACACGTCTGTAGTTCCAGCTACTCAGAAGGCTGAGGCGGAAGGATTGTCTGAGCCCAGGAGGTCAAGGCTGTGGCAAGCACTCCAGCCTGGGCAACAGAGTGAGACCTTGACTGAAAAAAAAAAGTAAAAGAGAAAAGATATTCTGGTCACCATGCTGATGACCCTTCCACCAAAGAGTCACAGTCTATAGGAGGAAATGGAAGGGCAAACCACAATTACAATTCAATGTGACATGAACAGTGATAAAAAGGTGTGCAGGGTGCTGTTATACTGAAAACAAGGTAAAGAACTCTGCAGATAATAAAGATGGAGTCGTCATCAGGGAAACCTTCAGAGAAGAGAAGGAACCTGATCAAGGAAAGCAAATATTCCCAAAGAACCCAGAGGGGTCTATGACGAGCAAGAGAGATAAGAAGGGACATTGGCTTAATATAACTTGTCATCCTGTTTGTAACAACCCGGGAAATTAATTGCAAGAGCATGCACCTGCTTCTACCCTTGGACTTCCCAGCAGGACCTTTCCTCCAAAATTTGATATTCCTCTAAAAAAGTCCCTCTCCTTAGGCAATACTGGATTACACCCCGGGCCAAGTGAGCTGTGACTTTCAGCGGCAAATTGTTCTGGGAAAGGGAATCTGTTCAGAGATGGATATCTAGAAAATGTGGCAATCAGAAGTAAAACACACCCAAAAAACCTATGTAAATTTCTAGAGGTACAAAAAAGAAATCTCCACCCTCCCTACTCAGTCAAATCAAGCATAAACGAAAGAAAGGAAAAGTACTATAATAATACTGCTGAAAGTTGCCTCAGTCACTGCAGGCACAGGGAAATTATATGCAAACACAAAGGCCTTTCATTCTGCACACCTGGAAGGTGCTCAGGGATGTCCCTGCCCTAGATTTGTTGGTTTCAGTGCTGTCAGAGCCAGTATCAACCTACCCCACTACAGTCCTTGACATCTACCTGGCCTTGGCTATTAGCTCCAGAGGGAAATGGGGCGGTACCAGCATGAAACCCCAGCCCAGCAGTTCTTGAGGCTATTTCCCTCATTTTGGGCCAGTCACATGGACCACTCTGCCATCAGACGCAGTGATTCACCATGTAGTCTCCTCCCATTGAGAATGACTACCCTGATGCACAGGAATGCAGTAGAAAACTGAATGCTGAGCAAATAGTTGAGATAAAATGTTAACTGGAAAAACACCAACTCACAAAACCCCAGCAAATATCAAATCCCAGCTTCTTAGACCTCACCTCCCACCTCCTAAATCACCATGCTCATTTTATTCTCCCTCTTTGTAGATGAGGAAGAATTAGTGCAGTTGTTTTGTGCTCAAATACAAAACCTGGTTCTCCCACAAAGACCAGCCCCGCTCCTGTGTAGTTGCCACAGAGGAAGATGAAGTCACAGTGGACCAGGCAGGCTTGGAATGGGCAGGGCAGGGCAGTTTTCCTGCTTGATTGTACGTGACAAGGAACGACCTCCAAGGGAGCAATAGCCAACAGATTGGTGATAACAGACTCCATCAGGCACTCCAAGATGGTAACGCCACCTGGTGGAGTCAACAGAGCATTGCTAGAAATCTCAAGCCAATCTTTTGCCAGGGTAGAACTTAAACTGGTGTGGTAGGAAGAATCCTCCAGAACGCCAATGCAGCATACTAATTCCGGAAAAGAAGGGTCTCGGCTGATTTGCTCACACATTAAATTCATAAATTAACATCCACCTTATTAATAACACTCAAATTAATTTATGTGGTATCCCTAGGCAAACTGAAATTTGTAATTACTTTCTTCAAATTTAGTTAAAGTTTACTGCAGCTTTTCTCCAAGGACCTTTAAGTTCTGAGATAACCTCATCTACAACTGTGGCACACTTGTTACTGGCCAGACATGGCTGTGTTTGATGACACTTTAATAAGGCTGTATGAGAGGTGACTTTAAGAAAGTTACTAACTCACACACAAATATGTTTGTGTTTTTTTTAGACAGGGTTTTGCAATGTCACTCAGGCTGCAGTGCAGTAGCGTGATCTTGGCTTACTGCAGCCTCAACCTCCAGGGCTCAAGAGATCATCTTGCCTCAGCCTCCCGAGTAGCTGGGATTACAGATGCAAACCACCACACCTGGCTACTTTAAAAAATTTTTTTGTAGAGACGGTCTCACTATGTGGCCCAGGCTGGTCTTGAACTCCTAGACTCAAGTAATCCTCCCATCTCAGCCTGCCAGAGTGCTGGGATTACTGGCATGAGCCACCATGCTCAGCTGACAAATATAACATACCAGATATAGTTTCAGGCTCTGGGCTCATAAACAAGATCCCAGCTCTCATGTAATTTAGAGACTAGTGAGGGTGGGGACACACACACACACACACACACACACACACACACACACACACACACAAAGTAAAAACGTTAACAAGATGAGGCCAAAGTGTCACAATTAAATTAAAAAAAAAACACCTCTTTTACAGATAAAAAGAAATTAAGTCTCTCAGCTCAAAAACGGTGCCGAGCTTTTTAAAAAATGTACCAAGAAGGCCAGGCGCGGTGGCTTAGCCTGTGCTCTCAGCACTTTGAGAGGCTGAGGCGAGAGGACTGCCTGAGCCCGGGGGTTCAAGATCAGCCTGAGCAACTTGGTGAGACCTTGTCTCTACAATAAATCACAAAAAAGCTAGCTGGGCATGGTGGCATGTGTCTGTAGGTCCAGCTATTTGGAAGGCTGAGGCAGAAGGATCTCCTGAGCCCAGCAGGTCGAGGCTGCGGTGGCTGAGTATGCCACTACACTCCAGCCTGGGCAAAAACCTCCAACTCAAAATACAGTATCCAAATGAAAACATACCAGAGAACACCAAATTCCCAAATCCAAGTAACTATCAAAATTCCTGAAGTCAATAATTATTTGCCTTAATTTTTTTTTTAAAGACGGGTCTCACTCTGTTGCCCATACTGGAGTGCAGCACCACAATCATGGCTCACCAGTCTCAACCTCCTGGGTTCAGGCTATCCTTCTGCCTCAGCCTCCCAAGTAGTTGGAACTACAGGCACATGCCACCATGCCTGGCTACTTTTTAATTTTTGTAGAGATGGGGTTTTACTATGATGCCCAGGCTGGTCTTGAACTTCTGGGCTCAAGCAATTCCTCCCTCCCCGGCCTCCAAAGTGTTGAAATTATAAACGTAAGCCGGGCTCAGTGGCTCAGCCTGTAATCCCATGCCTTTGGGAGGCTGAGGTGAGTGGATTGCCTGAGCCTGCAAGTTCGAAACCCACCTGGGCAGTGAGACCTCATCTCTACAATAAATCAAAAAATCAGCCGGGCGTGGTAGCGTGCGCCTGTAGTTACGGCTACTTGGAAAGCTGAGGCGGAAGGATCGCTGAAGCTCAGCAGGCGAGGCTGCGGTGGCCGGGAGCGGCCACTGCACTCCAGTCTGGGCGACAGAGTGAGACTCCAACTCAAAAAAAATAAAATAAAATAAACGTTTGAGTCATGGCACCTGGCCTATTATAAAGTAGAAAAACAGCACGAGTTCTATAAAATGTCAGGATAGGCACAGCAATAAATCTGGTCTAATGTGAATGTGACTATTTTCGTGTATATTACTAAAAGAGAATGTCACAAATGTTTCAGTTAACCCCAAGATGGAAAAATTATAACCTAGAGCTGTCAATTAAATTTGTACTAAACTTTTGATTAACAGTAACTCATCATTAGCTGGGAAGATTCAAATGCCTTAATTAAGAATGCTGTTCTTTGGCTGGGTACAGTGGCTCATGCCTGTAATCCCAGCACTTTGGGAGGCCAAGGCAAGAGGATTGCCTGAGCCCAGGAGTTCAAGACCAGCCTGGGCAACTTGTCGAGACCTCATCTCTACAATAAATTGAAAAATTAGCTAAGTGTGGTGGTACACGCCTGTGGTTCCAGCTACTTGGAAGGCTGAAGCGGTTCACCTGAGCCATCAGGTAGGGGCCACAGTGGTTGTGAGCATGTAGCCTCCCAAGTAGCTGGGACTACATGTGTGTGCCACCATGCCTGGCTGATTTTTATTTTTTTGTAGAGACCAGGTCTCCCTATGTCGCCCAAGCTGGTCTTAAACTCTTGGGCTCCAGCTATGTTCCCACCTCAGCCTCCCCCAAGTGTTGGGATTATAGGCGTGAGCCACCACGCCCAGCAAGAATGCTATTATTCCTTAATCCATTAATAGGTTTACTGTACCTAAATGTTTGCTTTTTTCAGAGTAAAAGTTTTTTTCTGATGGTACCATCACACTAATTTTGTAAATGAAAGAACATCAAGATTTATAATACCATGATTATCATGAATAATAATGCACAAAACAGATTTCCTGCTACTTAGGTTAACACTAGGCTAAGCCCAGCATATATGTTACTGCTTCTGTGAATACCCGTTTATTTTACTGTTTTCTTTGCCAAAGAACTGGATGGCAGGGGCCAATTTTAGAATCAAACCCTGTCTTAGAAGGGCCTTATGTTCATAAAAACCTCAAGAACTGAATCCTTCCTATTACTAAAACACAATTTGCAATTATGATATTTATCTCCCTACCATTTCTCCCTTTCTTTTTTACTTTATTTTTGAGTCGGAGTCTCAATCTGTCGCCCAGGTTGGAGTGTAGTAGCACACTCACGGCCACCTCAGCCTCCACCTGCTAGCCTCAAGTGATCCTTCAGCCTCAGGCTTACAAGTAGCTGGAACCACAGGCATGCGCCTCCATGTCCCAGCTAATTTTTTGATTTATTGCAGAGAGAAGGTCTCACCAAATTGCCCAGGCTGGTCTCAAACTCGTGGGCTCAGGGAATCCTCTCACCTCAGCCTCCCAACGTGCTGGGATTATAGGTGTGAGCTGTGAGCCACTATGCCCAGCCCATTTCTCCCTTTCAATTAGCTGAGGTAAAATGTGTAAGACAAACCTTTTAAAACCACAGAAAATGTCCAGCACTTCAAAAATACCTAATTCTGAAAATCTGCTCAGTAATTCCAAAACCAACATAAGATACTATGAAACGTACAATATAGTTGAACCAAAATATCATTTAACATTTAATAATTGCAAATATATTTATTATAATGTACAGATTAGTTAAGTTATATACACAAATATAATTTCAACTATAAAATCCCAACAAACTAGTTACATTTAAGTCACTGAACCTGTAGAATCCAATTTAGAAGTCTTCTAGTCCCCTAACTTCACCTTCCTTAAATTGTAAAAAATAAAATCTGATAGTTTTGATCTCAAGTTAAAGATGAAGAGGTGTTATCACATCTCTCACTCAGAAATGGAAATTTTACTTGTCTGTACAAAGCCTTTCACATGCTACACTGACACTGAAAGCACCATTACTAGACATTAAATATGTAAAATGTTTAGTTAAAACTTCCAAGGATTTTCTTTAAGACTGTGGAGGTTTAACTTTGTTCTAACAACAAGAATTTGGATGAAACGAACAAGAATTTTGTTTTTTTCCTTCAGCCGAATTCTAGAACAGTCTTTTCTGTTATTCTCATCACCATCGAATTGCTTTTTCTAAAGGAGGGTAATATCTGGAAGAATTCTTAACCAAGCTTTTACTCATATGGTAGTGAGGCTGGAGTCCTATGGGAAACAATTTTCCAAAATTCAATGAAAGATGTCCCACTATTTTCAAATGCACAGACGTGCCAGATTTCAGAAACACGAAATACAACCTAGATCTCTGAAATAAAATAGCATGCTTCAGTCTGGTTTCAAAAGAATGCCTATGAAGGTCAAAAGTTTTTTTAAGGCAAATGATGCCTGCTTTCCAACTGACATAGCTGGTGTTTGAAATGAGCCTGTTTTCATGGTCAGACTCTGTAAATGCATCCCCTGTTATCACCCAAAGTGAAGATGCACAAAACACAAGGAATGGGGACTCTGCAAAACTATGACCAGCTTTTATGGCGCTGCACTCTCAGTGTGCCTATGTATGAATATATAAACACTGGAGGCAGTTCTTAGAGCAAACCAGATAGAAATAAAACAAAGACCAGGTAGATTCTAAGCTGAGGTAGTAACCCTGCAAGTGCATCTGATTAAAAACTCATCCCCACACTGAAATAAGTTGAAGATTAAGAAGTCATCTATTCTATGTTTTCCATTACCTGTGAAAGGAGGCACATGGAGTAATAATAAACCATGAAAGAATTCGTTAACAATTCCTCAACCTGACAGATGCACACCATGCAAAGATAACTTAAATAAAGCAAACGCAACCAATCACTCAATGCAAAGACTTCATTCCAAATGTAAACTGTAGGCTAAAGATATTAAGACTTTCTGTTCTTAAACCTATAGTTCTATCCTTTCCTAAAAGTACAGGCTTTGCCATTACTTCTTTCATTATTAAAATAGCAGAACACAATAAACCTGGATATTGAAGTTTATATTTTACATTTCAAACTGCCTATTTCCAAGTTTAGTGTCATCCTGGCAGGTTTTAAAAGTGACAGTGCTGAGGCGTGATATTTGTAACACTGGTTTTCTGTTGAGAGCATATACACCGAAACCAAATTACTCCAAGATGTCTCATATTTTCTTCCTAGGAAAATTCCAGGCTTTTAAGTTTAAAAAGACGCAATTAGTACTTTCAAGAGTATTTTACAACCATTTCTACCTGTTAAAAGATACAAAGAACCACATTTAACTGGAAACAACAATAACAAATACAGAACCCTCTCCAAAGAACAGTTTGTACAGAAGGTAAATATGTTAGATATTAAAATTTGGCAGAAAGATGCAGCTTTCCCAAAGTAGCAGAGTACTGCACATGTAGGTTTTGTAGCCATTCTGGGAAATAGCTTAGGTAGACCTTAACACAGAAATAAAAACCTACCACACATTTTCAACCAAAGTCATTTTTACAAGGAAAAAAGTGACAATGTACTTTAAGTTGGTAGCCAATATAAGATTATTCTTTAGCCTTAAGGTAGACAGGCTACATCACTAAAGTTAAAAAATATAGAAAAACATAAAGCTCATTAACTTCAGAATGTTGGGAAAAAAATGAGAGCCCCCAAAAATAAGTTTTGTGTGTGTATTTTGTTTTGTTCTTTGAGTGAGCATCACCGTGTCACCCAGTATGAAGTGCAGTGGCCCAATCATAGCTCACTGTAGCCTCAACCTCCCAGACTCAGGTGATCCTTCTACCTCAGCCTCCCAGGAAGCTGGGACTACAGGCGTGCACCACCATGCCCAGCTAATTTTTTTTTTTTTTAATTTTGTGTAGAGATAAGGTCTTGCTATGCTGCCTAGTCTGGTCACAAATTTCTGGCCTCAAGTGATCCTCCCACCTTGGCCTCCCAAAGCGCTGGGATTACACGTATGAGCCACCATGCTCAGCCCCAAGAAAATAAGTTTTGAAGTACAAAAAGACAACTCTAAAAGGTCCCCTTTTCACCTCAACCAAGCAAAGGACATTTAAAAACACACCCAACTAAATTTGAAAAAGGGAGGATTAGAAGTCACACTATCTCGGGCAACCCTCTTCACGTCCCCTCCCACTTGGGAGCTTTTTTGTCTTCTTAATAAACTCTTGCTTTCTCACCCTCAAAAGAAAAAAAAAAGAAATCACAATATCTCATCCTTCATTATCAGGGCTGGCTTCAAACATGAATATCTGAGTGAAATATTTTGCAAAAAAAAAAAAAAATCAGGCTAGATCATTGGATCCAAGTTATATTTCCTCTAAAAAAGAAAAAGGTCAAAGGACAGCTGCCAATATCTGTTTTTAAAAGAAACCTCTCAAATAAGAGGTAATATATGCTAGGACTACAGGCTGTCAATTCATCTTAACATTGCTCAACAATATTAAATCCTTTGAAACATGTTCCCTGAAGTCTATTAAACACTCTTTCTCTGTGCTCAAATGTCAAGCAATATCCAATAGCATCTTCTGTTTCTTGAATTCGTTTCTGGAACCTGCATGCATCCCTTGCAAATTCTTCCCATGGTCCTTTGCGATCCTCATCATCACTTATATAATACTCAGTAATTTCTTCAAGGAAGGTTACCTACAAAGACAAAGACTAATTTTAGTAACTGTAGAACCTGAACAATTAGCACCGAGGTCAATAACCCTTTATGTAACTAATTATTTCAGAATCCAGAACATTTTACAAGAATATTTGGCCCCTACCATATCTGAAGCTTAAAAAAGAAGTTTTGGATAAAAGTGAACAAATGCCACTTGAATCTTTCATACAAATATATGTAGAAAAACAAAGCAAAACAGATATATGTAGATACTGTTCATGCATCTGTATCTTTCATCGATCCATACACACACATACATTCTCCCCTTCCCCCCTCCCCTCCACACCCCAGCCCTAGGCTTTTGATGTTAATAAAATGATTTGAGGTAGGGAACTGAAATTTTCCTGTTATTAATCCCTGCTATTTTTTAATTCTTAGGGAAATACAGTTCTGTGATATTCTCCCCCCAAAATGACGAAACAAAATATTTCAGAAAATAACAACTATATTCCAGAAAGTCAATGTTTTTAGCACAGCAAAGGCTTTTGCAATATTTTTGCTTATATCTATTATTTTTCATTTTTTAAGAAAAAAAGTCACGTTTCAGTGCTTTCCAATTTTTGAATCATCGACATGTATTACTATCTATATTATTACTTTGGTAATTAGAATATAGAAAAGTTACTTAGTAAGCAAAAGGCACAAAAATTAAAATCTTGAAGATTGTGTTACTATCAGATTTTGTAGTTAAGATTTTAAAAACCTCTTTGTATTCAATATGCTATCACTATATATACATGAAATTGTGAATATTACAATACAAATGATGACATGTAATGAATGACAATCCTTACTCATTACTACTTAACCCTACTTAATTTTTAATAAAGAAGTTTCTTTCTAAGACATCAAACTCCAAAAGTAAATTATTTGCTTTAAAATATGTTCATAAGTTACATCAGCTAACCTCATCGTGGCCAACTACTTTCATTCCCTTTACATCAGGCCAAGGAATCCCCCTGAGGACAATTAGCAGGTATGTAACACTTTACTAGATATTGCATTCTAGTCTTGAATATTACTTATTCACTGTATCATTAAGATAAATAATAAAAACGTATATGTTTACCATATGTCAGACTCTTTTCAAAGAGCTTAACAATTTTTATCTCATTTAATCCTCACATTAATCCTATGAGGTATGAACTGTTATCATTATCATCACCATTATACAGATAAGGAAACAGGTAGAACAGGTTAACTGACTTGTCCAAATCACACAGCATCTAAGTGGTGTAATCAAGATTCAAACAATTCGATTATTCAAACACCATAATCTACACTGCTATCCCATGACACAAAGTACTCTAAACTCCTAGACCTGAAAGCCTCATTCTAACAATTAGGCACTATACATTATTCCATATACCATATTCCATATATACCAATGGCAGGTAGTCAAAGGCTGTCAAATAATTCTATCATATTCAAATTTAGTCACTTATAAGTTTTGCTTCTGGCCGGGCTCGGTGGCTCAGCCTGTAATTCCTGCACTTTGGGAGGACAAGGCAAGTGGATTGCCTGAGCCTGCGGGTTCGAGACCCAACCAGGCAACCTGTCGAGGCCTCGTCCCAATAAACCAAAAACTAGCCGGGCACAGTGGCGCACGCCTGTAGTTCCAGCTACTTGGAAGGCTGAGGCAGAAGGATCACCGGAGCCCAGCAGGTCGAAGTTGTGGTGGCCGGGAGCGTACCACTGCACTCCAGTCTGGGCGACAGAGACTCCAACTCAAAAAAAAAATTAAGTTTTGCTTCTAGCTCATAGTCAATGGTCTCATTTACTCTACTCATTTCATTAAAATCAAAGAGTAAGCTAAAATGAGACACGAGATTGGCCTGAGGTCCCTGAAAAATAAGAGCTGCAATTTATAGACAAGGCAATAAATATGAGTTTCACTTACTCATCTCATTTAAATCTTGCAATAACTTGTACAACAGATACAATTATACTCATCAGATGAGTGAATCAAGGTCATAAGACTCAATTTCACAGGTCTGGCTGTCTTCTAAATCTCTTGGCCTCAACCACTCAGAAGTAGGGACGTGGGTCTCCAGATGCCACGTGTTCATTCCATTGCCCCACTTTGTTTCTAACCTATTCACTCCAAACAAGTCATTTTGTCCCTTAAGAGGACAGAGAAAAGTTCTTTTATCATGGCATTTACGGAGTGTGAACGAAAATTTAATTTTTAACATGACTTACTCTACTTCAACAGGCAAGACATAAGATTACCATCACTTAAAGATATAGGAATAGCTGCAAAGTATTAAGCTGGTCATTTGGAACTAATGGATTATGGTACTGTCCACTTGAAATTGCCTGATACTGCAGAATCTGAGGTCAAATAATGGTATAAAAACTAAAGAAACTTTCCCTTTACAATAAGACACCTTTGACCATTGTTTTGTTAAGCACTGGCCAGGCCATATGCTCTTTGAGCTATGACCACCACGTTTTCTTAGCTGAATCTTCTCTCTCTCTCTCTCATTTACTTTCTAAATACACTATATTTTCTAATCTAACTTCTGTGCAATTCTTTGCAACCTTCACGTGGCACCGGATGGCAGACCAGACACCCCACCACCAGGTCTGACCTAACATTTTGGAGGCCCCACTGGGATATTTCTAACCTAACAAGATCAGAGACTGAGACATTAGAAGATGCTACACTGCTGACTTTAAAGATGAAGCAGGGGGCTATGAACCAAGGAATAGCGAGAGCTTCTCCTCTTAGAGACTCCAGCTGCTGACACATTGACTTTAGTCCGGTGAGATTGACTTTGGACTTCTGAGCTCCAGAATTTACAAAAAAAAAAGTGTGCTGTTTTATGTCGTTAAAAAAAAAAAAGATACCTTTGTGTTTGGAGGGATTTCTTTTCAATTAGTAACCTTAGCTCAATAAAGAAAAATAATGCAACTCAAAAGACTAGAAAATAAGGTGAACCTGACAATGTAATGAGTAAAATGCCCCATGACATTTTTAGACTAGCCTGGATACAGAAAGCAACTATTCAAGATAAACTAAGTAAATGTCCATCACTGTTTATTATTATTATTAACCTGTAGCTGGCCACTGATAACTAGTATTGCTACCATATCTTGTATTGCTTTTGACTGTAACTAAATCCATGAAATGTCAAAATCTTTCTGATACCGCAAATATTTTCTTCTATGGACAACAACCAAGTAGCAAATAAACTGATTTGCTAATTGGTATCATCATCACTTAGGGTTCTATTGGAGAGGAATGGAGACACTACTGCCATGAAAATAAAATATTAAGTGTTTGCAAACAACATACCACATTTAAAACTATTTTAAAACTCTGGCTATAATAGGACTTTTCAATTTTGAGAAAAATTAAATCATGTATACGCAAGGTTTTGTTCCCAAAAAAGTGTAAGAAGTTGGCCGGGCTTGGTGGCTCAGCCTGCAATCCCGTGCTTTGGGAGCCGAGGTAAGTGAATTGCCTGAGCCCGCGGATTCGAGACCCGCCTGGGCCACTTGGCGAGACCTCATCTCTACAATAAATCAAAAAAATTAGCCGGCATGGTTGCGCGTGCCTGTAGTTCCAGCTACTTGGAAGGCTGAGGTGGAAGGATCGCCGGAGCCCAGCAGGTCGAGGCTGCTGTGGCCAGGAGCGGCCACTGCACTCCAGTCTGGGCGACTGAGTGAGATTCCAACTCAAAAAAAAAAGTGTGAGAAGTTGAAGCATATAGGGAAACAGCCCAGAGCTACCTATCCAAATAAAAATGGCACTTTCCTGCTCACATCTATACACTGGCATCTTCATTCTGGAGAGGAACAATGTACAAGGGACAGGGTGTGAGGGACAAGACAGAAAAGGTCATTTAAACATCTCTCAATCCAAGTATATGAGCTTAGAGGCCATCCTCAAAAATATGCACTACTAAGCATCTAAAAAGTTATGCTGCTATATTTAACCATATCAAAACAAAACAAGTTATCGGTATGTTAAAAGACAAGAAACAAACCTTTTTTCTTTTGATATGCGCATGTCTTTCTCCAGAAAGAGCCTCAGGCTGTACCAAGTCTGGACATTCACTTTCTTGGTTCCCTAGTAGTTGCACCTGGCAAGAAAGTAACGTGTGACACTCAGAAATGGCCACAATAGACTGAAACGGTCTCTTTGAGTCACGACAGTCTTTCCAATTTTTCCCTGATGTTTGAAAAGGAGCCTTAAAATTTAAAAGGTTGTAGGGGTCATTGGAATTACAGAAAGAGTTCCACAGTTGGAGACTCTCTGCTTCATCTGCACTAGATTCCCAGTCATCCTCCTCCCAAGAATCATGGTCAGGGGTCTCAGGAAAGCTTCCAGTCTGGGAGGAATTCTCTAGATCAGACTTGTCAGACGAATCCTTCTCTGAATCAGAAGGCTCTTCAGGAACAATTCTGGCAGCAGTCTGAATTGTTGCTGTGAAGTTTTGAGGATTATAAGGATCTACACTGCAGAAAGAGTTCCAAAGGTGAAGCCCTTCAGAGTCTTGTTCAAGGTCTGATTCTGACAGTGAGCTATCACTATCAAAACCATCATCCTCAGCTTCCTCATCCCAATCGTCATCTTCTGAATCAGAACTTGCTTCTAGGTCACTAGATGCACCTCCCAAAATATAATCTATCAGTTTGTTACTACAAGCGGGTCTGGTAGAAATGAGGTCATCTTCTACATGTGAGTAGTCAACTATAGTTATTTGGTCCTCTTCAGGCCCTTTTTCCATGGGTATCTCACAAGATGGACAGCTCTCCGAAGGCTCCTGTCTTTTCAAAGCAAGAGGAACCTCTTTAGTCAACAATTCTACTCTTTCTTCAGTGGATTCCTGAGTGGTTTCTGGAATGGCTCCAGCATCGGGATCACAGTGTGTTGGGTTATCACTGCAGTGTTTCAGATTCATCTGGAGAAGGCTTTGTTCCTCCTCCAGGCTGTGGTAACCATTGTCTTGGTCAGGGGTGGGTAACTCTTGCCCCTTGCTAGCCTGCTGAAGAAATTCCAGCCTTTTCATGCGAAGATGGTGAATTTCTGGCAAGCCTTCTGCAGAAAGAGGTTGACCTTCTTGCCACGAGACAGAAGGGATCTCTGCACTCGGTGGCTGGGAATGACAATAGTCCTCAATCAGGCAGCTGCCCTCCGGGGTCGGTGCCTGGAAATCAACCAGCTCGTCACTTCCATGGATGTTCTGATAGTCGAGCTCTAGCCGGGGAAGGCAGTCTAGATAGCAGGGCTTCAGCAAATAGGAGACTACGTTGCAACTGCCTAGGCGTTGAATGTCCAGAGGCCCGGAGGGCGAAGGGCCAAGTTTCCGATCAGAGTACAGACGGGTTGGAAGGCTACTGGGCAAAAGCACCACTCTCCACAGCTGCTGCTCTAAGAGAAAAGCGTGCGCTGCGGATCCCAAAGCACTTCCCTTGGCTTTCAGCTTCAATTCTAGGTCTGGGGACGAACACTGCCAGGGGATCCCCTCGTCTATCCAATCAAGGGGACTGGTAACCGAGTGGCCCGCAGAGTCGAGCCGCAGAGAAGTCAAAGATTTCTGCGCTGCGGGGGCGGCTGGCTCCTCTCGTCCCCTCAGGGCTCTCAGGGCGCCGTAACCTCCTGCAAACTCTAACCATCTGGTCGGAATCACCCCACCGAAAGGTTGGCTCCAGATCAGCAGCTTCTGGAGCAGGCTGGGGAGCGGCGCAAAGAGCTGGGAAAACAGCTTCGTCCAGTAGCTGGTCCGAGCCTCGGACTGGGCGGAGGAAGGCACGGTGGGGTCCCCGCGGTTTTCCGGGGCAGCAGGGGTGGGGAACTTGGAAGAGCCTGGCTGCGACCGCCGAGGGAAGAAGGGCGGCCAGAACCGGGAGCCCGCCCAAAGGGCAGGCCGATTCCGCGGTCCGCCGGTCCCCGGCTCCATCTCCATTTTCCGGGCAGCCTCTCGGGTCGGTCGGCGGAGGTCAGCGACCAAAGGTCAGACGGGATCCGGAAGCGGCCTACGCAGTCTCGGCCTTGGCCAGCGGCGGAGTCGGGGCGCAAGGCCGGACGCCGGGCCAGCAGGGGAGCCACAGAGGGCGACGGCTTCGGCAGCGGGCGGCGGAACAGTCTGCGCAGGAGGCAGCGGCTGAAGCGACATCCATCCTGGCTCGAGGCCTCAACACAGTACACGGGAGCTCTCCCACGGCGACTTTCCGGAGAGACGGACGGCTAAAAACCCCAGAGCAGCGCGACACCGGAAGGGCTGGGTAGGCAAGCAGGCAGCGGCGGGTGAAGGCGAAGCTCAAAATGGCCGCAGGACCCGCTGGGAGGCAGAACACCCCAAGCCGCCGGATGAGACGAAGGACGCCAGCCGTCTACACTACCGGCGCGCCCCACGTTACGCAGAACCCCGGGGGTCGGGCCTCTCCACTCACTTCCGGGTGGCACCGATTGGTCGAGCCGCGTTTCCCGGCCAGCTTCCGTACTCTGGGTGGAGCCGGTCGCTCGCGCGCAGGAGGTTGCATCAGCCTCATCCCGGCTGTACGCATGTGCGGGCGCTGCTGTGGCTTCCTCGGAGATCTCCCGCATTGCCCTCCGGATTAAAGGGCTTGGGGAGGTGAAATGATTTCAACATAACCCGAGAATTCCCCGCGGCTTTTTTTTTTTTTTTTGAATCGAAATCTCACTCTGCCCAAGCTGCAGTACAGTGGCACGATCTTGGTCACCGCAGCCTCGACCTGCTGGGCTCAGGCAATCCTTCCGCCTCAGTCTTCCATGTAGCTGGAAGTACGGGCGTGCGCCCCGCTGATTTTTTGATTTATTGTAGAGACGAGGTCTCGAGAAGCTCCCCAGGCTGGTCCCGAACCCCTGGGCTAAGGCAGTTCTCTCGTCTCGGCCCCCTCAGCCCCTGTAATGGCCTAATACACAGAAAGGTGTAGTCAGTCAGTCGTCCCTTGGTGTCCGCAGAAGATTGGTTCCAGGACCCAGCAAATACCAAAATCCCCAGATGCTCAAGTCCCTTATATGAAATGATGTAGCGTTGGATATAACCTATGCACATCCTCCCGGGTACTTGAAGTCATTCCTAGATTACCTAGATTGCCAAACATAGCGCAAGTGCTGTGTAGTTATACTGATTGGGTTTTTTTAATTTATATTTTTATCGATATTTTTTCTTAATATTTTCAATCCGTATTTGGTTAGATCCTCTGATAGGGAACCCATGGACAGGGAGATAGGGAGGGTCGACAGTACACTTCTTAGACTTCATATGTCAAGCTTCTACAATTACTGAGTGCTAAGTAGACCTGAGAGTTTAGTATACAAGAGTTGGGCAAGAAGGAAGCACAGAAGGAAGCACAGACCATTATCCTTTGGAGAAAAAAAAAATGTGACTGGTAATTTTAATTGCTGTGTAAATATAGGTCTGGTGTTAAGATACATATCATCTGGAGTGAATAGTAACAGGAATGAAAAAAACTTCAGTGAAAAATTAGGCGTCCCCACCCTCTCCACATTAGGGTTTCTAATTCACTAGTGTTGCCTGGGATCTAGATCTGAGGTCTTTGGTGATCCAACTGACCCCATGGTGGTGCCTCCTTACTAAATAACACTGTAAGACAAACTAAAGTCACAGAGGAGAGAAAAAAACTTAGTCCCCAGAACTTTTTACTCTCTTTGATACTTCCCAGCAGGCAACACATTCGATTTGTATTTACTTCCTGAGCAACCAGAACCACAGAATACAACACCCCAAGAAGGAAGCACAGACCATTATCCTTTGGAGAAAAAAAATGTGACTGGTAATTTTAATTGCTGTATTTCATTCTCTCATGTGAGTTTGACCTTAGTTCCATTTATTTCTGCTAAAACTTTTAAATTGATGCCCCTGAAGTCAAGTATCTATTACAGAGGGAGGGTAGCAGTTATGAACACTAGGGACAACAGAAAGATCTTTTGAGAGCCAGGAGACCAGCAGTTCTTTCTGTTTCACTGGGCCTATTCAAAGAACAACCACTTCTTTCTCGGAATCCAAGAGGTCCTCAGTGTCTGTTGTTTACCCTTTATTATCTTAGTATCTATATCACTGGAAATATCTCAATCCTAAGAAGTTTAGAAAATGTATTAATGAGTCAGTTTCATAATAGAAAACAGATCCAAGTATGCGAATTAGTTATGGAAGCCTCAATTTCTTCAGTTGTGAAGTGAGGCTAATAATTCCTCATTCAATGGGTTGGTGAGAGAATTAAGTTCCCAATACAGTATCTAGCCTAGACAGAGCAGGGGCACGAAGTTTAGCTAATATTCTCATGTTGCTCTGCTTTACAGTCTTCAGTAAAGTTTCTTTTTTTTTTGAGTTGGAGTCTCACTCTGTCGCCCAGACTGGAGTGCAGTGGCCGCTCCCGGCTACCGCAGCCCCGACCTGCTGGGCTCCGGTGATCCTTCCTCCTCAGTCTTCAAAGTAGCTGGAACTACAGGCATGAGCTACCACGCCCAGCTGATTTTTTTATTTATTGTAGAGATAAGGTCTCGCCTGCCCAGGTGGGTCTCGAACCCGCGGGCTCAGGCAATCCACTCACCTTAGCCTCCCAAAGGCGCGGGATTACAGGCTGAGCCACCGAGTCCGGCAGGTTTATTATTTTTAAATGAATTTTTTAATTTTATTGTTTTTTTTAGAGATGGGGTCTCACTACATTGCCTAGGCTGAAATGCAGTGGTTATTCACAGGCACAATTATAAGACATTACAGCTTTGAACTCCTGAATGCAATGGATCCTCCTGCCTCCACCTCCTAAATAGCTGAGACAACAAGCATGCACCACCGCACCCAGCCTAAATGAAAAATTTTTAAGTTCCTGGGTTTTGAATTCTAAGATAGCAAATAACCCATATAAACAAAGTTCCTTGGGGTCCTCGATAAATTTTAAGAGTGTAAAGGGGTCTTAAGACCAAAAAGTTTAAGAACCATTGACCTAGTATGTTGACTGGCATATTATAGCACTCAATAAAAGTTTGTTGAATGAATGGAAGAGTAATAATATTAATACTTTCAAATAATAGCATCGAATAAATAAAATAATAGCATGATCCTTAAAACCAAGCCTCTTGCATTGCATTCTCAACTTTGTCACTGACAGACACCACATACCCCTGAAAACAATTAACAACTTTCCTGAATTGGGCCTCCCTTTCCCCATCTAGTCGTTGGACATATAATTTTTATTCTTCCTTTCTTTGGAGGTTGTTCTAGAGGGAAAAAAATGCAATCATAAGGTATTTGAAAGCTAGCTCTGAGAAATGTGTCTTTGCCTTGTCAGTCCCAACTGGAAAATAAAGAGTAAATCAGCCTTCCCAAGCCTGCTAACAGCTGGAGGGCAGGGAGGACTGCTCTGTACACAGAGATAACCTGTTGACACGGCCGTGTGCAAGCCAGTGAAGACAAAAAGTTCTTCCACTGGCAAAACTGACTGGCACACTGGCTGCAGACAGTTAAAACCTCAGTTGTACTTTTAAAGATGTTGCCTGGCTTGAGGTGAATGGTATAGCTTTTTGACTTTTTTAGAGAGGCCACCATTTCCAACATCTGATATTCAAGTCTCCCTCACTCTGGCGCCCACTTCCCATCTTTCTAACTCACTGCCCTAAGAGCCTGATTCAGCTACCTATCAGCCCCTCAGAGACTTCATAAGACTGCTGTTATCGCTTTTGTGATCTATCGCCCTCTTCACGTCCTTCCTTACCCTGTGTGAATTATGATCTAATATGAAAACTACAGGCCGGGCTCAGTGGCTCAGTCTGTAATCCCAGCACTTTGGGAGGCCGAGGTGAGTGGATTGCCTGAGCCCGCGGGTTTGAGACCCACCTGGGCAACTTGGCAAGACCTCATCTCTACAATAAATCAAAAATTAGCCGGGCGTGGTAGCGCGCACCTGTAGTTCCAGCTACAGGAAGGCTGAGGCGGAAAAATCGCCAGAGTCCAGCAGGTAGAGGCTGCAGTGGCCGGGAGCGGCCACTGCATTCCGGTCTGGGTGACAGAGTGAGACTCCAACTCAAAAAAAAAAAAAAGAAACAGGAAAAAAGAAAACTACCCCCTTGCCCTTCTACTTAACATCCTTCTGTCAAAATTCTAACTCTAGTTAAGCCCAATTACTCACTTATTCCATGACTACACCCTTGCAGCTAATCATTACTTGAGAAAATCACCCAATCATGCTGACTTCATACACAGGATCACAAGCCTCATCCTTGCCAGGCACTCTCACAACCGTTTCCTTGTAGCTTTGCTGCTCATACACTCTGAGACTATTTCACAATGCTTCGTTCTTCAAATTCCAAGCGTCCTCATATAAAAATACATTCTTGGCCTATGATCACAACTCATACTTCAAGTGAAAACAGATGTTATCAGACATCAACCATCTCATCTTTCTCCCACCAAATCTACCTGCATGGAGACTCACATATAACTGCCTCCAATCCCATACAAGCCAGGAGGCCACCAGGATCCTATTGTTAACACCTGCAAGTTCTTAGGCTCTTGCGTAATAGAAATTGACATGGGACCAAACAGATTCCCAGACAAGGCTTTAGTGGAAGCTTGCGCAAGGAGGCAGTGCAGGAGGAAGAGCTCTCCAATTGGCTCCCGGAGGGGGCTGGCAGGGCCCTTTTATTAGATAAGGGAGGCGGTGTAAGATCAAAGGAAAGTTATGTTGGCACAATTAGAGGGAAGTTTTGACCCACAAGTTTAGTATAGATAAATACTTCTTCATACATTGCATGCATAAAAACGGACAGACAAGCCCCACCTGGGGTGGGGATTTTAGGTGGTTTTGAGTCAGAGCCTCATTCTGTCGCCTAGGCTGGAATGCAGTCACACAATCACAGCTCACTACAGCCTCGACCCTCTGGGTTCAGGCAATTCTTCCACTTCAGCCTTCACGTAGCTGGAACTACGGGCGCCCACCACTACGCCCGGCTAATTTT
Organism: Cephalopachus bancanus; assembly: GCA_027257055.1. Classification (NCBI taxonomy): domain Eukaryota; kingdom Metazoa; phylum Chordata; class Mammalia; order Primates; family Tarsiidae; genus Cephalopachus; species Cephalopachus bancanus. Next base: position 719,498 of record JAPVLO010000569.1, on the reverse strand, counting down.
TTTATTTACTGTAGAGAAGAGGTCTCGCCAAGTTGCCCAGGTTAGTCTCAAGTCCCTGTGCTCAGGCAATCCTCTCGCCTCCACCTCTATAGTGCTAGGATTAGCCGGGCTCGGTGGCTCAGCCTGTAATCTCAGCACTTTGGGAGGCCGAAGTGAGTGGATTGCCTGAGCCCGCAGGTTCGAGACTCGCCTGGGCAACTTGGTGAGACCTCATCTCTACAATAAATCAAAAAAATTAAAGCCGGGCTCCGTGGCTCAGCCTGTAATCCCCGGCCTTTGAGAGGCTGAGGTGAGCGGATTGCCTGATCCCGCCAGTTCGAGACCCGTCTGGGCAACTTGGCGAGCCCTCATCTCTACAATAAGTCAAAAATTAGCCGGGCGTGGTAGCACGTGCCTGTAATTCCAGCTACTTGGAAGGCTGAGGCGGAAGGATCACCGGAGCCCAGCAGGTTGAGGCTGCGTGGCTGGAAGCAGGCACCGCACTCCAGTCTGGGCAACTGAGTGAGACTCCAAATCAAAACGAAAAAAAAAAAATTAGCCGGGTGTGGTAGCGCGCGCCTGTAGTTCTAGCTATTCGGAAGGCTGAGGCGGAAGGATCTCTGGCCCAGCAGGTCGAGGCTGCGGTGGCCGGGAGCAGCCACTGCACTCCAGTCTGGGTGAGAGTGAGACTCCAACTCAAAAAAAAAAAAAAAAAAGTGCTAGGATTACAGGTGTGAGCCATTAGTATTATAATGAAACAAGGGGTTAGGATTGTTCATTTTTGTGGACTTGCTCACATGTGGGTGGAGAGCAACATTTTGCCACAAGCCTTAATTCTTCTTGAGTAAGATTTGCAGCAAAATGTAGTTTATCTTAAATAACTTGTGATGTCTGGCAGGTATGTGTAGAGAGATACATGTTAGTGGGGTGGGGCCAAGTTCCCTCCCTATTTTGTCTCACTGTCCCTTCATTTCTTCTTTTTGAGTCACTCTGTCACCCAAGCTGGAGTGCAGCGGCATGTTCATGGCCACCGCAGCCTCGACCTGCTGGACTGAGGCCATCCTTCCACCTCACAAACTGGAGCATTGCAGTCCCCTTTTCAAAACCCTCAAATGGCATCCCCATCACACTAAGAATAAAGTCTGGAGTTCTGACTGACTTTAACTCTCAGTTTGAATATTTCCTCTGAAGCCTACCCTGTCCCTCCTCTTCCCACCTTGTCCATGTCACACTGTATTGTATTGTTTGTTCCCATGCCTGGGTCCCTTGCTAGATTGTGAGTTCCTTGAAGACGGGATCCACGCCTTGGTCATCTGAGTGGCCACAATGCCTGACACAGAGTAGGCCCATGAGTGGTGTTTGTTGAATTGATCAGACACCTCAGACAAGTTCCAGAAGCCAAAAAATTCCCTCCCAACTTAAAGTTCACTTACGACCTCTCAAATCTAATCTAATCTTTGTTCCCCTACATCTCGGCAAGTCGGGTTACTTCATTTTTGCCACCTCTCCTTGAAATCAGAATACCGGCCTCCTGGGCTTCTCTTGTTTCTCTTCTCCCTGGGTAGCCCTGTTCTCCACTCCCCAGCTCTCTCATTCCCGCTCCCTCGGGGGGGAGGTTGAGATTTCTACCTCATTTGGTCAAATTTCCTTAACTAAGACTCTTGCCAGATTCAATTTCTAACTTTTAAAAAGTCCACAGGGACTTGTCCAAAACTGCAGTGACACCTCACAACCACTTAGAAACATAGCAGATAACACTTCCTACTGTTTACTACTGAAGAGTCCCCTGGAAGCCCCATGATTCCCTAGTATGAAATATGACTCCCCAGTGGAGAGTTTTGAAAACTTCTGGGTGAAACGCTTGAACGAGAGTCACATCACTTCCATCCTCCATGTGGGGTGTTCACTCTGGGCTATTGTGCTCTGACAGAGCTTGATAACTGCAAGGCATCTCAGGAGTTTCCTTTTTTTTCTTATAAATCAGAGTTGGTTAAATATCACTAGGTAGTAAATATCTTAAATAAGAGAACAGTCTTAAGTTATCTCTGTAACCCCAGTCCAGTCCCATACAGGGCCCAGGGCACCACTCTAGAACATCCTCCGCTGTCTTCTTTGTGAACGGAGGCATGCCACTAGGTAGCACTGGCAAGTACCATGAATGTTTGTTGACAGAATGTTTGTTGACATATCTACTTTCCAAAGTAGCTGTAATGAAAAATGACATCATGTATACAAAACACTCTAAAAATCATCAAATATTATACTAACTTAAAGGAATTATTGAACATTTTGCCCAAGAGTAAGGTAGCACAAGGTTTGCCGTCACAAACCTGAGTTCAAATTCCAGTTCCAAGACTGGCTGGCTCTGTGCCCTTAGGCAAGTTACTTAATCTCTCTGAGCTTCAGTTTCTTCATATATAAAAGGAGGATACTACTACTTACCTGATCAATTTGTTGTGCGGCTAGAATTAGCTGATGGATATAAAATGCTAAGTGCAAGCCAGGCACAATGGCTTGCACTGTCTGTAATCCCAGCACTTTGGGAGGTCAAGGCGAGAGGATTGCCTGAGCTCAGGGGTTTGAGAGCAGCCTGGCCAACATGGTGAGACTTTGTCTCTACAATAAATCAAAAAGCTAGCTGGGTGTGGTTGGTGTGAAGGCTGAGGCAGAAGGATCACCTGAGTCCCACAGGTCGAGGCTGCAGTAGCCATAGCATGCCACTGCACTCCAGCCTGGGTGACAGAGTGAGACTCCAAAAAAGAAAAGCTCAGTGCAGTATACTATACTAGTGCATTATGAAAGTGACTATTTGTGAAACCATTACTATTAAGGAGTTTGAGACCAGACTGGACAACATGGCGAGACCTCGTCTCTACAATAAAATAAAATAAAAATTAGCTGGGTTTGGTGGTGTGAGCCTGTAGTCCCAGCTACTTGGAAGGGTGAGGTGGAAGGATCACCTGAACCCAGCAGGTGGAGGCTGTAGTAGCCGTGATAGTGTGATAGTACTACTGCACTCCAGCCTGAGTGTCAGAGACTGCAACTTAAATAAATAAATAAACATGATAGTTTCATTTTTTCTCAAATGTAATTTATTAGAAAATACAATTCCCGAGAAAGTAGGGGCATCTGGGAAGTGGGAAGTAAACAGTACACAGATCTCTTTAAATCAGGAGCATAGAAGGTCAAAATAAAACGAGCTGCAGGCAAAAGCCAGTAACACGTGTCTGGTCCCTTCATCTGAAAGAGTGACACCACATGTTCCCCACTTCCCTACCCCACCCTACAGCAGCCAGCTTTATCCTTTGCATTTTTAATTTAAAAGAAAAATATGAACTTCCTTGCTATCCCATGGCTTCAATCAGTGGAGCTTCTTTCTCAGGTATGGAATGAGTCAGTGAAAGGGAGAACTTTTGACCTTGGCAATTGGAAAGAAAGCTGGTGAGGGACAATTTACAGAACGTCCTTATTTAACTCCTTTCTCCCATCTCCGGACACATGCAGCCAATTCTGGTTTAAAAAGTTAAGATCAGCCGGGCTCGGTGGCTCAGCCTGTAATCCCGCGCCTTGGGAGGCTGAGGTGAGTGGACTGCCTGAGCCCGCGGGTTCGAGACCCGCCTGGGCAACTTGGCAAGACCTCATCTCTCCAATAAATAAAAAAATCAGCCAGGCGTGGTAGCACGTGCCTATGGTTCCAGCTACTTGGAAGGCTGAGGCAGAAGGATCGCTGGAGCCCAGCAGGTCGAGGCTGCGGTGACCGGGAGCGGCCACTGCACTCCAGTCTGGGTGACTGAGTGAGACTCAAAAAAAAATAAAAAAGTTAAGATCAAATTAAAAGTCTCTCCCTCTTTTTTTTTTCCAAGAAAGACAACACTTTGGAGTGAAACACAAAAGAGCAAATTTAAAATCTATCTGATAAGGAATAAAGACTATTAAAGATAGACTCAGTTACTCCCTTCCAGCTCCTGAGATCAGCTCCAGGGGAATAATCATCCCTCCAATTCAGCCTCCCCCTGACCGAAGAGAATCATGGGAGAAGACAACAGCTTTGATGCAATCCCCCACCCCATGCCCCTTTCCTTCAGACAGGGTATCCCTTTGGCTCCAGATTAAATAGGTTTATGGCCCCACAGAATGAGGGAAAGTCCTATAAAAAGTGTGACAGAAATGGAGTTCGGGGCTGGCATGGTGGCTCATGCCTGTAATTCCAGACCTTTGGGAGGCCAAGACAAGAGGATTGCTTGAGCCCAGAAGGTCCAGACCAGCCTAGACAACATAGCAAGATGTCATCTCTAGAGAAAATAAAAAAATTAGCTGGGTGTGGTAGCATGCACCTTTAGTGCCAGCTACTTGGGAGGCTGAAGCAGAAGGATCACCTACGTACAGGAGGTCGAGGCTGCAGTGAGCTGTGATCACGCCACTGCCCTCCAGCCTGGGCAACAGAGTGAGCTCTCGACTCAAAAATTAAAATTAAAAAAAAAAAAAGGAGTTTGGGAGAGAAGGAGCACAACAGAAAGAAGAGGGAGGTGATGGGGAATGCTTTCGAGAAACTATATAGCAGGTGGTTACTCTGGCATCTGCGGCCTGGAGGCCCTTTTCTAGGGCAAAAGGGCCCTTGGGTGAAACAAAAACTAAGGACCCAGGCAGCATTCTGTCCTACAGGGAAAAATGAAGGGAGAGACCTACGGGGAAGCACCCCCGGCATAGCTAATAGAGACCAGATGACCCCCAGAAGGGCTGGGAGAATGGAGAGGGAAAGGGTAGAAGATGGTATTCAGGGCAAGTCCTAATAAAGTAGGAGGAGACCAAAGGAAAAGCTCCCCCCCAAAAGAGCACAGGTCCCTGAATATAGGTCCTTGGCAGAACCCCGATACAGAAGGCCCTTCCTTACACACGTAGGTATCACATCGCTCTCCTTTGGAGGCAAAATCAGAAAGGCCCAGCGGCGCAGGCCTCAGTCCAGCACAGGCAGCCCTCCCTGGCCCTCCCCGACCTGCCCTTAGAGAGGGAGGACTCTGACCGAGAACCCACCGGGCTTCTCCCCGGATAATTCCTATAGCTAGACAACAAAAAACAAAGAAAACCTAGGTGAAGTCCAATAAGAACCTTAATCATACAAAAAGTCCAAATAGTCTTCCTCTCTTGCCTTCTGAGGCATATGTCCCTTCTCTCAAGGCTTCCTGTCCCAGTTAGGACAACATTACTATTTCATTTTTTAAAAATAAAAATAAAGATATCCACCCACCCACCCCCAAAATGCTACTTCATACAGCCCTCCCCACACACACCCCAAACCAGGCATTGCTCCCTTGACACAAGGTAAACTTAAAACTTTGCTGCAACCTCACAGCCTCCAAGGGGCTGCTCATCACAACCAACCCAAGTTCAGTCTGCAGAGGAAGGGACAGCAGAGAGTGTCTCTCTCTCCCTGCCTGCTGTCATGGAGGCCAGAAGCACCTGGACCGAGAGGGAGGCCTACCTAGGGCCCTGCCCCTCCACAGGGAAAGGGAGAATCAAGGGAGAATCCTCTCCCCCAGCTCCCACCCCAGCCTGGGGTCCTGGAAGGTGACTCTACTGGGCTCACAAGGTCCCATGACTTCGAGATCCCAGTGCAAACCAGCCGGTCTTCTCCTGGGCCAGGTCCAGCTCCCGCAGGCGGATGTGCACCTCGCCAAGCAGGACATTCTCCCAGAATCCTTGCTCACTCAGCACACTCAGCTGGAGCTCCCGCTGCTGCAGGTCTCCCTTGGGGATGCCATCATACACCAACTGTAGATGCAGAGATCGGAAAGACAGGGACATGGTAAGAGAGGGAATGAGGAGAATCCAGAGGAAACAAGAAGAATCCAGGGGGAACATGAAGAGAGAGAGTTGCTAGAGGCTGTGGAGGTTTGATCTGACTGAGGCTAACACCTGACACCAAAACTTCATCTCCCCAACCCAACCTCTGAGTCCGAGGGCATGCAGACGGTACACAGTATCCAAGGGAAATGTGACTGAACTTTGTTCTTTGCTCAGAGGGCAAGCAGGTGAGGGCTTTTTACTGGAGCCACTGTTCACTTTTCAGCATTGGACTGGGAGGCTCCTCTTTGCCACCGAATAGGGCTCAGACCCCAGCTATGGAATCCTAACCCTAAGGGTCAGCATACTTTCTATGTAAAGGGACAGATGGTAAATATTTTTAGTCTTTATTAGTCATGTAGTCTATGTCACAACTACTCAACCCTGCCACTGAAACATGAAAGCAGCTACAGAAAAACACCTAAATCAGTAAGTATGACCATGTTCCAACACAACTCTATCTGCAAAAATGGTGCATGCTACAAACCCCGGCCCAACCCCACCATTTTCCCCACACACCATCTCATTGTAGGTAGGATTGCAGGTTTTCCGGGCCACTTTGGTTTTCCTCTTAGTGGTTTTCTGAGGGTCTGGAAGGAGGTAAATCTTCACATAGGGGTCAGGGTCATTCCCATCCTGGAGCAGTTGCTACAAAAGAATGAAAACCAAAAAAGATGAAGATTCTTAGACCTGTCTCTTCACCACCATCCCCCTGTGAGCACACCCCAGTCCAGACTCTCATCTCTCACACCTAGCTTTGTGCATTGCATACCTCATTTATCTGTACCTGTTTCTCAGTTCACTGCATTCTGATAGAAATGCCTACCGGCTGGACTCATTAACTTAACCTATAATCCCAGCACTTTGGGAGGCCAAGGCGAGTGGATTGCCTGAGCCCACAGGTTTGAGATCAGCCCAGGCAATTTGGGGAGACCTCGTCTCTACAATAAATAAAAAATTAGCTGGGCATGGTAGCACATGCTGGTGGTTCTGGCTACTTGGAAGGCTGAGGCAGAAGGTCGACAGAGCCCAGCAAGTCGACGCTGGGGTGGCTGTCAGTGTGCCACTGCACTCCAGTCTGGGCAACAGAGTGAGACTCCAACTCAAAAAAAACAAAACAAAAATAAGAAACGCCTACCATGATGATGTTAGGTTTCCTACTAAAACATCAACCAGATTGCCCTATTTGATCAAGTCTTGCATTTTATCCAAATGCTCAGGGCATCCCATAACATGGTCTGTTTTGAGTGAACCATTATGTCCCAGGAATCTTCCTGCCATGCCCACTGTCCTTGTCTCTTTTGTCATTTGGTCCACTTAACCCCTAAGACCTGGAGACATGAGTCAGAGAGATTAAGTTGCTTGCTCAAGGTCAGCGAACTAGTGATTCACCCAGCCTGATCCTTTTAAAAGCGAAGTCAGACCATGTCACACCTGGGCTCAAAACGCATCTCAATCAAGGAGAAAACCGGAGTCCTTGCTATGCGGGTCAGGCTGCGGTCCACCGCACCCTCTCCAACCTCGTGATCCTCTCCTCTCGCCTTTGCTCCACTGTCTTCAGTCACTGGCCCCTACAGTTTCTGACACAGCCCCAGAGGGCTCCTGATTCCAGACTTTTGGGTATAACTGCTCCTTCTGCCTAGGACAATCCTACCAGATGTATGTACAGGGCTCCTTCTTTACCCTCCTCCATTTAGCTAAGATCCCTCCTCATCAGTGAGGCCCTCCTTGACCACTCTAGGCAAATTACCACTTCCGCTCACCCCATCCCTAGCAGTCCTTCTCTGCTTTATTTCTTGTCACAGCTCTTACCACCGTCTTACGTGCCATATAGTAAAGCTTCTCTGTTTGTCTGTCTGCCCTTTCCAACTAGAATGTGAGCTCCCTGAGGCATGGATTTTGTTTTCCACTGTATCCAGAACTAACATATCAGTGCCTGGCATATAGTAGGCACTCGATGAGCATTTGTTGAGTGACTAAATGATAGTGTGAGAGTGAAGTCAAAGTCTCTCTTAACACCAAAGCTCATGCTCCTTCTGCTATGTTCCACTGCCCCAATCTATATAAAATGCCTGACATAGGTTACAGCACATTGCTGTAATAACTCGTATTGAAAGCAAATACTCCATAACAGTTCCCCTTGTATTTACAACATTCTTAGACTCCACACCAAAAACTTAGTAATTATATATTGGTCATGCTTGAAGGATGTCAGGTGGCTACTGTATCATAACCAGGTAGTAAGGCCCTTGGGCCTCTCCCTTATGGGAATTACCCTAATAATATTAAGTGCTCTACATGCATAACTCATTTAAGCACCATCACAACCCTACAATGTCAGTACTAACATGATCCTCATTATAATGAGGTTCACAGAAATTAGGTTACTTGCCAAGGACCACAGCTAACAAGAAGCTGTACCTTGTGTTGCCTGATCATCCTGTAGGCCTGACATGGTAGTGGGCTCATGGTGGATGCTCAGTAAACCTCTGTGGTTACTCTCATGAGATGGGACAGAGAAGGCCTGACCAGTCAAAACAGTAGCCCAAGAAAGACTAAAAAAAAAAAAGTGAGAGTTGCACACGCACTTACCAAGCCCCGAATATGCATCACCATGATGAAGAGCTTATTGTTTTTGTAGGAGATGGATAGCTTCACCTCCCCTCCCACATTCCCGACGGGCCGGGCCCATGTGCCATCTGTAGGGACAAAAGACACCAAGAAAGTCAAGAAGCCAGGCAGGTGTTTCTGTTTTCGTCCCTGAACCCTCCTCACCCCAGTCTCTCCATGTGAGGCTCCTGCTACTCATGAGGCATCTACACAAGTGGGGTCTGGAGCATGATTTAGAGTTAATTGGGCTGGGATGGGTCTGAGGCTGTAATATGAGGATCTAATCCCCAACTGAATCTAATCTATCTAACCACCCAGGGAAAACCCAGGCAAGGTGCTATGGACCCCACAGTCTGAGTGGAAACCAGATTCATTAGACAGTAAGAAGTTGAACAGGAGACAAGTTAAGGAAGGAGAACCAAAAAGAGAGGGGGCAGGAGAAATGCCCCTAAGCGGCTCAGAGGGGTTGGCAGGAACGTCTCGGAGAACGTACTGTACCTGAGGACTTAGGAGCTGGGCTGGTGCCTGCAGCCTTCTCATCCCGGGGCAGTGGGTGGAAGAAAGTGTACACCAAATCACACTGGAACGGAATCAGAAAGCAGAGCCGTTCTTCAACAAGGCATCGCCCAATACAACGAGGAAAAGGATTGTTCTACATTAAACCAACTATAAAATTATTTGAGGGATGGTAGGGAAATTTTGAACATGGGCTGTGTACTGTTTAATATAATGACACTACTTATGTTTTAAAGATGCTTAGTGAGTATTTACAAGAACAATATCATGAAGTCTGTAATTTATGTTATGTTATTTATTTTTTTGATTTAGAGTCTTCTCTCTGTCACCAAGGCTGGAGTGCAGTGGCACACTCACAGCCACTACACCCTTGACCTGCTGGGCTCAGCTCAGGTGATCCTTCTGCCTCAGCCCTTCAAGTAGCTGGAACCACAGGCATGCACCACCACACCAAGCTAATTTTTTGATTTATTGTAGAGACAAGGTCTCACCAAATTGTCCAGGCTGGTCTCAAACCCCTGAGCTCAGGCAATCCTCTTGCTTCCTCCTCTCAAAGTGCTGGGATTCTGGGCGTGAGCCACCGCACTGGCCTGTAATTTTCTTTAAAATACTTCATAAAAGGGAAAAAAGAGAGATGGAACTTATAGAATAAAAGAGGCCTTATAGCTGGGCTCGGTGGCTCAGCCTGTAATCCCGTGCCTTTGGGAGGCTGAGGTGAGTGGATTGCCTGAGCCCGTGGGTTCGAGACGCACCTGGGCAACTTGGCGAGACCTCATCTCTACAATAAATCAAAAAAATCAGCCGAGCGTGGTAGCGCGTGCCTGTAATTCCAGCTATTCAGAAGGCTGAGGCGGAAGGATCACCGGAGCCCAGCGGCCTGAGGCTGTGGTGGCTGGGAGCGGCCGCCGCACTCTAGTCTAGGCGACAGAATGAGACTCCCACTCAAAAAATAAAAATAAAAAAAAAAAATAAAATACTTCATAAAAATAGATAAATATGGCAAAATATTAACTATTTAAGTGATGTGTACATAGGCACCAATTATTAAAATATTGTTACTCTACTTTTCTGTATGTTTAAAAGCTTTAAAAAGAAAAAACAGGGCTGGGCACAGTGGCTCACACCTATAATCCCAGCACTTTGGGAGGCACAGGTGAGAGGACTGCCTGAGCCCATAGGTTCTAGACCAGCCTGGACAACCTGGTGAGACCTCATCTCTACAATAAATCAAGAAAAATTAGCTAGGCATGATGGCGCGTGCCTGTAGCTTCAGCTACTTGGAAGGCTGAGGCAGAAGGATCACCTGAGCCCAGCAGGTCAAGGCCGCAGTGGCCATGAGCATGCCACTGCACTCCAGCCTGGGCAACATAGTGAGCCTCTAACTCAAAAAAATTAAAAAATTAAAAAATAAAAACTATGTCACATCACTGTTTTCTTTTGAGTCAGAGGCCTCACTCTGTCTTTCAGGCTAGAGTACAGTGGCACAATGACGGCTCACTGCAGCTCAACCTCCTGGACTCAGGCAATCCTTCCACCTCAGCCTTCCGAGTAGCTGGGATTACAGGCATGTATCACCATGTACAGCTAATTTTTTAAACATTTTTTGTAGAGATGAGATCTTGGTATGTTACCTAGGTGGGTCTTAAACTCCTGGGCTCAAGCAATCCTTCTGCCTCAGCCTCCTGGAGTACTGGGATTACAGGTGTGAGCCACCATGCCTGGTCAGTCTGTTCTTTTCTATGACTGCCTCCCTTCTCAACACACACACACTTCTCAAGCACTGAGAAATGCCTGAGTCAGCCTTGGACAAAGAACAGGAATCCCACTCTCAAGAATGTTTCCTAATTAGGGGAGAAAGAAAACAAAACAAAAAAACCTAACCATGTGAAAATACCCATTTGAGCATTAATAGTGGAAAAAAAATGAGATGTACTCTAAATATCTTTCAAAAAGCAAATGGTTAAGATTATGACACTGCAAAAGTTGGTATACTAATTTGGTACAGGTATTTAAAGTTATAACATACTTTCTTTTTTTTGTTGTTGGAGTCTCACTTTTCACCCAGGCTGGAGTGCAATGGTACATGAATGGCCACCACAGCCTCGACCTGCTGGACTTAGGCGATCCTTCTGCCTCAGCCTTCCAAGTAGCTGGAACTACAGGTATGCACCACCACATCCAGCTAATTTTTTTATTTATTGCAGAGACGAGGTCTCACCAAGTTGCCCAGGTTGGCCTCAGACTACTGATCTCAGGCAATTCACTCGTCTCTACCTCCCAAGGCACTGGGATGACAGGCGTGAGCCACTGTACCCAGCAAGTTATAGCATACTTTACTATAAACATTAAGGGATCCAGCTACTTGGAAGGCTGAGGCGGAAGGATCGCCAGAGCCCAGCAGGTTGAGGTTGCGGTGGCTGGGAGCAGTCACTGCACTCCAGTCTGGGTGACAGAGGGAGACTCCAACTCAAAAAAAAAACAAACCTTAGGAGAAAAAACTCAGCACATAGAATTATATATAAGCTATGACCACTCTAAAACCATAAAAATCATGCTTGCATATGGACAAATAGAAAGGGAACATGAAAAATGGAATCAGATGATTTGTTAGAGCAGCAGGATTCCCGATCACTATAGTAAGACCATTATAATACCACCTGTTTAAAAAAAGAACCTAGGTGGACATCAAATTCAATCTGCTCAAAACACCTTTTCCTCAATGAGGAACCCCTTCTTTCCTCAGGTTCTGATCACTCCAATCACTCCAGGTTGCATCTGGCCAGTAAATGCCTCTCCACGGGCCTGGCTACATTCAAGTTTGTTTGATCGTGTTCATGTGCATGGCCCTGTGAGGCCAGAACCACTATGGACCCACTCATATCTTCCTGTTCTCTGCAGATCCGAGCACTGGTCATTCCGCCAGCAGACAAACCCAGACCCTCCCACCTCTGATTCTCCCACTGCCCTAAGATAGCCAGAAGCAGAGTCCAGCCCACCCACCTCGGCCACCTCCGGGGCTGCGTGGATCAAGTGCCAGATGTAGCCGTTTAACTCCTCCCTCCGCCGGTCAGCCACCGCCTCTCCTCTGGAGCGGCCAATCACAAAACGACTAGGGAAACTGGGATGGAAGGGTGGGCAGTGGAGACACAGGAGGGGAAGATGGGGAGAGAAGATGTACGCAACATACTTTTTTCACATTTCATCTGCATTTATCGTCACCTGACCTCCCCACTTCCTAACAACCTCCCTTCCCAGAGACCCTCACCATGATTCCTTCCGGGTTCCTGTCTGCACTGTAGTGACACTTGCTCAGCATCTCACACTGCACAGTTCTAAGGGCCCCAGGCAGGAAAACCAGATTGCTCGGCAGAGTCCTGTGGCTCCCCAGAAGTGCTCCAAAGCCCCCAGATTCTCCCATCAATGTAAAAATTTATTTGAAAAATAATTTTTAATTTAACTTTATTTGTTTGAGTTGGAGTTGCCCAGGCTGGAGTGCAGTGGCACGCTCACAGCCACCGCAGCCTTGACCTGCTGGGCTCAGGAGATCCTTCCGCCTCAGCCTTCCAAGTAGCTGGAACTACCTGGGTATGCGCCACCACACCCGGCTACTTTTTTGATTTAGTGTAGAGAGGTTTCACCATGTTGCTCAGGCTGGTCTCGAACCCCTGAGTTCAGGCAATCCTCTCACCTCGGCCTCCCAAAGTGCTGGGATTTTAGGCGTGAGCCACAGTGACTAGTCAAAAATTTTTTTTTTAAATTATGGTGAAATACACATAACATCAAACTTACCATTTAACCTTTTTTTTTTTTAAGACTGTTGCCCAGTCTGGCAGGCAGTGGCATGATCATGGCTCACCACAGCCTTCAACTTCTAGGCTTAAGCAATCCTCCATCAGCCTCCTGAGAAGCTGGGACTACAGGTGAGTGCCACCACACCCAGTCAATTTCACTGATTTTTGTAGAGACAAAAGTCTTACTATGTTTCTCAGGATGGTCTCAAGCTCCTGGGCTCAATCCTCCTGCCTCGGCCTCCCAAAGTGCTGGGATTATAGGCGTGAGACAGTCATTAACCATTTTAAAATGTACAGTTTTAAGTGTTCAGTTCTACATTAACTTCATTCACACTGTTGTGTAACTATCACCACCATCTGCTCCAGAACCCTTTTCATCTTGCAAAACTGAAATTCTGTACCCATTAAACACCACCACCTCCCTCCCCCCAGACCCGGACAACTACCTTTTTACTTTGTGTCTCTATGAATCTGACTACTCTAGGTAACTCAGGTAAGTGGAATCATGCTGTTTTAGTCTTTTTGTGACTGGCTCATTCCATTTCATATAATGTCCTCACGGTTCAGCCATGTTACATCAGAATTCCCTTCCGTTTTAACTGCTGAGTAACATTCCACTGTATGTATACAGTACATTTTGCTTATCCGTCTGAAAAATGGTATAACTCTTTATACAATTAAGAACTTTGAAACATCTTCAGATTCAGCCAGCGTCCCAGCCTTCAGACTCGGTATGCCTTCCTGGGAAGTGGGGGTGAGTTAGGGCCGGCTTACAGTCAAGGCGAGAGGAAGTGCTCTTGAGTATTAAGAGAGTTTGGCCAGCAGGGGGAGCACTTGTCAATAATACCAGTCACGTAAAGCAGACAGAACCTTAGTCTCGAGGGTCTTTTCTGCCCCTGTAGTGCTAGCGCCCTCCCTCCTCCCTCCCCCCGCCCCGATTCGGTATCCTTTCTCTGTCCCCAGCATCCCTCTGTGAAGAGCATTCACAGGGGGCAGCTACCTGGGCAAGAGAGAAGAAGGGAAGAGCAGTCGTAGCTTATTGTGGAATTCCTGGAACTCCTCAAACGTCCGCTGGATGTAGGTGGCCTCGTGGGTGTTTTCCCGCATCACCTTTACCACATATATCTGAAAAGGTCCAAATCTTAGGGTATACCCACCAAACCCTCCTCTGCACCCAATGAAAGGGAGAGGTAAGGGAAGGGAAGTGTGTGATGTCAGGGGAGGAGCATGTTCCAGAAGGAAGAGGGCAGGCATCTCTCCGATGGAAACAAAAATGATAGAGAGCACATAAAGCAGGAATCTAAAAGCTAAAATTTCCTGCACGCGTTTCTCAGGACCCTTGACTCAGAGGAAACAGCCATCCAATACAGCTTCCCAATTCCAGGCAGATCACGCGAGCAGGAAAGAGGAAAGTGGCCTGGGATTGCTCCCAGCACAGGACACTCAGTCACCTCCAGTGCCCACTGTGCAAATGTGTAGAAACAGTCAGAACCCCAATAATCTGGGGTCAGTGGGGAGGAGGAAACAGGGTCAGATTAAAGAAAACACTTACATAGCCCTTGCTGGGGTGGAATATCTTCTCATGGCGGCAGAGAAAAACATCACTTATGCGTCCAGAGCTCTTGAGAGTGTGTGTTCGGGGGGCAAAGGAAAGGGCCAGCCGGTCATCTGAGCCTGTGAACTTCATCTGAGCCAGGTTATGGATGAAGAAATTGAGCTTTGTGGCTACACTGCCCAGGCTGGACTCAATCAACCTGGCAGGAGAATGAAAAGAAATGAAACCATGAACTCAAACTCCCACTGCTTTGGCATAGGTATCCAATGGAACATTCCCTAACTCCTGAGACTAACAATCAGCTCAGATCAAATCATTTTCCGGTGTAATAGTTTCACAGAACATATGATTGGCACACAATTACCTCGTGCGCATCCTGGGCTCTTATTTCCTTCCCTTGCTGCCTACCTGAGCCAAAGATAGTCAAACCAAGGTAGGAAGGAATTAGGGACTCAGTATAAATGTCTCAATATTGCTATACTGAATTTCAAGGTTCAGTACAATGGAACCTCACCAAGCCCTCTTCAACTGAGTTATTTCAATTCAAAAGGAAAGGTCGTATGTTAGACCTAAGAGAAAATTTAGCTCTCTAAGTTCCAAAAAGAGTATATAATATAACGGAGACATTATCTTAATGGACAAATTGTAGGCTTATTACAGAGACACATTCTTGCTGTTATCCATTATGGGTCTAAAAACAGTTGTCAAATATGGGGAAACTGAATCATGGACTTCAATGTTTTGGCAAGGGGTAAATTCTGACCTGAGTGAGTTAAAGATTTACAAAAGTCATATTATACTTTACGCCAGAGTCAAAGTCTTGGACTGAGACCTGATAAGACTATAGATAAGAGTGATGGCAATACCCCTAAATACAAAGGACAGCACCAAAATACAGATGGGAAACTGAGGCCGAGAGAGGCAAAATGCTTTATCTAAGTCAGAGGCAAACTTTAACTCTAGGCTCTCGCACCTGAGCTAAGCCTTTTACCTGTTCCCTACCCCCCAGCTCCTGCCAATCAAGCAGCCTGGGAATTACTCAGGATGGGCAGTGCTGTTTTGCACAGGGTGTTACCTTGTGAAGTAGGTAGTGGCATTGGCCTCTGTGTCCTGAGGCCTCAGGGCGTCATATACATACTTGAGGTCCTCCAGGTCTGAGAGCTCAGGGATCCCACAGGACAACATCTAGAAGGAGCAGAAAGGAGAGAGGGTGCCTGTAACAAAAGGGAATTCCTGCTTCTTCTCCACCCTGAGGCAAGGTTTTCTACAGCTAGGCTCCCTAACCCTTCTAGAGAGTGGCAGATGGATGCTATGGGCAGTGGCTGGAGAGCCACAGGAATCGAGGGGCTACAGCAGGGAGTCAGACACCTACACAGACATCATCGTTCCCCAGGGAGTCTGGGTCCCTGCCAGTATGTAGGGCAGACAGGTACTCAATTGGGGCTCAGAGAAGTAAATCCCCAGAAATCCTCTGAAGCATGACAAGGAAGTCTTAAAGATGGTGCCAGATCATAAGACGGAGGCATTCAGAAAGGGATGGAACTCCTCACCAGGCCCAGAAGGTTGAGGAAGAGGTGGGTGTGCTTGCGAATGAGGTTGTAGGCTTGGCAGCAAAGGTCAACAAAATCATGGAAGCGGCTGGAAGGCTTGTCACCCCCATTGATGACATACGCCATGTCCGAGGTGAAGACAAAGGGGGCACGGTCCCTGGGCCAAAGGGAACATACAGGTAGAAGGTCAACATGGAGGAGGAAGCCCACCTGGTGGGCGCATCAGGGAATGGTGTCCCTCAGCCCTCATCCAGTAGATGAACCTGGATAGATGGGGTGCTAACTTTGTTTTTCTACCTTAATCTTAAAAGATCCCCAGAGATAGATATTTCATATTCTTTATTGGTTTCTTATCTGTGAGCCAGCAATATTTTTTTTCAGGATATCTAATTGCATTCCCTTTGGCTACAGTTTGGGCTCACTTCTCATTGCTCGGTCCTCAGTAGGGAAGAATAGCTGGGTCCCACCTTCTTCTGTAAGGCCCTACAAGAACCTGACCTGTTTATTAGTCTCCTCCAAAACTGCTCAGCCCAGGGACCATGCTCTGAGGCCCAGCTCCTTCCATCATGAGCTTGTGTTCCAGCTCTGACCCATTTCTGCTCCCCTCCCTATCCTCACACACACCTGGCTTCAGGAGATCACTCACCGCTTGATGTTGCCAAACATCTGGGCATGACCAAGGAAGCGGCCAAAATCAATGTGGAACATGTGGCCGGTGGTCTTCAGCATGATGTTGTCATTATGTCGGTCACAGATGCCCAAGATATAAGTGGCCACGCAGCAGCCAGCACAGGAGTAGATAAAGTTCTCCACAGCCTGAGAGGGGTTAAGGCAGATGGAAAGAGTGACATAAAGCTGGCTTGGAGAGCCTCTGGGGGCCACAGCTAGACAGAATTCAGCCAGCCCTGGCCGCTTTCTTTTGTGAATCCTCAAAGTACCTCACTTCTGCCTGTTCATCCTTTATCACACACTAATGTACACACTCATACACATAGAAATGTCTCCCAGATCTTATGGAGGAGATGATGGTTTATATATCTCCACCACTGCATCTGAATGTCATCTTCTGCACCTTTCTCTTTTCTAGGGAGGGGACTGATCCAAGAGCCCAGATTGATCCGTCGAGACTGAGGAGACCTTGGACAAACAGAAAGATGGATATTCACAACTTTCCCAAACTGGTCATGATGATCGCAACCCAAGTACAGCCACTGAGGCAGCCAACTTAAGGATCCCTTTCTGACCCTGCTCACAATTCTACCGTCCTCCTTCCTGCCCCAAATAAAACTCTTGTTCCCAGAGTTCTCTGTAACAGTTAAATGCTAATCTAATTAAAGTCACTGCACTCTTAAGAAGAGCTGAAGCAACTTAACACTTCTAGAGAGTGTTTTACACTTGAAAATCAGACATCTCTAGTTGGTAAAATGTGTTAGAGATATTTTTGAGTTTAAGGCAGGAGAGGAGTGGTGAGGGGTTGGATCCATTTTATTTTGTCTGGTCAACATATGTCCCCTTATCTATCTTCCCAGGAAGTAAAAATACATGGAATCAGCAAATGGACACCCTTCGCCTTCTAAATCCCCTTGGTGAGGCTTGCAGAAAGACTTATTAGCAGAGGGCAATAGTTGTTGTAGCCAGCTAGGAATGCACAAAACTGGGAATGAGAGGGAGCTTACCAGATATAGAAGACTCACCCTCCCTGCCTCCTTTCACAAATCTTCACCCATCCTTCAAAGACCTTGAGTCCCTCATCTTTGCAGACCTTCCTGGCTCACACTGACTCCTCCCCCTTTGAACCCCTTTAGACCCACTGCCCCCTCTGTTCACTCAACGCTGACTTGGTCTTTTCAGTCCCACAGGGTTTGGGGATCTCCTCAACAGCTTCCTGGCTGTTCCCCAAAGCCTATTACAAAACTAGCTACACACAGAAACCCCCACTCCAGCTACTTGTCAAATTACAACCTGATGACTAATCCACTGAAATTAAGAATAGAAAGTTGTAAAGAAACTACAGAGTTTACCTTCTGGAAGAAAAAAACTACTTCTAAGAAAGGAAAATATATGAATATAACCACTCGAGGACTATAACCCACCCACTTCCAGTCTTGACCTTCATCTCCATCAAATCTTCTCCCTGTCACAGACAGATGCTCCTTCTACCTCCAATGAATCCTATTTTGGCTGAGAATATAGCTTGTGGGTAAGTGACTAAATTCTTATCACCTCCCTAAGTTACACAGGGCATCAGTTGCTTACTGGAAAGAAATGTCACTCTCTAAAGAGGCACTCTCCTGATTTAAGGGGCTTCACTTGTAGGATGTGGGGAACTCTGATGCAGTAGGTGTCCAAGATGAAAATACCTCTAGTTCTTTTCTTCTGGAAGTCACCATAAGAAACTATCAGCATTATTCTAGCAGAAAGGCTAATAGAGATAAGACGCTATCTTTGAAAGACTGAGATTAAACACTAACTTGCAGAGTTAGTTTCTCTGTGTGTATTCTTATTGTACATACTTTCATCACTTTTTTTTTTGAGTCGAAGTCTCACTCTGTCATTCAGGCTGCAGTACAGTGGCACAATCACTACTGCAGCCTTGACCTCAGGTGATCCTTCCACCTCAGCCTTCCAAGTAGCTAGAACCAGCAGCATGTGCCACCATGCCTGGCAGATTTTTTGACTTATTGTAGAGATGAAGTCTTGCCACGTTGCTCAGGCTGGTCTCGAACCCCTGATCTCAGGTAATCTCATGCCTCTGCTTCTCAAAATGCTGGGATTGCAGGCATGAGCCGCCACATCTGGCTTTAATTTTTTTATTTATTGTAGAGACAAGGTCTTGCCAAATTGTTCAGGCTAGTCTCGAACCCCTGGGCTCAGGCAATCCTCTCCCCTCTGCCTCCCAACGTGCTGGAATTACAGGCATGAGCCACTGCACCTGGCCTTTCATCACTTTTATTGTGACTCTTTATTACACTGACAGCTAGTAATCATAACTCCAGCACCTAGCACAGTGCTTCTGCATACTGGCGGGTGTTTAATACCTGAAAAATACATATTAGTATAAGGAATATATGGGGTTGGGAGTGGAGAGGAAAGAATCAGTATGATTTCTCTCCAAGGGTAGAAGACCTTGAAGTTTACTGCATGGAGGGGGCAGGTTTTAAAGGATGGGGAAAGAAAGAAATGGCTTTCCAGGCAGAGGAAATACAAGTAGTAGCCCTTTGGGGTGGAGCATAAATTAGCATAAGATGGGAGGGTGTAGTGGCTCAGACCACAGGGGTAGGCAGGGCTGGATTACAAAAGGCTCTGGGTGCAGGTGTGAAACGTCATGGATATTGGATTCAGCTGTTAGGACATAGGGAGCCTTGGAAGAACGTAGAGCAAAGAGTGACACAAACAGATTTGCACTCAAAAACACAACCTCTGAAATCAGGTAAAGGCTGCCTGGAGCAGAGGCATTCCAGTGGCTCAGGGGCAGACAGCAAATAGTTAAGCAAAAGTGCCTGTAAGAAAAGGGAAAGGACCGGGTGTGGTGGCTCAAGTCAGTAATTACAGCACTTTGGGAGGCCAAGGTAAGAGGACTGCCTGAGCTCAAGGGTTCAAGACTAGCCTGGGCAATTTGGTGAGACCTTGTCTCTACAATAAATCAAAAAATAATCCAGGTGTGGTAGCATGCGCCCATAGTTGCAGCTACTTGGAAGGCTGAGGCAGAAGCATCGCCTGAACCTAGCAGGTCGAGGCTGTGGTGGCCATAAGCACGCCACTGCACTCCAGCTTGGGCAACAGAATGAGATTCTGACTCAGAAAAAAAAAAAGAAAAGAAAAAAGGGAAAGACAGCTGGGCACGATGGCTCACGCCTGTAATCCCAACACTTTGGGAAGCTGAAGACAGAGGATTGCCTGAGCCTACGGGTTCGAGACCAGGCTGGGCAACATGACAAGACTTCGTCTCTCCAACAAATCAAAAAAGTAACTGAGCATGGTGGCACGCGCCTGTAGTTCCAGCTACTTAGAAGACTGAGGCCGAAGTATCGCCTGAGTCCAACAAGTTGAGGCTGCGGTGGCTATGAGCATGCCGTTGCACTTCAACCTGGGTGACAGAGTGAGATTTCAACTCAAAAAAGAAAAGAAAAGAAAAGTGAAAGACTGGGACAGATTTATTTGAGAGAGAGTTGGGAAGAAGAATCGACAGGGCTTGGTCCAGCAGAAGGGAGGCAGAAAGAAGCATTAGGAAGACGGTGGCTCTTGTTTGGGTGACTGCGCAAGACAGTCACACCATTTACTAAAGAAAAACACAAAAAGCAGGCTTCAAGAAACACAGGCTGGCCTGCACTGAGGTTGAGGTGCCACAGACTACAAAGCTAAAGGGAGGGAGGAGGGCTAGAGGAAAGCCTCAGAGGTCATCAGCATATGGGTGGAGCTGAAGTCATAATAGAGGTGGAGCTAGCCAAGAAGAGTGCAGAGAGCACAGCAGGCCAGAAAGGAAGCCCTGGGGAATGCGAGCACTTAAGGCCATTTAAGACCATCTAATTACACAGTCACTAAATGACATTCTGATTATAATTTGGCAGCCCATGCAGGTTTTCCCTCAGGAATAACATGCTTTGATATGTATAAATTAGTATCTAGATCCCCTTGAAGTTAAATTTATGTACGTTAGCATTCTGGCATATAGCCAGTCTCTTATGAGTTTGATTATTGTGATTTGTTCCCTCCCAATGCTTCTCCCCCCAACCTAACTAACCCAGAGACTAGAGTTGTGAAGTTATGGACCAGTCGTAGATCACAGCAGACCACCAAGGACCTATCACCTGTGAAAGCTCCATCTCTATCCTAATCTCTAATCGAATCTCATCAGGAACCAGTCAGCCCTCTTTTCTAATCTCTTTGATTCATATCTAATCTCAAGCTCCGACTTCAAGTTTCAGCCCTGCCATAAACCAGCTCCAAAACTAGGAACAAGTGAGTCAATCTTACTTAACTCACACCTATGAAAAGAAGGGGCTAGATGAAAATGATCTCTGAAATCTCTTTCCACTAACTCTTGTTCTAGAAAGCACCACTGAACCCCTCTGAGAACATAAGAGATATGAAACAGAATCCACAATTAGGAGGGATACAGGCAAATTCTCAAAAAGTTGAACCCCTTCCTCCAAGGCTCAATCTGCCAGGGAACTCAGCAAAGGTTTCCCAGCTGATACCAAGGGGTTTTTCTCAGTAGGCTTACAAGAGTCATCTGACTCACCCCTAAATATTTGGAGGCACCAGTCAGCCAAGGAAGAGCATGTGCTTCCCCCCTGACAAAGCTGGGCTGTCTTCTCTCTGCCTGTGCAAGTCTTGTGGTTACAGAGCCATGTGCCAGAGTCAGGCGTGCCCCACCCCAGGTGTGCCACTCTCAAGCCTACCTTCTCATACTCATCCTCCCCAGGGTTGTGCTTCTGCAGCCAGTCTGCCAGGGGCCGGTCCTTGAAGGAACCGGTCACCCCGTGCTCCACCTGGATCTTGCGCAGGGTTTCAGCATTGGGGATCATCTCCACCATCCCTGGGAGAGGAGGAACTGGGGTCACACTCTGCAGCAGAACAAAGGGGACTACAGGGGGAGGACTACAAGAGCTGTGCTGATACTTCCCTATACACTACGCTCGACGGCATCTGGAAAGTCTGATAACAAGAAAAGGATAATGATAGAAAGGAAGTCACTCCCCACGCTTCATATCCCACACTGTGACTCTTTGGTCTCCCCAGTTTATAGCTGCTGCTTCCTTTTTAATTTTTACTATGGGGATATCCAAATATATTTAAGAATAAAAAGAATGGCATCATGAATTCACATGTAGCTATCACCCAGCTTCAAAAATTATCAACATTTTGCTAATCTTATTTCATCTATTTTACTCACCCAACTGTTTCCCCACTTGCCACCACTCCGGCTGGAGTATTTTAAAGCAAATCCCAGACATATCATTTCACTCATAAATATTTCAAGTATAATTAATAAGGCCACCATGCCGTTGTCACATCCAAAAAAATTAACAATCCTTCTTTAATCTCGTCTAACCTAACCCAGTCTATATTCAAATTTCCCCCAGTTGTCTTAAAATATTTCTTTGTGGTTGGTTTGAATTATGATCCATAGTCTATATAACACGTAGAGCTGTTATGTTTCCAAGTCTGCTTTATCTTATAATAGTCTCTCTCCCTGCCTTCTTTTTTTAGGCCATGCCACAGCTTCTTATGGACTAACCTTGCCCTTTTCGTTTTCCTGGAGGAGGACACAGTTCATGTTGGGAATGAGCAGAAGGAGAGCAAGCAAAGGGGTACCCCTCCACACCCTGTGCCTGCCCATCCTCCATCAACATCTTCACCCCCGCTCCCGACTGACCTCTCCCCCGGCCAGTGGAGAAGCAGCGGAAAATGACCATGCGCATGTCCAGCCCCTCCTGCACCCAGATCTTGCTCATGATGCGAATCATCTGCAGCGTTAGCATGTCCTGGCGAAGGTCGTCCCCGCACTGGATAGAAAAGGAGGGTGACCAAAACCCATCTCGACTGCCTCCCCTGGCTTCTACATCTCCCAAACTAGAGAGACAGGGAGGGACTGCCCAGTTCTCCTGCCTCGCAACGCTCACCTGCTCCCTCGGTTCACAGCAGGCCAAAGACGGGTCAGTGACCTTCCCAGTTTGCCCATGTGGGGTTTCAGTTCCTCCCTGGCTCCCATGTGCCCCCATCTGATTTAAATACATGTTCCTCTTCTGCATGCAGCCAGCCCTCCTAACCAGCAGGCTTTTTTCTGTTTTTGGGGGGTGGTGTTTAGTGACAGGGTCTGGCTCTATTGCCTAAACTGGAGTGCAGTGGCACAATCATAGCTCACTGCAGCCTCTAAGTCTTGGGCTCAAGTGATCCTCCTGCCTCAGTCTTATAAGTAGCTGGGACTAGAACATGTGCCATCATGCCCAGCTTCGCCAGGCCCTTTTAAAACTTGAACATTTTTACCTCGGATTTGGAACTTACAGCAAATATGTAAGTTCCTAAGTCACATTTTGTCTCCCCCACTAGATTATATGTGCTCTGAGACTATCACTTACTTCTCAGAATCATGGATATATATTAGAGTTAGATGGGACCTTATGGTCCAACCTGCACCTGATATGTTAATTTCCTCTTCAGCATCCCTAGCACATGGTCATTTACCTTTGCTTGAATACCCCGAGGGATAAGCAGATAACCACCTCATCTATTCTGTTGTTGAGGCAACTGTGCCTTCTAGGAAGCACTTCTGAGGTGTCAGTTGCCTCCCTAAACCTAGCACTTTGTTCTTTGACCTCTGGGACCACGAAGAGTTCTAACTTTTACCTGACAGTCTTTCATTTATTAAAAAGGCAGCATTGGCTAGTGGGGAGAGAACTACCCCAATGGCTACTTCTGCCACCCTGGGCTGCCTCCTTTACTCTGTCACTGCTGCCTTACCAGCCTTGAGTCAAATATTCTCACCTTGAAGATGACACGGATATTTTCACCCAGTGGGTCCACATTTTGGAAGGAGAGCTTGAGGGGGACGGCATTGGAGTTGAAGTAGGAACAGTCCTGTCACGGTAGAGAGGCCATTGACAAGGGTCAGGGTAGTCCATGCCCAAGAAGGAAAATGACTTATCCAGATCAACATGCTCCTACCCTTCTGCTGCCAGTCCACCCAAGACCTGCTCATAGTTTCTTCTCAGGAAGCTAAATTTCATTTTCTCCTTACAGTCATCATCCCAGTTTAGTTTGTTACAGTCTCAGCTCCAACACCTGCTGTCTCATCCCCTCAGTTCATTCTGCACGGAACTTACCAGGTGTGTGACTTCTGGCAAGTCACGTGTCCCACCTACACCTAAGTTTACTCCTTGGCCAAATGGGGTGCAAATAGTAGTGACTTTCTACAAGTTGTGAGGATGAAATGCAATCACCAACATAAAGTACTCAGGAAGGTGCTGGGCGCAGAGAGTACTCGATACATGATAGATGATGGCAACCATCCCCAACTTCGGGCCCAACATTGTCAGGGAGAGACCCTTGCCCCATCTCCAACCCAACTCCTCTACCTGCACGGCTGTTAAAAGTCCACACACATCAGGGATGGCAAGGGGCCACAAATATGCCTTTCTCCTACTGTCTCTCAAGAACTGGGTCAATGAGGACCTCACCTCCACTGGGTCTTCCAAACGCACTAGTCACTCACCCTGGGCACAATTCCCTTCACCAGCAGGCTGGGGCTGAGTGGCAGGCGGCAGGAGCCATTGAGGGCAAAGAACTGCTTCACCTCCTCCAGGCCTGTGCGAAGGATTCCCTGGAAAGGAGGGGGAAGGAGGGTAGGGTGAGGTGGCGGCTGTAAGTTCCACTCAGTACCCGGCCTTGCCCAGGTAGTGGTAGTTCTTGTAGTGGTTGGTATGAAAACAACCATCTGAGAAGTATGGACACCCTGAGAAAGGCCCTTAAGAAAGAAAGCCGCCTATGCCCCTGCCTGGAACAGTGCATGAAAAGCAACACCTAATACTTATAGAAGGTAGGCAGATGATAGAACAGTGTAGAGCAGTCCAGAGAACTGAGAGGGCAGGCTAGCTCTCAAGGTGGAAGTGCTACTCACGCTTTTGCCAAGAAAAGTTAACAATCTGGACTTCAGTATAAAATCTCCCCATTCTTAAATATCAGCAACCAGACATGCTGCTGGCTGAACATAATGCCTTTGTGTAAATAGATAAAAGTGCCCCCTCTAGGTAGCACAAGTCCTGAGCTATGGGTCACAGCATAGTGAACAAAAATGGCTGGCTTTCAGCCCTTACTTGCCCTTTCTGGCTGGGTGCTCTTGTGGAGTGAACGACTTACACAACCATAATTAGTCTGTAAGACAAACAGCTGAAAAAAATTTCAACACTTCACAGGCCAAACAAAACACACGCATGGGCTATATCCAGCTTGCAAACTGCCTGTTTATGGCCTGTACGTTACAGACAGTCATCTGCTCCCAGCTCCTAAATCAGAGATGGTCAAGTGACTTTCTGCTGTACAGGATGCCTAAGAGTTAGTGACTGGCTCCAGTAGCCCCAGACCAGAAACGGGGAGAGCCAGCCTCACCCCACTTACCTGTCGTGTAGATGGGGCTGCCTCGCGGACCTGCTGGGCCAGTTTGGCCAGGGAGTTGACAAGCCAGCACTGGCGGTTAAACTCCTCTCTCAGCCCCTTGCCACAGCAGCACAGCAAGGCTGCCAGCAGATACTGGTAGCGGATGCTGAACTGGGAGTCCTTGAGGCCGTCCTTCAGCAACCTACAGAGCAGAGGGAGTAGAGTCAGGACAGTCGTGGGATCACAGGCAAGGTTGTAGGGGAAGATGGGGTTAGACCCAGTTCCAACTCCCTGCAGAACCCACTCGGAACTTGGGAGGGGAAAGATACTCTGTGTGTATAGCTTCCACAGATATGTTCACCTGTGCCCATACCCAGCCTGTGCCCACTCCACGTTTAAGTAGAACTCAAAGCCTCCCTGCATTTTGTTTCTCCTTTCTATTTCTGCCATGTGTGGGTAGAGAGAAGGGGCAGGGATGATCCTTACTGCGTTACATGGGGGTGAACTGAGACTTCTGAGGAAAAGATGCTAGTCTAAGGCCACGTGCTAAGTCAGCAACACATTGGAACCCAGACAACCCAGCTCCTACCCTTACGTGACCAAGACTAAAACACTTGTGAGAGACACTTGTCTACTCCCATGTTTCTGCACACAGTTTTACCAGAAGAAGTAGTGAGTCACTCTCAAGTCAGAGACAGCTCGTTTCAGGAGGAAGCGCACCAAGGGGCTGTCCAGGTAACACTCATATTTTAGGGCCTGTTTGGGAAAAATGGGAGAAAGAGAATAGGAGGGCTTGTTCACTGCCTGTAATCTACACCTACTACGATCCCACTGGAGACTCTGGTTCTAAGGGGCAGAATGCAAATTGGCTTGGGGTCTTGGGGATGGGACCATCAGAATCAGAGGCAGGTCCAGACCACCCACCTGTACCAGCTGGGGCAAGTAGTCAAGCAGTTCGGCATCCGAGAGCGAGCCAATCCACTGGACGGCCATACGACGCACCTCCTGGTCTGGGAAGCTGCAAAACAATGCCCGATACCCTGACAATCCAGCTGCAGGCTCTGAGACCTGGGATTCAGAGGCATGGATGGAGAAAAACCAATGTCTCCCAGAATCTCCCAAAGCTACTAGAGAAATCCTTAGCACCTTTCCTGGACAGCAACCCTTGGGAATGACCCTCCTTCATGGTCAGAATCTACCTCAGGCCAGGGAAGAACAATAGGGTACCCACTCTCACTCCTTGGGTGATTATTAAAAAATGGGACAAAGTCCTCAACCCCACTCCCAAAGATGTCTTCCTTGACTTCAGCTGTGCTAGGAATTCCCGTTAACAAAGAGCCTTCGTGTGAGTTAAAGAATTCTTTTGTCTTGGTAACATCCTTAACACAAACTTTACCAGGCAAATAGAAGAAAATCACAGAATTTTATGTAAGGCAATAAATCTTGGCAAAGTGAGTTTGGCAGAGATTAGCAAAACCTTTGCCTCAAAAACTCCTAAAGGCAGGTAACAGGAATCAGTACTTCTTTTTTTTTTTTTTTTTTTGAGTTGGAGTCTCACTCTGTTGCCCAGGCTGGAGTGTAGTGGCATGCACGTGGCCACTGAGCCTCGACCTGCTGGGCTCAAGTGATCCTTCCACCTCAACCTTCCAAGTAGCTGGAACTACAGGCACATGCCACCATGCCCAGCTAATTTTTTGATTTATTGTAGAGATGAGATCTTGCCAAGTTGCCCAGGCTGGTCTTGAACCCATGGGCTCAGGCAAACCTCTCACCTCAGCCTCCCAAAGTGCTGGGATTATAGGTGTGAGCCACATGCCCAGTCAAATCAGTACATTTTTATTACTGAGAGTGGCAAGAGACAAGTGAGGAATCCTAGATACTATCTAGAAAAGGCAGCCCCAGGGTGTGAGACTGGGAGCCTTGTGTCCCAGAGAACCCTTCAGGAAAGAGGGAAGACAGGACCGAACTAGAACTAATCGATAAGCGTTTGGGTTACACATGTGTATGCGTTTGTCAAAACTCAGTCAATGTACAGATAAAGTTTGGGCACTGCCTTATATGTAAATTTTGTCACAAAAGGAAAAAAAGATGAAGCAAACATTGAGCTCTAGTTATTACGTGCATGCTAAAGTATTTAGGAGGGAGTTTAATGATGCCTGTAATTTACCTCAAAATGTAGAAAAATTAGCCGGGTGTGGTAGTATGTGCTTGTCTACTTGGTAGGCTGAGGTGGGAGGATTGCTTGAGCCCAGGAGGTCAATGCTACACAGTGAGCTATGATTGTACCATTGTACTCCAGCCTATGTGATACAGCAAGACCCTATCACTATAAAAAAATAAATTAATTAAAGATTGGGCATGGTGGTTCATGCCTATAATCCCAGCACTTTGGGAGGCCAAAGTGGGAGGATTGCTTGAGCCCAGGAGTTTGAGACCAGCCTGGGAAACATACCAAGACCCTGTCTCTACAAAAATAAAAATAAAAAAAATTAGCCAGGCATGATGGCACCTGTGTGTAGTCCCAGCTACTCAGGAGGCTGAGGCTGGAGGATCACCCGAGCCCAGGAGGTCAAGGCTGCTGTTAAGCTGTGATCATGCCACTGCACTCCAACCTGGGTGACAGAGACCCTGACTCAAAAAAATAAAATAGTTTTTTGTTTTTTTTTTATCTGACTGATGCAAATTTTATTTTAGCATTTTAAATTCTAGATGAGTTACTTGATCAACTGATACTTCCTTGCTAGAGACCAGCTCGAGCCGGGTTCAGGGTACTCCAAAGGTGGAGATGGCGTCGGCGATAGGGGGGAAGAAAAAGAGAGAAAGAGAGAGAGAGAGAGAGAGAGAAAGAAAGAGACTGGACTCCAGTCTAGTGCAGAAGCCCAATAAATAGTTTTAATGAAGAAAAAAAATAAGACCAATGGATGGATGGTTGGGTAGATAAATAGAGCAAATGCTAGTGACAGAACCTGGGTGGCAGGCATACGAATGTTCACTCTACAATTTTCAATTTTGTTGTGTTTGGAAAACGACCGTAACATTACCCTGGGGAAAAAATAAGAAAGAAAAAGCAAAAGGGAGAAACAGAAAAGCCTGAACATCATTTCACCATTTTCCCCCCCAGGGCTGGCTCAGGTCAGTGACGGGGAGAGGCCACGCTCTGGCCTCTGCAAGTATATGTGGTCAGGAAACGTGGGTGTCACAACTCACGTGGCATGCAGGAGCCCCAGGGCATCCTGGTGGTTCATGTGGGTCCACTGCTTCAGGAGAGCATAGATGTCGGGCAGGCAAGCCCACTCCCAGCTGGGGGCGCTAGCGAGCACCAGGGGGAGTGAGCTCACCTCGGAGTGGCAATAATATCGCTTCTCCCACAGGCGCTTCTTGTCAGCATCAGTGAGCCTGGGGGGGAGAGGAAGGGAAGGCAGGAAGAGGGTTGGGAGGTGTAGGAGGGAGCAGATGCATCTGGGGGTGGAGTACTTACACTCAAGGGCATGCTACACACGCTGCAATTGATGGTTCCCAATCTTTGCAGCATATTACAGTCACAAGGGGCTTAGTGAACTCCCTCGCCACGTCCAGGTCGCACCTGATACCAATTAAGTCAGAATGTCTGAGAAGCCAGGCATCGGTATTTTTAAAAGATGATTCCAATGTGGAGCAAAACCTGGAAACCAGGGTCCAAATCTTACCTTTGATCCCAACTCTGGGACATCACAGACTGAGGGCAGAGTGCAACAGCCAAGGGCATCAAATGGGCAACACCTCCTGAGGGCACCCTGAGGGCACCATTCTCAAGTAGAACCACCAGAGGGCAGCAGTCCCCCTGTGTCTGGACAGCTGAGCGGCCTCGGGGCCTACTGGGGCCAGCTGTCGGCTTTAAAGGAACCTGCAGCTAATTGGGCCTCGCCTGAGATCAGGTGTCTAATGGGAGCAGGGAGCTGAGGGGCTAATGAAGTGGAGTCAGCAGAGGATGGGGGCAGGGAGGTCTGCAGGCACTTAGTTGCTCTGGCTGGGACACGAGGAAGAGATGAGGGAGAGAGATGAGCCCATTCTCATTCCATCTCCCATTCCCCCAACTCTCATTCTCCCCACCCAACACATGCACAGGGCTGTGCAGGAGCCAGAGTGGTAAACAGAGAGCAGGCAAGGGAGAAGCCCAGGTCCCCCCAGCTCTGATCTTACCCCTCCTTCTCCAACCCTGGTGAAAGAAGCAGCAGCCCCAAGGATGAGATCAGCCTGGACTTGCTTACCAGAGAGCTGCCAGCTTGCTTTGACACCTGATCCTTTTTGGAAAGTGACAGTGCCAGAAAAATGCAAAGGCTGTTGGCACGGAAGTGGCAGGAGGTGGGGGCAGGGTGGGAGGGCCAGCTGCCCCAACGGATGGTAAGTAGTAGACAGCATACCTGGGGTGTGGTCCTCCTGGGGAGCTGAGTCCACACCAAGTCCCCAGGTTGGGAAAGGCAGTCTCAGAGCTAATTTCCTGCCTCTGACCTCTCCACTTTTCCTAGTGTTGGCTCATGGAAAAAGGGTTGGGGGCTGCTATCACTTCCTGCCTCGGTGGCAATGCCCACCTCCACTCCCAAAGCAGGAGGACAGGAACCTGGTCCTGGGCAGCAAGAGACTTAGTGGGAGGCCTGAGCCACAGATGGGGGATGCTCTGGGCCTCACCAGTACAGGGACTCCTTCTGCATGATGTCTTTAAGCTTGCGCTGGTCTTCCTCCCGGAGGCTGCCGAACTCATAGCGAGGGCTGAACTTGTCTCCAGGGGGACTAGTGAACTTGATGTCAAAGGCCGAGGTGGGGAAGTCGATCTGGGGGACAGAATCGGAGCAGTGAGCGAGCACAGGCAGCGAGTGTGCGTCCCTGGCTCCCCTCTCACATCCCAGCACTCCTGGCCTTGTCCTTCCTTCCCTTTCCCTCGGGTTCTTTGTCTAAAATAACCCAGTTGGATCTGGTGATCTCTAAAGTCCCTTCCAGGGGTAACTCTCAGCAAAAAATAAGAAGGAAACAAAAAGAGAAAAGTTAACAAATGAGGAATAGGTTCAGGTGAGATGCATCTAGTTGAGGGGACAAGCCCCAGCCAAAACTTTGAACAGAAGTGTCACCAGGCTGAGCCACAGGGAGTACCCAAGCTGAGGCTGCCAAACCTTCAGCATGGTCTTAGAGGGGACTGCCGCTGACCTGATGGGAGGTGGGACCACAGGCTGGGCGAGAGCCTTACCAACTCTGGGTCCTAGCTCTATGCCAACAGATGTTCATCCTAAAATGAGTATCTGAGCTGAGTGAGCCAATTCCCCAAAGGAATCCTAATTTCCTTCATTCAACCAGTGTTTGTTGAATCCTAACATGTGCTAGGTATTGTTCTAGACCCTGGATATAGAGCAGTGAGTAAGACAGACAAGAACACCTGCTTCAGGGAACGTTCTTTTTTTTTTGAGGGGGAGGGGGTGGGGGACGGAGTCTCATTCTGTCGCCCAGACTAGAGTGCAGTGGCACGCTCATGGCCACCGCAGCCACAACCCAGTGGGCTCAGGCGATCCACCTCAGCCTTCCAAGTAACTGGAACTACAGGCACGTACCACCACTCCCGACTAGATTGTAGAGGTGAGGTCTCGCCAAGTTGCCCAGGCTGGTCTCAAACCCCTGGGCTCAGGTAATCCTCTTGCCTTCACCTCCCAAAGTGCTGAGATTATAGGCATGAGCCACCATACCTGACATAGGAGCTTTCATTTGATATCATTCTATACCAACGTTGATATTCCACTTTCCATAACAAAGCATCTCATGACCGCAAGAGAGGGGGCCAGGCATGGTAACTAGACCTTGGACCTGGCTAGCTCCTCCTCCTCCCTTTGGAGAATGGGTCCACACTATGAAAGCACTGAGTGACTGGCTGGAGGAAGGGCATCCCCTCAGGTCCCAAGAAGGGACAGGTCAGATTTGATCAGTCTTAGAAGTAGAAGGGTTCAGGACCGGGCATGGTGGCTCAAGCTTGTAATCCCAGCACTTTGGGAGGCCGAGGTGAGAGGATTTCCTGAGTCAAGGGGTTCCAGACCAGCCAGGGCAAATTGATGAGACTTTGTCTCTTAAAAAAAAAAAAAAAGGCAAAAAAAGAGAGAGAGAAGAAAAAAAAGAAGTATGAGGGTTCACTACAAGGAACTCTGAGAAGCAAAGCCCCTGATGGGAGCGTCTCAGATCCTATCTTCAGGGTCCCTGAAAGTAAACTTAACCTCCAGGAGTGAGAGACAGATAACACAGAGCTCATCTCCCACTCCAGGTCTAACCATATTCAGCCAATTGCTTCAGTCACATCATCATCCCATGACCAAAGTTCTAGCCCTTTCTCCTAGGGTCCCAGCCAAGGCCTCCAGGAGGAAATCTCGAAGCTGACTCTGGAGTGGTCATACTAGTAGGCGGTGGGAGGAAGGGCTGAGGTCTCACCTGCAGGATGACACTGTCCGGCTGGTGGAAATTAGGTGCACTCCAACGGGCACTGGGGTTTTCCGGTGTTGCTGGCCACAAGCCCAGAAGCTTCCGGCCACAGGTCAGGACTCTAAGGAGGAAGTAGGGTGAGATGAGCCACCAAACCCACTAGCTAAGCAGATGGTTTTCCTCCTGTTCTTCCAATCCAAAAATCTGCCTTTTCTGTCTGAAGTCACCACCCAACTCCCCTCTCTTTCATTCTCCCTGCACATCACGGCTTCTTCTTTCTTCCAAGTCCTATAAACACTCAATCCCTCCAAGAGTCCTTTCTGAGCTAAGCCCAGCCTGGTCTGGAAGAGTTGGGGGCAGAGATGTCTTCATGAGGTGGAGAGGCTGGGCTGGGTGACCTCGAAGGTCCCTCCAACGACAAGACCAGATGACAGATATACTACTTGAGCATTGCTTTTCCATGCCCACCCCATCCCCCAACCAGTTCTGCCCAGTGGCTCCTGGTTACACCAACAGTCAGGTCTTTTGTTCTATGTTTGGGGACCCTCTGGACTTCACTGGTGAGCCCCCCCATGGCCAACCCTCCAGAGGAGCACTGGCCAGTACAACAGCCAAACCCCTTTCTCTGTCCCCCTCCTTCCCTCCCTCCCAAGGCTAAAAAGCTGCTACTCCGTGGCTCACATACTGCCTGAAGTTGAAGAGTGGAGTAGTGACCCAGCCCAGGGCTTCGGGCACCCGTCGCTGCTTGTTGGTCTCTGAGGAGCTCCCAGGTGGGGGGATGGGCAGAGCATAGAGAGTGACACACAGCAGGGTCTCCCGAGGCACCCGGTTCAACTGCACCGGGAAGCAGATCCTACAGAGAACAGGAAACCAAATAGGGAGGGGCTGCCTCTGTGGCTTCAAGGGCCAGGTGGCCAGCCCAGGAAGTCAAGCTGAGGCTGGGGGTTCAGTCTCCCACTTAGGATGTCAGACGCGCACCCTGGGGAAGCCTTTCTGCAGAACCAGGACAGCTTCCCAATGAAGCAAAGCCTCCGTGGATGCTCCCAGAAGCACAGTATGGTGTCCTTAGGGCCCTGCAGTTGAGTGAGGCAAACAGCCTTGATTTTGAGGCTACCTATGGTGCCTGGACAGAACCCACGTCGCCAGAGCCATCTCAAGAGTTCAGCTGTCTACACATCCCAAACTGTGAGCCATGCTCTTGTCCTTTTAGGATTTCTGCAGTGTCACCCAAGTTGTTCCTTTTGTCCTCCTTTTCCATTTGACAGTCCCCATCCCTTCCCTACTTTCCCTTGCTGAGAGCCAACAGGAAGAAGCACTGTGTTCTCTGGGCTTGGTTCACCCTCCCCCACAGCCCTCCCACCTGTCCTCATACAAGTCCCCTCCTCCTACCACAGGGGCACCCCCATACATATTCAAAGCCAAAGCGATGAAGAGAAGGGGGCTTTTCCAAGTTCCCAGGTGATGAGAAAGCTAATTGGCAGGGCCCAGAGAACTGAGACACACAAGACCACCACTACCCAAACCCAGATGTTTTCTCTAGGGCTCCTCTGCCTGAACCACACCCAGCCACACCCTCCAAGTTCAAGATAAGGAACTGCTGGGTGGGGTGAGGAAGAGAGGGGAGGGGAGCTGTGGAAAAAGAGGGAGGACCCACATTACCTTCTGGGAAAGCTGTCCCTGGGCCAAAGTCCATACTGTCACACCCTCCTGGTCAGCCCAGGGCCCAGCAGCTTCTATATCAGAGGGCACAGAGGCAGGGCAGCCACCCCCAAGGCTAGCAGTTTCCTGATAAAGCAGCCTCCCTCCTCTGCCACCCCTCACTTCTCCAGGGGAGTCTCCCCCTAAGTGTGGCACTCACTCCTGCCTGCCAAAGACTGGCAGAGCCCTGCTCTGTCCCAGATGCCTCTACCCTGGGCGGGGGGGGGGGGAAACACAGCTATAATTAGGGCCCCTCCAGCAGCCAGCAGACATGCCAGGCTGGAGCTTAGCTAGGGGTGACAAGGCACGGCTGCTGGGCCTATTTTGAGAGTGAGCTGATCTCTGTACTGCTACAGTGGGACAGAGAATCAGCTGACCACATAGCAAGGGTGAGAGGGAGCTGGTCCTGAGCCTTCTTTTCACCCAAGGAAGAAGCTTCTAGCTCCATGTCTTAAGGAAAAGGGAGTGAGGAGCTTTCTCACTGAAACCAGAACCCCTAAAACCAGTCAAGGCCCTTTTCTCCTTAGTCCTTGAGTTTATCTGGTATTCCAAAACCTCTCCCACGGACCTTTACACGGGGTCAGTTACGATAACCACAATGTTGGCTGCAACCCTGAACCTCCTTGCTGCCTGAAAAACCCCTCCTTTCCTACGACCCATGTAACAACATCACATCCAGGAAGGATTCCTGGTACCACCACTTACAACCCTGGGCAACCTAATTCATATCTCTGTGCCTCAGTTTTTCATTCAGGAAAAGGGAAACACATCTTCGCTTTGCTATGTAACTGCACTGAAACTGGGCTATACAGACAGTATTTTCATATACAAGCATCCCATGTATTAGCTACTTTGTCAGTCACCTGGAACAGAGAAACAGGAACTAAGAGGCCACCCGGCTAAGATAAAGAAAGCATTTATCATATGCTAGAGCACCATGCCAACTATTTTATTTACAGTGTCCTAACTGCTTCTCAAACAATTCTACCGGGTAGGCCCTATTCTCACCTCCATTCTAGGTTGAATGACCTGTCAAAGGTTGCACCCACAGTAAGGAGAGGACGACTGGCCCAAAGCCTGTGCTCTGAACCCTACACTGCCATGCCTTCCCCTAAGATACCTTGATCTTGACCACGAAGGGCCAAGAGGTCTCATTTGGGGCATCTGGATGGACAGTGCAAAATGGTGCCCTCCGCAAGGCTCTAGGCAGGAAACCAGCCCTTTGGGATTCAAGGTAGAGATCTCAGACAGAGAGCAGAATGAGACCCATAGAGCAGGCTGGGCTGCTTCTGTGCCTCTGCTAGGTAAAGGACCTAAGGCCAGTTTGGGAGGAGGGGATCCTCTTGGGCCAGAACACCGTATAGCACTCCTTCCCTTGACAGGAGCAGTAAATGATGCCAGAGAATTCCAAGGGAATGGTGAAACTCAGGGGCCATTTAATGCAGATATCCTCCATCTGCAAGAAGTTTCTCCTGTCCTGGCAGTTATTTGCTTAAGGACCTTTATGTACACTTTTATTGCTCTAGGAATTACCAACACGTGAAGGACAGGAGGAAGTCTTTCCAGCTGTCCTCCTGTAGAATGACCTGCCCCTTCCAGCATTTCCACAGAGTCTTTGTCTACCTATTTTGGAATCCTCAGCTCTCCTCAGTCTCTTTTATCTGCACTCCAAACACTTAAGTTTCAGGGCTGCTCTGCAAAGGAGGACCCAGATATGGTCGGTGTGGGGAAGTAGGGTGGGGGCAGCAGACAAAGGCTTTTCTGAGCGTCTGGAGGGATGCTAGAGTGAAGTGCAGACAAGGCACAGGGCAAGCGAACACCTGCAATGACTCCCTTCAGGGTACCCTCTCCTCCATTTTCTTCCCATGTTGCTTGGCTGATGCCTACCTTCCCAATACTAAATTATAGTTAGCAGATGGTGATTAACACTCTCTTGTGCTTCTGGTTTCATATTTATATTTATAACCTGCCTATTTCCATTTCAGTGCCACAACTGCCTCTAAGCTAAACAAGTGTTCCCATTTCTTAGTATGAGAGAATAAGGCACAGAGAGAAAAGAGACAAAGTAGAATTAGAGACAGAACTAGAAATAGAGCCTTCCTTCTATGGCTCCAAGCCCATTATTCTTTCCTCTAGACAACCCTCTCTTCTCTTTCTGTAAGGGGCGAAGCCCAATCTCCTCTCCCTAGTCTAAAGAAATTTTGTGAAGAAGAGAGAGAATGAGAATCCCTCAGACCTGTTAAACTCTTTAAGGAAGTCAAGATCAAAACAATAAAGTATCATTAAAATTAATGACTACGCGACCCGGAACAGTCACTGCACTCCAGTCTGGGTGACAAAGTGAGACTCCAACTCAAATTAAAAAAAAAATTAATGACTAATGCTTATATGGTCTTTTATGACTTACAAAGAGCCTTTCTGGATACTTCTCATTGGATCCTTAAGACAACTTGAGAGGTAGGAATTATACCTGCTCTCATTTAAGTAAGAGTCAGGGAAGTAGAGACTCAAGAGGTTGAATGACTTGTCTGGTTAAGGTTAGCAAGGGAGCTGGATTTCATTCCTAGTCCTGGTCTGATTATCTGGCCCCGCGTGCATTCACCAGAATGAGTAGGCCTACATGGTCTGGGCACTGGAGCCTGGGGGATGGGCTTACTGCTGGTCCCAGATGATGAGGTGGAAGAGGTACTTGGAGAAGTGGGCTCTTCGGGTCTGCAGGGGACTGCACAGCTCCTTGCCACCGTGGATGAGGGAGCAAGAGAGGTAGAAATTTTCATAGCTACAAAAGAAAGGGAGCAGATCAGGACACACAGCTCCCCAAACCGATCTCAGTCATGCAAACCCGTGAAACCCTTTAAAGCCAAACTCCCATTTCCCCTGGTAAAACTCCTTTGTCTCTGGGGACTATAACATGGGATCCCAACTGGATTCAAGGAAGTGTGCTCAGGCAGAAACAGGACGTAACAACTCAATCCGGATCCCCCTGCCCAGTTTTAGACTCCATGCTGAGCCTTGTGGTTTTTCTTCCTTTAATGAGAACCGGCCAGCTTTCTGGCCTCCCTCTTATAGAAAGCTTCAGTCCGTGTGTGTGTGTGTGTGTGTGTGTGTGTGTGTGTGTGTGTGTGTGTGTGTGTGTGTGTGTACGCATGTGCAATCGAGAAGGGTGGGGGAGGAGGACAACATATGCCGACATGAATGCCAACACATAGGGGTCCCTGTGGCTCATGACAGGTGCCTGACAGAAGAGGTCAGAGAAGGCCCCGGTTTCCCAGGCTGCCTCCTTTGTTCTCCACCAATCGCCCAGAGGAATACATTAAGTGAAGAACAAAGAGACGGGGAAGGGAAGGGGGGGATCCCCAGGCAGGGGCGGGGAGAAGGCGGGTGCCAGTGCCTATTCCCTGAGTCCTTGGATGCTAGGGACGGCAGAGGAGTTGAGGATTACCAAATGAGCATCTTCCTCCACCATCCCCCACAGGCCTAGGGAACCCCAGACAAAGGGTCATCCCCTACCTCCCCACCCCCTCTCATTGGCCATGGGGCATGCACTCTATCTGGGAACAAGCCATCTGTCGCTGCCATGTCTCTTTCAGCTGGCCTTGGATCTAGAGGGGGCAGGGATGCTGATGGAAGCAGCACTGAGAGGGAATAATAGGTTCTTCTCCATCTCCTAGGGAACCTTCTCTCTCCTCCT
Source organism: Cephalopachus bancanus (assembly GCA_027257055.1). Lineage (NCBI taxonomy): Eukaryota > Metazoa > Chordata > Mammalia > Primates > Tarsiidae > Cephalopachus > Cephalopachus bancanus. Next base: position 682,742 of record JAPVLO010000569.1, on the reverse strand, counting down.
CTGGGATGTCCTCTCCTCCTCTCTCAGGCACTCAGCTTACCCACTCAGCTCCAGTATACCACAATGCCACACATCCTAAGACTTAAGACAGTGGGGTCACATCCAGATGGGGAGAAACCATTCATAGTCAAATTCAGATCACACCCAAAGGCTACTCAGCCCTGAGCTTACCTGGTAGCCCAGATGATGGGGATGCGGTGGGTAGCATAGACGGTGAAGGCCAGGGCCCCAGAGAAATGGCAGGCCTCCTGCACCAGGTCATGCTTGCGGCTCCCAGGCACTGCTGTCTGAAAGTCTGCGTTGAATGTGTTACAGTACAGTTCCACCAGGTCCAAGATGGCAGCGGTTAGGGCTTCCACAACCTTCTCTGTGAAGGGAAGGGGTCAGAAGGGAAATTCATGCCTCCTCACAGGCCCCACCTTGTTGCCATGGTACTGGCTAAAAATAGGATGGCCTAGGATAGTTGGCTCCAAATTCCAGACAGTTTCTAATAGTCATGACAAAGTTCACCCATCTGTATAGTGAAATGAGAAAAAAGCAGAAGCATGTCATGAGCTTTTCATAAAATGACAGTTATTCAATTTTTGGAGTTTTGAGTTTTTTTAAGTCAGGGTCTCACTCTGTTGCCCACGCTGGAGTGTAGTGACATGATCATGGCTCACTACAGTCTCGACCTGCTGGGCTCAGGCCATCCTTCCGCCTAAGCCTCCAAGTAGCTGGGACTACAGGTGTAGTCCAGGTGTGTGCCACCATACCCAGCTAACTTTAAAATTATTTTGTAGAGATGAGGTTTCACTATGTTGCTCAGACTGGTCTTGAACTCCTGGGCTCAAGCAATGCTCCCACCTTGGCCTCCCAAAGTACTGGTGGGATTACAGGCATGCACCACCGTGCCCAGCCGACAGTTCTTCAATTTTAAACATGGTCCTTATTTTTACACATTGCTGTTTACTATTAGAATTTCCTTTCTTTTAGGACATTTTAAGACCCACTCAGGTGGTAATAATAATTGTCAGCTGCTTCAAAAAAAGTAATTGTTTGGCAAAGTAAAAAGCTGGTAGTTCTCTATTGGTCCCCAAAGTACTTTTGGGGACATTTTTTTTTTTTAGTTGGATTCTCACTCTGTCACCCAGGCTGGAGTGCTGTGGCACACTCACGGTCACTGCAGTCTCAATCTGCTGGGTTCAGGCGATCCTCCTGCCTCAGCTTTCCAAGCAGCTGGAACCACAGTTATGCACCACCACACCTGGCTAATTTTTTTTTAACTTATTGTAGAGATGAGGTCTCACCAATTGCCCAGGCTGGTTTCGACCACCGGGCTCAGGTGGTCTTGGCAGGCAATCCTCTCAACTCCACCTCCCAAAATACTGGGGTTATACGCATAAGCCACCATGCCCAGCAGCTATGGGCCATTTTATAGGTCTATAAAATTCAAAAGGCTGGGAATCACTGCAAGAATCTCAGTGAGGCTTAAGGGTCTCAGTTTTAGGGCTTAACGTTCTGCTTGAAGGACTCAATGCTGAACTCTAGAGAAATTCAGTGACAAATTCTTTCTCACCCTCTCCCAATGCCCGCTGAGAGAATAACCACAACCTATCCAAGTGGGAGCCTTCCCATCTGGATGGCAGGGCTAGTGTGGCCTCACCACCCCACTCCCACAATTCTACCACCTCATCACCATCTCCCAGGGACACCAAAAGGAATGACTAGGAAAAATAATGAGAAAACACTTTGTGGAAAGAAATGTGCTCTCCAGCTGTGTCCACGCCTCATATAGGAACACACACACACACACACACACACACACACACACACACACACAGAGAGAGAGAGAGAGAGAGAGAGAGAGAGAGAGAGAGAGAGAGAGAGAGAACAGGCACACTCCAACACATAAATCAAGAGGGCTGGGGAGAAAAAGGAATCTGGGCAGAGACCCCAGTTTTCAGCTGCCCTGCCGGATACAGACGAAGAACAGTTCCCTTACCTCGATTTTCCCTCACAGCCAAGATGCTAGGATCCTGTTGGGGAAAAGAAGAGGGAGGGAGCTTTAGGGCCATAGCCTTTTTCGTCACAACTAGAAGACGGGCTTTTCGCAGCTGCACTCATCTGGACCAGACAGGGCTGAAATGTGAGGAACAGAGATTCCCCAGGGAGGATAAAGTAGGTTTGCACCAGATCTGTGTGATAGACAGGGTGAGCTGATGGAGGATAGAAATCATTGTGTCCACCCAGATGAGACATCTCAACTCTCAGACTGCTCTGCTGCAGATTACAGTGGCTCTGGTCCTGGTCTGTCTGCAGGGCACACAGCCCCCACTGTGGCATCCTGGAGCCCCTAGCTCTAGATTTTCCTCCTGGTTTGGTTTTGCACCCTGTCAGGCAATGCCTTGGCGACTGTACATAGAGCCTTTACTGGTCTAGGCTCCCGGCAGTTAGTCCTGGGGACAGACTCTAGTCTGCCTTCAACCTCAGGAAGAAGGTACACACTCGGCATTCATTTTGCCATTCATCCACTCTTGTGGTTGAACTGCTTAAACATAAAAGATGGAGACGGAGAGAAGAGCCTTTTTTAGTGGACACCCACTCACCCTAGCAGTGGGCAATTCAGTCCACTGTGAGCATTCTTTCTCTCCTTCCCCATGCTGGTGCCCAGGGGCCCTTTACCTTCTGAATTTTAGGCTGCATGCGGGAGGGGCAGGGAGGCAGCTGGTTGAGAGCGTTGGTGATCTCAGGGGTTTCCACTGCAGCCAGGGCGTTACAGATGGCCTTGACAGACTGGACCACCCTGTCAGCCTTCAGTGGGAAGTCCCCCTAGGGAAGGTGGCACAGTGAGGCTGCCAAGCTCTCTACTTATAATCTCAGTCTCCCACTCCCCTCTCCCCCAGTCTCTAAAGGAACGAGTCAAGAAGAGTCAAGGTTCATGACTCTCAGGGGTAACTGGGGAATCACGCTGTATTTCAAACACTCAGCAACAGCAAGTTATCTCTCCCACTGAATTAAATAGGCCATGCCTACACTCCCCGATCCTCTCAACCATTCTCTCTCTTATTCTCAGCCTCCCTCTGTTAGCTATAGTCTACCTATGCTACACAAATACTTACCCAGTCTCCTCCAGAGACCTGCAATTAAAAAAAAAATCAATCCATAGGGAATAGGAAGGAGATAAAAAGAGACCATGCTGAGGCCTCACTTTCCCACTCAAACTTATTTCTCATAACTTGCACCACAGAATTTCCAGACAGATCTTCTCTCAGTTCCATAGACATGCCACAGCCACACACTCCTCTGTTTTATGGCTCCCTCACCTATCCAGCCCTGTGTACCTATGGAAAGTTAAATCACAGGCCAGCTAAACTCCTATCCCCATCACAAAGCCTTCACAGGCCAATACCCCCCTCTAGCATGCTCCAGGAGCCCTTGACAAATTTATTTTCATCCTGTCTGCTAATAGCTTTATGGTATGAGTCCACTTTTCTAACAAGAACACAAGCTTCCCCAAGGCTAAGGCAATTCTTACACTTTCTACCCACAGCAACCACTAGCAGTAGGCCAGACTAGTTCAGAACAGGTGCTCAGAGAGGGCCCCCTCATCACACTAAGTGCTCAAGCAGAGGCTGCAAGAAAAGGGATTCTGACAGTGAGCAGAGGGCCAAAGCAGGCATTATGGTGAACCCCCCCAAAAGGGAAGAGTCTATGACTACTATTATCTGGACTAACAAGACAGGGATTTTTGAAGGTCACTGTCAGATTTTCTTTGTCTTCACAACATTTGGGGCAGTGCTGATTCTCATGGTTTGGGACTCCATGTGAGTCCAAGTGGGGAGAGCTCTGGTCCCTCCTTACATTTGAAACCATCTCCCTCCTGATGGTTTTCTACCTGTGACACCAGCACAGCAGAACCTCTCAAGCCAAAGGTTCCTGGCACTGTTCCTAGGATACATGCTCCAATGCACATCAAGTACAGCGGGCAGGGTGTGACAATTTTAGGTCCTTTAGCTCTGGAGACATCCTGCTCCAGAGACAGGGAACAACAGGGTACGGCATGGTTCCTGACCTGCTTCTTCTGCAGAGGAGCAGAGTCCCTGGCTACTGCTGGAGCCCAGCAGTCTTGGTCTGCCCATGAGCTAGGAGTGAAAAGAAGTGCTCTGCTGACAGATTTTCAGTGTCTACCCAGATCCCTCCTAGTGTGGCTGATCCCAGGGGAACTAGGGGAGAGGAGAGGAGGAACTTTTGGTAGCCAAGTCAGTCCCCAAACTTGTACTCACATCAGCCAGCAGGAAGGCATCCACCTCATTGTGGTAAGTGTCGAACAGAAGACTCAGGGCCTGCCTAGGGAGGTGGGGACCGGGAAAAGTCATAGGAGAGGACATGAGAGACCCAGTCCCCTGGGAAACCCATTTTCTCCCTCCCGCTCCTCTGCTCAGGAATCAGACTCTGATCTAAAGGAGTTCCACTCTTTCCATAAGTCCCAGAAGACGGAAGGAGGAAGAGTCCTTTTACTTCACCACTTCTCACCTGGAGAATGACAGCAAAGTACCAGAGGGAAGAGAAGAAACATGCCTTGGAGTAGGATCTTCCCCGAAAAGACTCACAGGTCCAAACCCCCAACACCTGCAGAATCTCTCAGCCCCAGCAGAAAGGCAAGTAAGCACATCTGTCAGGATCCCCTCAGAGGATGCCTCCTGTCTGGACCACATCCAAGATGGCACCTACTCTCACCTGCTGATGGTCTGCTTGACTGGCCTCTCCTGGAGATGGACGAGGTAGTTCAAGGTGGAGGGGCTTTGGTCATCATTCACCTGTGTGAGAAGTGCCCTATTCAGAAAGAGACAGTGCCCTTATCACAGCCCAGCACTCCTACCCCACCCCCACCTGATGTGTTCCATATCATCCTCTGCCCATTCCACCTCCCCAGTTCTGTGCAACCATCCGCCATCCCCAACACGAACCGTCCGGGCCAGGTCACTGTGTACAGCCTTCTGCTCCATCAGCTGTAGTCGAATGTCAATGTCAAACTTGCGGCAGTATTGGATGTACTCATGGCTGCCCAAGGCATGCTTGCTAGTGGGGTAAGGGGACAAGACCATTAGCATCCTGGGCACCCAGTGAAAAGGGAGATGCAGACTCTAGCCTTGGGGAGATGCAGAGTCTAGCCTTGGGGAGAGAAAAACAGGAAGAAGGTGGAGGTGAGGGCATAGTACCCATACTGTACCCTCTACCTTGCCTCCTGGAAAATGTCATGGTAGAGCTTGTGGGAAGAAACGGAGACCTGTCTAAGCAAAAGCAACCTAATACACGTGACCCTTCGTCTATACAAATATTGACTCTCCTAAGTATTTACTACCTGTGTTGTTATTACTGGTTTACTTCAGGGACAGGAACTGTTGGAAATAATGGGGGAAGAGAGAGATGTCGCAGAGGGCAGTTGTTTAAGCCCCATTCTCTTGGCTTTGGCATAGGGGACAACCGGGAGGAGACCTGTTGAGAGTCAACCTATGCTCAGGGAGCTCAGTGAGTGACACCCTCTTCCCATGTCACCAACTAGGGTGCTAGAGGCCAAACAGAGCAATACCCTTCAAGGTCCCAGATCTGTTATCCTCCTCTAAGTTCTATCTTCCCTCTGTGAGTCCTGCTACCTCAATGTAAATAACCACACAGATTTCTACAAACATCCTGAAAAACACCCACCTGCATGCCATTCCCACTGCTCAAGAACCCAAACTAAGGACCCCCCGCCCCCCAGTTTCAGAAAAGGAGGCCTAGAGAGTCCTTCGGCAATGTAACCTTTTTCTTTCCCCCAAATCACACCTTCATCAGAAAGGAACCCCCAAAAGAAAGAGCAGAATGAGGACTACCTCCAGACCAGCACTGCAGGCCTGGGCCAGGTCCCAGCAGCTGGGTAACAGAAGCCAGAAAGGGACTTCCTCCCTCAGCAGGCCAGAAGAGGAGGGGCAAGGAGGGGAGCACTGGGAAGGGGTACGTGCAGAAGCCAGTGGAAGTTCAGGGCCCGAGGCTAGTCTAGGTCCAGTGAGGACTTAAGAGGCTTCTCCACATGCTGAAAGGGCCGGGTCTCTGACCTAGGCCCCGACCTGCTAAGACTGAAGTGCAGCCAAAACCCAGGGGTGGAGAGGCTGGGCTGTGGGGTTGGACCCGGTAGGAGGGCCCAGAAGGAAGGAAGAGTGTGGTGGGAGGTGAGGGGGGGTGGCAGGAAACCCAACCCTCCCTCGGGACTGTCTTAAGGTTCTTATCTGAGAGCTGCCTGCATCCTGGACCAACACTCCCCTCAATATCAGCCCCTCCTACAGGCAGGGGTAGGAAATCTGCAGGCTTCCTTGGAAACTAGCAGTTTTCTGGAATCCCCCGAGGGTCCTTTCCACTCCACCCAAGGGCAGTTATCATGTATCAGGGGGCTGGGCTGGGAACTGGCATTGTGCTTTTCTATTAGGTGACAGGGAGCCTCCTGGACTTCCTCTGTGCATTCAAGTCTGGGTGGGAGGGGCATGACTCAGGGACCACTGACCCTGGCCTCCTCACTGGTAATACCCCACCTGGGTCTCAGCAGGAAGGCAGAACCTGACAGCTTCTACTGCCTCTGGACTCAGAGGCTCCAGGATTAGGGGTGCTACGAGGGAAATGGCAGTATCATTCAGAGCCCCCATGACTCCTCTCTGGTGTGGTTGATCCTTCCCTGCCAGTATTTACTGATTGCTCATTGAGTCATTCTCACATTTAACCCTCGCCACATCTTAACAGAGGACACTGCGGGTCAGGCTTCAAGACTAGGAAGTAACAAGCCAGAACTCAAACACACGTCATGCTGTGACCAGGAGCGCCAACTCACTCCCTACTCCCCTGTTCTTTTCTAACAGTGGCAGGCAGCCTGGGGCTTTCTCGGCCAGAAGACCCTGAGCCTAGGACAACTATTCCTCTCAGGGAAAATGTGTACACAAGCAAGTCTGAATGGTGGAGCACGTTTGAATGAGGCCCCTGGCGTTGGGCCATGCTCCTTTCCTTTCCCTCAGCTTCCAGATGAGGAGGCAGAGGCCACAAAGGGCCCCCACAATATCCCTAAAGCTGAAGAAATTGCCAAGAAACAAATCTTCAGTCCTAACTTCCAGTCCTCTGCTCTAGCCACAGATCAACCATTCTTGCGTCTAGACCTGGATGTAAGAGAGGAAAAAAGGCAAGTGGTGGCACTGTCCTTAAGAGTGAGACACAGGCCTCTCCTTTCCCCATTCCCAAGACCTGCTTCCTCCAAGCAGCCAGAACTATGGACAATAGTCACTCTGAAGCTTGCGAGAGAAAAGCTCTTCTCCTTATCTGTTTACTGCTACACAGCTGTACCCCAAGGAATGGTAATCTCACCCCTCCTTCCCCTCCACCCCAGTCCTCCAGAGCCCCAGGGTAGTGGAAATGGGGTTGCCTTGGCTGGCCCACATCAGACTTTCCAGGGAGGCTGTTTTCTACAGAGGGCATTGGATGGAAGAGCTGGAGGCAAGCCTTAGGGAGGAGGATAACTGGCTGCACAGGCCAGCAGGGAAAAGGCATGTTTGGCAGGGGGCAGGGAAAGAGAGTAATTGTAATTTCTCTCCTAGGCTCCACAAGGGCACTTAAGCCCAGTTTTCCTTCTGTCACCAGCCACAGAGATGCCACATATCATCTAGAGCAGGGGATATAACCCTACACGATCCCCCACCCCACCCCTGCCTCCATATCTACACATCTCTCCAAAAACAGAAGCCTGTGAGCAGAAATGACCTAGTCTTTGCCTAATTCCAGCTCCAAGCTCTTTCCGCAGCAGATTTGGCTCAGGAAGTCAGTCAGCTCTGCTGGAAGACAGCACTCCTGGGGAAAGTGCTACGTGGCTGAGAGTATACCCAGAAAGCAGGAGTCCTAACTGTGGGATTGGAGCAGGGCTACCAGCCCGGAGCCCAGCACCACTCCCAGGAAGCTCCCTCACAATACTACTACCCCAAAGGCAGGGGCCGCCTCCCACCCTGCTTGTCCCCACCAGTTCACTCACTTCTGCAGGAACTCCTCCAGCCCACAGGGCTTTAGCACAAAGTCACCCACGTCCACACTCCTCAGGTCATCATGGGTGTAGCACAGGGTCTGGTAGATTAGCAGATCTACAGGGGAGGAACCTGTGAGGGGTGAGGTCGGCATGTGGGGGGAGAGCAAGGACGGTGGGTGCTGAGGCAGGCGGGGCTCAGTCTCCCCACCCTGATCCCATATCCCCAGTTGAGTATTCTCCAGCACCATCAGCAGCCAGAAAAAGCAGGCAAACAGTTTGGGTTAGGGGAAGCGACGGTGGATGAGAAAGCTGGCCCTACAGTCAGTCCCTCAGAGGAGCTTCCCCACTGCCTTTCATCTGGGCCACACGGTGAGGTGGGAATTCCACAGTCCAAGACACAATCATCCCCACCCGACCTCGAGGGATGCTCACACCCCCTCACACTGCCACTAACTTACAGTTGCAGGTAAAAGTGAGTGGCTCTCGAAGGCTATCACACAACACGGTCACCTTCAGGTTGACCTCATCCCCAAGGTGCTCTGGGCTAGGGGTGACAGCACTCCAGACATATCCGGTGAGTGAGTAGTCTTGGATGTCAGAGCCAGATCGAAGGCTGTAAAGAAAGAAAGGAAAAAAGACCCTCGCTGGGCCTTCAGAAGAAGCCTGCTGGAACCCTCACACCTTGAGACTTCAGGATCCCTCCCTCTGTCTCCACTTGTCCAGCCTTGCAGGTTTGTAGGCCAGGATGGGGACAGTGGGGAAGTAGCTCTGAGAAACCATGTCCTATAGTTGCAAAATGTTTCCCACAGTTGAACAGTAGGGAGAATTCTAAAATGACAAAGCTTTCCATGCTAAGTTTAATGGAAAAATTTTATGAATCCATTTCCTTTCTCATTGAGTTCCAGCGAACACTCTTATCTCCAGCTGGGATGTATTAACTCCTAAGGGCAAGGGCAACTGAGGGTCAGAGCCTAAAGTAACCAGGATAATTTGTTCAATCAAGAATTTTTGGGGGGTTAAATTTTGTTTAAAATGTGAAGCTTCTACGATTTCAAAAAACCTGCAGACACTTGTTGTAAGAAGCATCCTATGAATTGAGGTTTATTTAATATGGCACTTCTTCCTTCCTAAAGAAAGTTTGGAAATGGGTAGCCCTCCTCCCCAGTCCCCCTCCCAAATCCCCCGCCCACCCCCCCAAAATCCCCTGCCCCATCCTTTAACTCTTACATATCCAGCATGTGGCAAAACGCAGCAACTTCCTCATCTCTTTCCTCTGAGACCTCAAACAACTCATGGCCATTGGCGACGGTGTGGGGCCGGGAGCCCACCTTTAAGAGAAGAGCAGCTGACCTCAGTGCCTTTTCCCTTGAGGCACCCTCTCCCTATAAGGCACTTCCAGATCTAAACTCTTAAATTCTAGGTGCAAACACTCTCTAGTCTCTCAACACTCAATGCAAGGAGCTCAAGAAAATATGAGATATCCAGGAGTACTTCTATCTGCTGTCCTAAGAGACCAAGAACCGAGTTGAAAAAGGAGTTGAAGCTCTGGCTGAATACGGAAGCCGGGGTGGGATGGACAAGAGGGGAAAGAGTCTGATAAGCTCAAGCAGCCAGTTGGGCAGCACACAGTGTTGCTGGGTGGTCCTGAGGGCAAGGGCTTCCCGGGGAATGCTCCCAGAAGCCTGACAGGGAGCTGAGCAGGCAGCTGTTTTTCCCAGTCCTTTCACTGAAGCTAGGGCATGTGGGCTGCACAAATGCATTGTCCCTAGGAAAGTTTCTGGCCCTAGGCAAAAGCCTCAACATCCACAACAAGCCACTGAGACCCAAAGCAGAGACAGAGCAAGAGCCCTTAAAGGGAGGAGATGATTCAGACACACGTGCCTTCTCGGTAGATGCTATTTGAGGAAGAAAGTGTCAAAGCAGTGGTCTGGGCAGGAGAGAACCTGGTAGAAGGCTGGGCTCCTCCTAGTTTCCATGTCTGCTGGCTCTGAATGGCTGGAATGTTGGGGGTCCTGCAATGACCCACTTCCTCTCCCAGAACATGTGTGTGGTGGTAGGATTCTCAGACAAGGTCCTACACCGACTCCCATCCCAGAGCAGCTTTCAATCACCCAGGAGGGGTCCTAAAGAAACTCTCAAATAAGTCCAGCAGCCTAGCCCTAGGCAGAAGGAAGTAAGGTGTTGGGGAGCTGGTGCATAACAGGTTTCTGCCTGACAGGCTTGCCCAGGGTGGTAGGGAGGCCACACTGGGGAGCGAAGCTTCGGCTCCGATGGAGTCTCAGCCTGTATGTGGTTCCAATAGCTGTTTGGGGTGGGGGATGGGGGAAAGAAGTCTAACACCCTAGCCTGTGAACATCTCAGTGCCTCCCATCTCTCATGCTACCCACTGGCTACTCTCATGTCTTCCCTGCCCCTCGGGGCAGATGGCAGCAACTGAGCTCCTCATTTGAATATCCAGACTGCTTCCTCTGGGTGACCCTCTCTTGTTAACCTTGCTCCCCCTGGGTGCGCCTGGGCAGTGGGGGCGGGAGTGCACAGAGGGGAGGGCAGCAGTGGGAACAGTTGGCATGTGAGGCCCTGGTTCTGCCAAGTTCGTGCCTGTGTCCCAGTCAAAACAATAATACCACTGTCAGCAATTAACCCATGAGAGAGGGGGAAAGAGAGAGAGCGAGAATGAGAGATGAGAGGGAGGGAGGAGAAGGCGGTGGGTGGGGAGAACAGAGTGGCTACTGAAGGCCATTTTTATGCCCTTTCAGTACCACTCACTGGCACCGTAAGAAAACAAAAGCCACTTACGTTTGCCCGGCTGGCAGGCCCTGGTGGCATCACCCGATGCTGGCTGAGGGAGTCTGCCGGGCAGAGGCTGGCAGCGGGGGTACCAGGCTGGCATTTGGAGCCAGCCATTTCCAGAGCTGACTCTGCAGGCCTGGGATAAGGAGGGTCTCTCCGGCTGGAAGCCCGGCGAAGGCGGGGTGGTGGTATAGGCCGAGGGGTCGAGGGGTATGCTCTCCCAGTGGGCTGAGCCCCTGTACCAAGCTGAGAGGGGGAGGACCAAGGCCGCATTTCCTCACACAAACTAGGAGGAGCTTTTTGCTTTGCGTTTGCTCTTCAAGGAGACTCTGGACCAAGCTCACTCTCAGAACTCTGATGACCCACAGGATGGGGATAGGGTGAGGAGGGGGGGAGGCAGGAGAGAGAGGGAGTGACAGAGGTGACCACCTACCAGGGTGTCCTGACTCAGTGAGCAGGCCCAGCTCTGCGCGAGAAACTCAGAGCTGGGAACAGGAATCTCCCAGTCCCTATAAATAGCGGGAATAGCCCCACCTCTCAGAGCAGGGCCTTTAAAAAGCCCTGAGCACTAGGGATGTGGCCTCTCCCAGGAGCTGATTCTGCTTTGGGGGGACTCTCTTAGCTGAAGCAGAGGAAGGAAGGACTGTGTAGCTCTTCAGAGCTAGGAAGGATCCCAGAGGCTAGACGCCAGGTGGGAAAGCCCCAGTGCCCCTTAAACAATAGCTAAAGAGGAAACTGGGATGAAGTGAAGTGGAATGCTAAGTTGTGACAGAAATCATCGGCCACAGGGGTGCCTCTTGCCTCCTTATGGCCAGGGTTTCAAAGAGCCAAGGGCGAAACACAAAGCAGCCTTCAGGTCCCACCCATGAGATGCTACTGACACTTCTATAAACAAGAAAAAAGATCAAAGTTGTCCTGAAACCCACCCAGGACTTCAGAGTAGATACTTTGCTATTTTACTATATACTGATAAAAGCAAAATTATTATTTGTCATAGTGCTTATTTTCTGTAAATATTTTCATTGTGAAAAGACAGTGGTTCGAGATGGACAGTGGTGAAGTTTTCACAACAATGTGAATGTACTTAATGCCACTGAACTGCACACTTAAAAATGGTTAAGGGCTGGGCATGGTGGCTCATGCCTATAATCCCAGCACTTTGGGAGGCCGAGATGGGAGGACTGCCTGAGCCCACGGGTTCGAGACCAGTCTGGGCAACTTGGCAAGACCTCATCTCTACAATAAATCAAAAAATTAGCCAGGTGTGGTGGCACACGCCTATAGTCTCAGCTACTTGGAAGGCTGAGGTGGAAGGATTGCCTGAGCCCAGCAGGTCGAGGCTGCGGTGGCTGTGAGTGTGCCACTACATCCCAGCCTGGGCAACAGAGTGAGACTTTGACCAAAAAATTAAAAAAAGGTTAAGATGGTAAATTTTATATCTATCTTATCACAATAAAAAACAGCGGGAGAGAGAAAGAAAGGGAGAGAGTAAGGGAGGGGCTTAGGAACAAGAGAGGCCAGGGTTGAATGCTAACTCACCATCTCTCCATTTCGGCTGTGTGGCTTTGGACTATCAGGAAGGGTTGTTGTGGAGATTTGGGCCAGGGTCTGGTATTCAGTGGGCACTAAACAAGCGGTTACTATTGTGAATGATCTTTACCCCCACATAGTGCTTTTGGCAGAGCAGGGCCTCAGCAAGCGGAAGCAACTCACTTCAGTTCACAGGGCTATTCAGCCAGAGTCAATCACGAATTCCTAAACTCCTAATTCAGTCCTTACATCAGGAGTCGGTCCACACACTAGGAACCAGGGTCCCCAAACACCTGCTCCTAGAACGGCCGTTTGGGTCAACATATATAAAACTTGGTCCTGGAAAAGAAGCCCTACCTCTACTGTTGTGTCCCCCGCCCCCACCACCATCAAGCTCCCCTGCCAGGGCTAAAGTCTTAATGGCAGAAGAAGAGAGAAGGAGAGAACTAAAGAGGTGACATGTAGTACAGATTTGGATTTGCAACTGCAAAGAAGAAAGAGGAACAGTTCTTGTTTCTAAAGAACACAGGGAAAGAAAGACAAAAGAAACACAATAAGGTCCTCACTGGAGCCGCAGAAATCCGGCGGTTCTTGCCAGGTGTCGCGTTCTTTCGGTTGGCATAGCGGGAGGCATAGGTGCGGGGGGGCACTTGAGGGGGCATGGTCTTGCTCCGAGCTACGGGCTTTCCAGAGGTGTCCTTGCCGAAGTCTAGGGGCCCTCGGCCCTCCTTCCAGCCCCTGGTGGCATCTCGCAACATCTCCGCATCGTAGGTTGACTTCAAGTTGAGCCTTGTAATCGCATCATTGATTCCATCATAGTCCACAGACCCCAGTAGGCGCCCCTGACCCCCACCTCCTGGCGAGTCTTCCTCTTCCAGGATCCCATGCCCTAGCAGTTTGCCTGGCTGTTGTTCAACCAAAGGAAAAGTGTTAATGTCATTGGGCTGGGAGATCTTAGAGGATGAGGGGGACCCCTTTCTGGGAGGCAGGGGAGGAGTGTCCCAGATAGAGACTCGGGGAGGCAGAGGAGGTGGGGACAGTTTCTTGCAAGAACTATCTGTGTCCCCTGGCCCTGGGGATAAAGAGAGGCCCCCATCTGAACCATCAAAAATGTAGAGATAGTCTCCAGACAGGGAGCCTTTGGGCCAGGGATCCGGGCCAGGCTGGGGCCCCTGGGAGGTAGAGTGGTTGGGTGGCTCTTCCTGTGGTGACATCGAGTTGTAGTTGAGGGTAGGATCAGAGCCAGAGAGACCGCGTAACAGCTTGAGGTCGGCCCGCCTTCCTGCCGGTTTGCTGTAGAAGTCTAAGACAGGCTCATCCCAGCTGATGAGAGAGGGGTCTGTGTTCTGCTTGGCTCTGCTCTCCTCCTTGTCGTGCCGGAGCCGGGACAGAGCATCATACTCCATCTGCAGGGCTTCGGCCATTGCCAGCTCTTTGCGGCTGATACCCACAGACTCCAGGGACTTCCAGTGTTCCCCATTGCCCTGAGTCGAAGACATGGTGAGGATAGGGGACACAGGAGACAAGGAAGTCTTCTACTTCCTGCCAATGTCAGGTCTGAAGGGTTGTGACATGGTGTTCGGGCACCTGCAGGTGAGGGGTAAAAACATCAGTCTTTTAGTCACAAAGCGAGATTTATTAATAATCCAATTTAGGTGGGCCAGAGTAAACGTGGGATACTCGAGTCCTACGGTAGACATATATTTGCCTTTTTTTTTTTAGTTAGAGTCTCACTCTGTTGCCCAGGCTGGAGTGCAGTGGCATGCTCATGGCCACTGCAGCCTCTATCTGCTGGACTCAGGTGATTCTTCTGCCTCAGCCAGTTTCAGGTGGAAAAAAAAACCAGAAAGATAGAGGAAAATAGAAATACCAAAACAAGTTTATCTATCTATTTCTTTATTATCTATTGCTTCTATCCACCCATCCACTTATCTACACGTCTCATCTCTGGACCTTAACTCCTATCCTCACATCTGTTACATGTGCCCCAAGGAGAATGAGAAGTACCCTCCGTCAGTCAAGGAGAAGAGATGGAAGCAAATGGTCTCCAGTCAGTTTAGAGCATTGCATTTCTCATGCACTGCTGTCAGGGAATGGTACAACCATTCTGGAAAAAAGTTAGGCAGCTTCTTTAAAAGGAAAACATATGTTAGGCGCGATAGCTCATGCTTGTAATCCCAGCACTTTGGGAGACAGAAGTGAGAGGATTGCCTGAGCCCCTGGATTCAAGACCAGCCTGGGCAACTTGGCAAGACCTCATCTCTACAATAAGTTGAAAAGTTAGCTGGGTATGGTGGCACGCACCTGTAGTTCCAGCTACTTGGAAGGCTGAGGCAGAAGGATCACCAGAGTCCAGCAGATAGAGGCTGCAGTGGCCATGAGCATGCCACTGAACTCCAGCCTGGGTAACAGAGTGAGACTCTAACTAAAAAAAAAAAAAAAAAAAAAAGTAGCTGGGCTCAGTGGCTCAGCCTGTAATCCCACACCTTTGGGAGGCTGAGGTGAGTGGACTGCCTGAGCCCACGGGTTCGAGACTCGCCTGGGCAACTTGGCGAGACCTCATCTCTACATAAATAAAAAATTAGCCAGCCGTGGTAGCACACGCCTGTAGTTCCAGCTACTTGGAAGGCTGAGCCGGAAGGATCACAGAGCCCAGCAGATTGAGGCTGCGGTGGCTGGGAGCGGCCACTGATTCCAGTCTGGGTGACAGAGTGAGACTCCAACTCAAAAAAAAAAAGGCAAATATATGCCTACCATAGGACTCGACTATCCCACGTTTACTCATCCAAGAAAAATGAAAGCATATATCCACATAAAGACTTGCACATGAATATTCACAGCAACTTCATTTGTAATATCTGGAAACAACTTAAAATGTTCATCAACAGTGAACAGATCTTTTAAAATGTGATGTCTATACAACTGGATACTACTCAGCAATGAAAAGGAACGAATTATTGACAAGTGCAATAACATGGATCAACTTCAAAACAGCTTGCTGAGTAAAAGACACCAAACAAAAGAGTATGGGTCTTATGATTCCACCTGTTTACAATTCTGGAAAGTGTAAATGATCTACAATGACAGAAAGTAGATTCGTGGTGACCTGGGTAAGGCGTGAAAAGAGGGTGGATTACAAAGGGGCATATAGAAACTTTGGGGGTGATGAATATGTTCATTCTTTTATTTTTTTGAGTTGGAGTCTCACTCCGTTGCCCAAGCTGGAGTGCAGTGGCACACTCACAGCCACCCCAGCGTCAACCTGCTGGGCTCCAGCGATCCTTCTACCTCAGCCTTCCAAGTATCCTGGAACTACAGGCACACGCTTACCATGCCCGGCTAATTTTTTAATTTATTGTAGAGGCGAGGTCTCACCAAGTTGCCCAGGCTGTTCTTAAACCCATGAGCTCAGGCAATTCCCTCACCTCGGCCTCCCAAAGTGCTGGGATTATAGGATTGAGCCACCATGCCCAGCCTGTTCATTATCTTGATTGTGGTAACGGCTCCACTGGTATCTGCACGTGTCAAAACTTATCAAATTGTATACTTTAAAGATATATAGTTTGTTATATATCAACTATACCTCAATAAAACTGTAAAAGTACAACAGAGTCCTGCTAAATAGACCTTATAATTATCTAGACTACACTAGAATCCTCCCAAAATACACCAATATGTACAATAAAGCAAAGCCTGTGAGCAGGTGAGACCCAGGTGCCTGATGGACCACAGGTGTGCCAAATTATTCCTCTCAGCCCTCAGGAAACCAGACAGGACTCCCAGGTCAGCTGCCTCTGACTGTAAGGAGTTCCCTCCACTTACTCCAGTGTTAATATCCTTTTCTCTAGAAGCCATGATGCCAAGAAAAACCAAAACAAAACTGAGAAGTGCTTTGCAAACAGTTGTAATGACAAAGCCACTCTGGCCCAGTTGTTCTTAATCCTGGTTGTACATTAGAAACCGTAGTTATTTTGGTCTTTGGGGGGGGGGTGTGTGTGTGTGTGTGTGTGTGTGTGTGTGTGTGTGTGTGTGTGTGTGTGTTAGAAAAACAAAATAAAGGTGAGCCTGCCATTAACTCTGCCTCCCTTCTTGGGCAATCTCATCTATTCTTGTTTCTTATTCACACTCTCAGCATGTTGAGGATTCCAAATGTGTACCTCTCCTTCAGGTTAATATGTCTCATATCTCAAACTCCAAATGCCCAAACAGAAGGATCATCTTTCCTGTCTACATCCTGCTCCTTGGTTCTGGTTCTTCACTGCACCAACCCAGTCCCCTAAGCTAGAAACCCACTAGGCATCTCCAATCAACAAGGTCAACCAACTTTTCCTTCTTAATACTCTCCAGAGCTAGTCCTTCCTTCTCTATAAGTCCTTATCTTCTCTTCAAGCCTCTATCTTATCTTACTTGTGACATTACAGTGGTCTTCTAATAGTTCTTCCTCCTACTAACCCTTGCCTCTTTCCGGCTTTCTCTACAGAGCAGTCTGAGAGCTCTCCGGGATCACCTCACTTCCTGCTTAAAGCCCTTCAGAGGCTCTCTATCTGATTCCTCCATCCCTTGCCCCCCTTTCTTTGCCATCTATAACCGTTCATTGCCCCATATCTGATTCCTCTGTTTTGGTTCAAGTTGTTCCTCCTCCTGGGTATGCCTGTATGACTAACCCTTCTGTGACTTTGCACAGACATCATGTTCTTTGGGAAGCCCTCTCTGAACCCCTATATTGGGGTCCTTCTTAATGTTCCTAATAGCAACCATATATATCTAAAACATAGACTTAAAATATTGTATCCAAAATTACATTCTTATGGAACTGTCACCCCCACTATGCGACTGAATTTCAAGTTCCAAGTTCACCTCATTTCCACTGAGCTTGAACAAAAATGTAAGGGCAGAGCTTTCTGGGGAGTGAGAATTTGTAAACAGGGAGATGGGTGATCAGGATGCAGGTGTGTATTTCCTTAACGTCCTTCATACACAGAACTGGGTTTCAAAACTAACCAGGCTAGGTTTGGCATCTGCAAGGCAGGTTTTATGGATGGCAGGAAAACCACACAGAGAGCCTTCCAGCTCTGGGATTCCTTGATTCAGATCTACTGATCCCCTTAAGTCAAATTTCTCAGAGGACTCCAATGTCAAAGGAAACAGAAGGAAAGGCCTGAGGGTGATCCAGGCAGGCCATGTTCCTCAGGCTCTTCCCAGATTGGAGTTCAGATGGAAGAAAGAGGAGCTACCCCTTTCTAACTGCCTGCCTCTGGGCCAGGACACCACTAGCCTGTCTCAGCCACACAGGGAAGGAAGCCCAGACTGCTGACAGATCTCATGCCCGGGCCACATGGGCAGCGGCTCCCTACAAAAGGTTCAGCATTCAGCTTACTCAGATACTGAAAGATCTCAGTACGGGAATAGGACAAAAGCACCCCCCGAAGGACAGGAGAGCCACCCCCAAGGTGAAGTGAAGGTTCAGAGGGTAGCAGCCAGGCAGAGAGGTGATCCAGAGAGGGAAAGGCGGGAACAACCAGTCCAACGACCTTGAGACTACAAGTTGGCTTCCTCTAAAAATTCAAGCCCCAGATTTCATTTTCCAGGGCTAGTGAATATGTACAAAGTATTTCAGGAATCAGGGTTTCGTGTTTCCTGCTTCCTCCCCTTTCCCAATTCAGTTCCCTCTCTGTCAGCCTCTGCTAGGGTGACACATTAGAAATCACTCTTGGCCGGGTGCGGTGGCTCACACTTATAATCCTAGCACTTCAGGAGGCCGAGGTGAGAGGGTTGCCTGAGCCCATGGGTTCGAGATCAGTCTGGGCAACTTGGCGCATCCTCATCTCTGTAATAAATAAAAAATTAGCCAGGCATGGCAGCGCGTGCCTGTAGTTCCAGCTACTTGGAAGGCTAAGGCGGAAGGATCACCTGAACCCAGCAAGTCAAGGCTGCAGTGGCCGTAAGCGTGCCACTGCACTCCAGCCTGGTCAACAGAGTGAGATTTCAACTCAAAAAAAATAAATAAATAAACAACTCGCTCTATTCCCTCAGTCTTCAAAGGCCACTAGGGATTCTGTAAGAAAAACAAATAGCCACATAGATCCCAGGAAAGAGGAAAGGTAGATCAGGGCCTGTGTCATTGCTAATCTGCAGTTCATCCAGAAAGAGATGGCTGGGGCCAGTCCCATTATGTCACACCGCTCAGGGGAGTGCTTGACCACAACAAAGCAAACCATGTGAATGGTGAACCTGGAGCTGTTCACATTGGTGTCCCTGGCTGCCTTCTCTCCTCATGTCTGTCTCTTAGAGAACAGACGGTAAAGTCTGTCTGCAAGGTATGTCTGCAAGGTCTGTCTTGGCCAATTTCCTCTCACCACCTGCATGCACTCATCGTGAACATGCCCCACATTTGCTCCCTCTCTTTCTCTGCTTAACCATTTAAAATAAGATGCAGCAGGGTGCAGTGGCTCACGCCTGTAATCCCAGCACTTTGGGAAGTGGAGGCGAGAGGATTGTTTGAGCCCATGTCTCTACAATAAATTTTTAAAACTAGCTGGAGGTCGGGCTCGGTGACTCAGCCTGTAATCCCAGCACTTTGGGAGGCCGAGGTGAGTGGATTGCCTGAGCCCACAGGTTCGAGACCCGCCCGGGCAACTTGGCAAGACCTCATCTCTACAATAAATAAAAAATTAGCCGGGCATGGTAGCGCGCGCCTGTAGTTCCGGTTACTTGGAAGGCTGAGGCGGAAGGATCGCCAGAGCCCAGCAGGTCAAGGCTGCGGTGGCCTGGAACTTGCCACTGCATTCCAGTCTGGGCGATGGAGTGAGACTCCAACTCAAAATAAATAAAAATAAATAAATAAATAAATAAAAATAAAAACTAGCTGGGAATGATGGCACACACCTGTAGTTTCAGCTACTTGGAAGGCTGAGGTGGAAGGATCACCTGAGCCTGGCAGGTTGAGGCTATGGTGGCCACGAATGTGCCACTGCACTCCAGTTTGGGCAACCAGAGTGAGACTCCGACTCAGAAAAAATAAAAAAATAAAATAAAATAAGATGCAAACACTTTGCCTCCCAAAACTTCAGCCTGAATCTCCTAAGAACAAGGATATTCTCCTATATAAACACAATGCCATTAGCACACCTGCAAAATTTGATGTTGACACAATAGTATCTAATATGCAGTCCACATTTTAATGGCTGCATTTGTCATCTGAGAAGTTTTTCAAACACACACATTCCCAGCCCCTCCCCTGGAGGTTCTGATTCAATAGGATGAGTCCCTGGACTCTGTATGCTTCAAAAAAGCTCCTCAGGTGATTTGGATGTGTAGCCAGGTTTGACCCTACAGACTAGGGTTTCAGAACTCTCAGGAAGACAAGGAGGAACTGGTCAAAGGGACTCCAGAAAGTAGTTGGCAGTCAGCTGATGGAGGAAGAAGACATGCTCATGGTCAAGTGTGTCAGCGCCAGGGTCAAAGCAGCACTAGGCACCCAATTCAGTCCACACAGCTGCCCACAGTGTCTGGGGGCTGACAGGGGAGGAAATGGGGTCAGGGCAGAACAACACAATGGTTCAGAATCAAGGAGTGGAGAGAAAGGAGATGGTACTCTCTCCTTTAGTCCTCTAGTCAGAGAGGAGGAACCCCAGGAGCTACCGCCAAAGCTGGTGGATAGAGAGGCATCCTGCTGCCTTGCTGGAGGGCTATCAGAGTTGTCCTTCTTGGTACCAGAAGAATCCGAAGGGGTCTAGATCATCTCCTCCCCACATCCTGAGCCTCATAATTGGATCCCAAAGGGTGCTGAGTACCAGCCATGTGACATGTCAGGCACATATATCGCTAAAAACAAGAAGTATTAATTCCAGGGAGCTTATATTATAGTCTAGCAAAAATGAAAGACACATGCATGAATAATTCAAACCCCCCTTGGGTATAACACAGGGAGGCACTGTATGTCTTGGATCATCTTCAGTGGGCAGGGAAAATGGAGAGCTCTCAAGCAAAGTGGTGAAAAATATGCAGGGCCTCAAGCTCCCAGTCTTGGGCATTCCGACTTTTAGGAGTTTTTACTAAGGGAAGACACTCATTTCTAGAACTGCTCTAGGAAGGAACCCTCAGCACCTCCACTCAGGGAAGACAGGGTCAGGGGGTTGGAGGCCATAAAGACTTAAATACTTTGGCGCCCAGATTTTTCTCTTCAGAGGATCTTTGCCTCTGTCCACCCCCCAACACCCATACCATAGATCCCACTGGCTTTGCAGCCAGGGACCCATGCCCCAGATCTCACTCTACTCCCCTGCTTCCAACTCTGCCTGCCCCTGCCACAGCCGGGTTCTAAGCAGGGAACATCAATACACCTGCCAGGAATCCGACTCCTCCAGCAGGAAAGTCTATCAAGATCAAGTAGGCCAGCTCCCCATCTCCAACAGATGTGCAAGGGATTCCCTGCTTCCTTATTTAAAACCCACAGGTTTTACACAGCCCTGTAAGCTTCTTTGATGTCAGGTGTATTACTGAGTCATATGTGCCAACAAGCTCTTTCTTTTATCTGGCCTGTGTTCCCTCTGTGTGGCTTTCATTCAGTTTCACATGTGAGGAAACAAAATAACTGTTTGCGTTTTCTTCCCACTCATACATCCCCTCTCCAGCGTCCTCTTAGCCAAATTAAAGCATCCCCACGTGGTTCAGCATTCCCTACCAGAACTTGCTCTTCATCCCTCTACTCCCTGGGTGTTGTACCATGGACTCTCCGTTAATCTGAAGCCAAAGAGTCTCACGTAAGTCTTTCTGGGTCCTAGACAAGCAGACTGACAGGTGCTAGGAGCCTATGGGATGTGGTTAGATAGAGTCAGGTTTGCATGCACTGTTAACTTCAACTTGAAGCCTTGGAGTACCCGATTCTAGCTCAGAAACTGCTTGGTCAGTTATTCTGTTCACACGCGCGTGCAAACACACAGAATCCTTGGAGATCACAGCTCCTGCCACACACCCTGCAGATTCTAGACTCTGAGGATGAGGAGAGACAGGGATGGAAGAGGTGAAGTAACTTGTGGCTCCTCTATAAACTTTCCTTTCTCTAGAACTGGCAATTTTTCTCGCAGGGCCAGGGACTAGGAGCTGGCAATCAACTGAATGGAATGTTTGGCAGAGAGGGAAGAAACGTCTTGGCAGTATGTGGATTTCTAACCCAGGAATCATCCCAGAAGCCAGAGTAGCCACATCTTCTCTGTCTGGTTTGTACTTCCTGCTCTCTCCTCCCCCTCTTCCCTCAACCGCCACAGACCCAAGAACCAGTCTCATCCAATTCACCCCAGGCTTCCTCTAGGGGCATGGTCGTAACAAGGGATTCCTCCAGCTTCAGCAGCCTTCCAGGAAAAGGTGGGGGGACAAGATGGTGGGGAAGAAAAGGAAAAGTTCCAGGATGACCTACCCTGACCAAGCATAGCTTCAAGCTAAGGGTACTCCTGAAGAAACGTCTTTACACGTAACTTTCACACAAACTCCTCCCAAATCAGAAAAACAGCCACAAAATTTCCAAACAGCCACATCTAGGAAACTCAAGATGCTCTGAAGATACTGCAGATCCTGTGAAGTGTAAAGGAAGCTCCCCTGAAGGAGGACACAGGAAACGAGTAGAGTGGGAGATGGGGTCACAGTCGCTCTCTTTGTCCTGGCCTCCCCCATCTGTCATCCTCCTCCTCAGCTTTGCTTCAACACATCATTTGCTTCCTACAAACTGAGGTCTCCTGCAAGGCCCAGATTGTCACCTCCAGCCTGGATTCAGCTTTCCTGGCGCATGCCCTTGGGAAGCCAGTTCTCCAGGATTCCTGTGTGGGTGGGGAAAACTCCCTGGAGGCCAGACCATTAAACAGAGTCCATTAAGCAGGTCACAGATGTTCCCGTCAGCCTGGGCACCAAAGTGAGAACAAAACATACCAACAAATTTCTGTTCTGCCTAGTGGGCTTACCGGAGGGAAGAGAGGAGAGGTAGCAGCTGATCTGCCTCCCTGCTCCCGTGGTGCTTCCCCAAGTCCTCAGGTGCTGGGCTGGGCTAACCATCCATAAGGCGCTAGGAGGCAATGTTGAGAGGCGTTTCCCAAGAGGGCACAAGCCATGGTGAGGGGATAGGGATGCATGCCAGGGTAACTGCAGAGGCACCAGCTGACTGAAGGGCACCTCATAGTGAGACCATCCACTGAAGGGAGGACATCTTTGCTGGGGGCCAACATTTTTTTAGCTAATGATTCCAATCCATTCAATCATTAACAATTCTTTGGGCTGGGCACAGTGGCTCATGCCTGTAATCCCAGCACTTTGGGAGGTCAAGGCAAGAGGATTGCCTGAGTCCGGGGGATCGAGACCAGTTTGGCAAGACCTCCTCTCAAAAAAGTAGCCAGGTATGGTGGCACATGCCTGTGGTTCCAGTGACTTGAAGGCTGAGGCAGAAGGATCATCTGGGCCTAGCAGGTCAAGGCTGTGGTGGCCATGAGCAAGCCACTGCACTCCAGCCTGAGCAACAGAGTGAGACTCCAACTAAAAAAAAAAAAAAACTCCAAAAAACAATTCTTTAGGTGTTTTCTGGTAGCACCTTCCTCAGACATCAGAAATGTTCTCTCTTCTCAATGACAGGGTCCTCCTTTCTGTCACAGATAAGGACAGGGAAGCCTAGGAAGGCTGTGGCTTTGCCCTGGGTCTCTCGCTAGAGCCACTGCAAAGTCAGGAAATGGGCCGTGAACCTAATGTGGGAAGGCTATCATGGTGGGGACACTCAGAAACCATCTCAGTCCCAGCCTACAATACCCGTTCAGTCCAGCTATGCAAAGACCCTGGGACAAAGACCCCAAGAACTGGTACACAGAATGTACCAGAATGACCACACACACAGCAGATGAGGCAGGGCCACAGGCCAGTGTGGTGGCGCTCTGTGAGAGGGTGGGGGTGACTGCCCATAAGCCTGGGTGCAGGAGCCAATGGGCAGGGCCAGGCTGTGTGGGTGGTGGTCTCCGGCAGCTGACAGCCACCTGCTCAGCTCTGAGGAGGGCCAGAGGAAGTCAAGCAGAAAAAGGCTCAGCCAGCCAGCCATGAGAACTGACTGAGGCTCCCACCAGCCCCACACCGTGGTGGGGAGGAGGGGTAGGGAGGCGGGACAAACTCTTCCCTCCTTCTGGATAGGCTGGCTTTCTACCATGTGTCCACAAGCTGCACCCACAGTCCCTCTGCCATGCCTAAACTGACAAACTAGACTAAACTTGTGGTCTGATAATACAACAAAGTATCTTACATTAATGCTAACTCCCTAAATCAAGGGAATCCCTAATAGACTACAGTCATTCTCAAAGACCCAAAGCCATGGTAATCATAGAAACTGCACGTGCCCCCCCAAAACCCACACAGCTCCCCCCCATACACCCCCCCACACCCACACCTTTCATCTCACACACACTACAAACATGCCTCATACCTTCTCCCTTCTACCCTCCCTCAAACACACCGTACACCTCCCCTCACACCCTACACATACCCTCCAGCTCACTTATTCCCTCATCGGTCTCAGGAGAGGAAGCTGGCTTATACCCCAAGGTCATATTCTCAGTGTCACTGGCAAAGAAGTCTAAGAAAAGGTTAAACCCAGAAGAAAAAGGAAAACAAGACCTCTCAGCTCCAAAGGACAGCTCTGGCCCTTCCCCAAGCAGGCTCTTCCTTCTCTGCATTCTAGCATGCTAGGGGCAGGCACAGCAGGCCAGGGAGCACCCAGAGTGAGAGAATGCCAGGGAAGGAGCCTCAGACAGAAGAGTCCCAGGAGGGCCTTTTCCCAAGTGCTAACAGGCCTTCTGGCAGGCTCTGGGGGCAGCCGGTTATTTCCTAAAAGTCAGAAAGGTGTGGAAAAGCCCTGGGGTCCCCACACACCAGGATGGGAATGGAAAGGGGCACTGGCACTCTGGCGGTTCTCATCTTTCAGTCCAGAAAAAAGCAGGAGGAAAAGAAAAACCCAAACCCCACCTACTATCTGATTCTAATTCACACAGGGGTGTTGGAGGCCAAGGTGTTAGTCCCTCCCAGGGATATTTGCATTTAAAGAGCAGAATCAGAGAAGGGGAGCGCCCAACCCTTACCCTAACCCTAACCCTAACCCAACAGGCCTTGGTAAAGTTTCTATTTTCACTGGGAAGAATGATCCAGGGAACTGGAGGTTGGATCTCTAGTGTAGGCTGTGCCTCTCCTGGCCTCAGCTTCTGACCAGCAATCTCTTGCCTCTCTCTAGAACACAGTCCCCACAACGCTGCCCGCCAGGCAGCCTGTCCCTTTAAGTCCCTCCAACCTCTGTTCTTGGCTATTCTTAGCCCAGGCCAATCCAGGTGGCCACCAGGCCTTTCCCTGCAGTTCCTAAGCTGGGAGCCTCCTCTCTTCCTGGTACCAGGCCGGAAGGATATCCTCCTCCTGGGTCAGTCAAGGACACCGAGCCCAGTGGGAGGCCAAGGATTCTAAACTTTACCCAGGTCAAAGGAGAAACTTCACTGGGGGTACAGGACCCTAAGAAAGAACTGAAAAACGATATACTCTGAATAGCCTCTCAGTATCCTAGAGCCCCCAAACCACACAGGCAGATGACACCTAGATGAGGCACCTGGGAAGAGGCTGTAGGCAGTGGTCCTGATGGTACCAGACCACAGAGGATCCCAGCCAGGACTCCCAATGTCAACCTGGTCACCCCCTAGATGTGTCACAACAGCAGGTTTCAATTTCCCCTCAGCCCCACTCATCTGCATGTACAGATGTACAGGGGCTCTAGGATAAGGGACAATTACAAAAGAGAAAAAAAAAAACAGCTGTGCAGCCGCAGTAGCCATGGCATGGCCCCTGCTTTGCACTCTTCGAGTGGCAACCAAACAGGAGAAAGCCACCAGAAGCAAGGTGCAGAGACTACAGGATGAGTTAAGATCGGAAAGAGATGCTTTGTTAACTCAGGCAGAAAGCAGAGACACGTTGAGTTGCCGGCAAGAGCTAACTAGCAACCTAGCTACCCTGCACCATGCACAGTGAATGGGACCCAGGGAAGTGGGATCCCATGGAGGAATCAACTCCTCAGAAGAGGAGGAGGAAATATAGGTGATAAAGGGGATGGAAGAGCCTGTGGAGGTGAGGGCTTCCCCAGTGATTATTCAGAAAATAAAGACACAACAGGAACAGCGAGAGGGCCCTACCACCTCCCCTACAGTATATATGAGCCTGCGCCCATATACTTCAGTGGAGCTGGTAGAGCTGCCGGCAAAATTCAGGCAGAAGGGAAGCGAAAGCCTAGCAGGCTGGTTGTTAAGGTTACAGGATACCAGAGCTGATGGCAAAGTATTATCAGGATATGAGGTGATGAAATGGCCTCAGTTAACAACCATCCCTCCCTGCAACAGCGTATATAAGGAGCAGGGCACCATAAAGAGAATGGCTTGCTCCCAACATGGTTCATAGCGGGGTGTAGGGCTGCTTGGCCAAATGAGGGGGACATCCATCCCCCTCCCCCAGTGGAACACCATGGAGAAGCTATAGGATTACCTCCAGGAATTGGGGATGGGTCATGCCATATATGTAGACTCCTTTGAAGGGCCTGACACAGTACCTTTTACAGCTGGAATGAAAGATAAAGTGCTCCAGTCAACCCCACACTCCTCTTATGAAACTCTGGTATCTGTGCTATCTCCTGCTAATAGATAGAATGTTGCAGGGGGCCGCACAGGCTAGTGTGGACCTGGGAGAAACGGATTTGATTAGGCAGAAGGGGGAGTACAAAAGGTAAAAGAGAACCTGAAGGGGGAAAGAGGGGTAGAGGGGTCCATAAGGGTAACCCAAAAGCAAAGGTGGGTAGATTTGATTAAGGCAGGGGTGGATCCAAACAAGACCGATAAGCAGGCCAGGTGTGGTGGTTCAAGTCTGTAATCCCAGCACTTTGGGAGGCTGAGGCAAGAGGACTGACTGAGCCCAGGAGTTTTAGACCAGACTAGACAACTTGGTGAGACCTCATCTCTACAATAAATCAAAAAGCTAGCTGGGTAAGGTAGCACGCACCTATAGTTCCAACTACTGGAAGGCTGAGGCAGAAGGATTACCTGAGCCCAGCAGGTAAAGGCTATGGTGGCCGTGAACGTGTCACTGCACTTCAGCCTGGTGACAGAATGAGACTCCTACTCAAAAAAAAAAAAAGGATAGTTAAGCAGCCCATTGTGGTGTTGGTGGGATTACAGAAGCAACTTACCAAGGAAAAGCATTACCAACCTATCTCAGAAAAGACAGCTGAGGTCTGGGTACTAGAGTAGACCCCCAGTAACAAGGAGGTTTCCCCTTGAGGCTACAAGAGGTAATGAAGGAGGAGCCTACAGAACGGTCACAGTCCCCTTGGGTTGAGCCCAGTGCTCCCCCAGAGGATGACGGCCTTTCATTCTGGCCCAGGTTTTAGGCCTGGGGGATGGGGATGGGTGGCCAAGACTCGGAGGACACGCGCGCCTCCTCTGTAGATTAAAGGTCACACGTTGAGCTCTCTATATACTGGATTCCAAAGAATATACAAAGAGTAATAGCCTTGGTGGATATTGGAGCTGAACGTACCCTAATATATAATACTTGCAACCCAAGTAAATTTGAAGTGCCTCTAACTACTACAGATGGGTATGGCGGTAAATCAATCAAGGTTTGGAGGGGGACACTAACCCTGTGCATTGGCTGCCTGTCCCCTAGACCCTATGCTGTATATATGTATCTCCCATCAGGGAGTATATATTAGGAATTGATGTGCTGCAAGGGTTGTTTTTAGAGACTAGCGCTGGTGAATTTCACCTGTGAGTAAGGGTAGCTAAAGCTATAATCAGAGTGCATGCTAAATACTTGCCCATGGTCCTGCCAGCACCATAATGGGTGGTAGCCACCAAACAATACTGCTTACCTTGAGGGCACAAAGAAATTGCAGAAACTGTACAGGAATTGGCAAAGGTTAATATAATCCATCCTGCTCACTATCCCTACAAGTCTCCAGTAAGGCCAGTAAGAAAACCAGACAGTACCTGGAGAATGATGGCAGATTAAGGGGACTTAAATAAAGTTGTACTGCCTCTGCATGCTGCTGTACCCAATATTGCTGATATATTGGACCAATTAGGGACACAATTGGGCACATATCATTTTGTAGTAAATTTGACTAATGTTTTCCTTAGTATTATTATTTGTGTAGATTGTCAAGACCAGTTCACATTCACCTGGAAGGAACGTCACCAGACAACGACCATGCTGCCGATGCTGCCGATGTGATATTTGCACAGACCTACGTTATGTCATGGCATGGTTGCTCAAGATTTGGAAAGTTGGAGGCGACCTGCATCAGTGTCTCTACTTCATTGTATAGATGATATTATGCTAATTTCTGATTCTCTTACAGACCCAGAGCAGGCAGTGCCCCAGCTAACGGAACATTTGCAGGGGAAAGGATGGGTGGTGAATCAAAACAAGCTGCAAGGACCTGGCTTATCTATCAAATTCTTGAGGGTTACTTAGTCTGGTAAGACAAAAGTAATCCCTTCAGGTGTTGATAAGGCTCAAGCTTCTCCCCCCACCCCCCACAACATGTTCCATATAGCTACAAGAGTTTTTTAGCTTGTTGAGGCATTTATCCCACATTGAGCACAGATTGTATGGTCCCTGTATAGATTGATCAAAAAAGGATCTCAATGGGACTGAACAGAGTGCCAATAGGCATTCACTGCTGCCCAAAGTGCTGTGGGTATTGTCCAAGCATTGGGCATTCTAATCCTGTGAATTGCATATGAATGTTACCCAGGAGGGTTATCATTGGGAGCTCTGGCAGAAACAGAAAAAAGCTCAACTCCCCATTGGCTTTTGGTCACAAACCTGGAAAGGCACCAAAATCCACTACAGCCCCATTGAACAGCAGGTCAACATAGTATATCAAGCTCTCTTGGCAACTGAGGTGATTACTCAACAAGCTCTGGTAACTGTGCACACCACCCTCCCCTTAACAGGTAGGATCCTTGACCTCTCTCATTGGTCCAGCAGCTCAGCTGCACAGACGATGACTCTGACCAAATGGTGAACATATCACCAGCAATGTAGCAATGTAGCAAGCTCTCCACAAGCTCTCTAAGTCAGGAACTGCAGCAGCTCCTAGAACTGATAAAGTTTGCCTATGCAGGTGAGCAACCAGTGGAGTAAATGGTGGTATGTTCTCCCACTAAGGAGAACATACCACCAGCCCCAGAGGAGGCTTGGTACACGGATGGATCTTGTTGGAGGCAACCCCCTCAGTGGTGAGCTGTTGTATAACAGCCAAAACCAGAGACTATCTGGATGCAAGACGGGCCTGGGCAGAGCAGCCAGTGGGCAGAGTAGTGGGCAGTATGGTTGGTGATATCCAAAGAGCCAGGCCCACTGACCATTTGCACAGACAACTGGTCAAAGGACTGACACTGTGGATGTCAGTTGTCCACCAGCAGCAATGGACAATTATGAACAAGTCTCTGTAGGGCCAACTTATGTGACAAGCCATTCATGCCACAAGCCTCCATCTTCCACGTCTCTGGGCATTCTCTCCTGCAGAACCTGGGAAGTGACAGGGCAGACAACCTAGCAGGCGTAAGCGGCTAGAAGAAGCCCCCACAGAGGATGTAGCCAGTTGACTACATCATAAGATGAAACATGCTGGACAGAAAACACTGTGGGAAGTTGCAAAAACTTGAGGGCTTCCCATTAAATACTCTGACATAGTGACTACTTACAATGATTGTTCCATATGTGCTGACAGCCAACCATGGAGACTGCCAGCAGAAGGTGGATATATCAACAGGGCCATGAGCTCTCAACTGCTGGCAAGTGGACTACATTGGCCGCCTTCCCATGTCAGAGGTGGCCCAGTTTGCTCTCATTTGTGTTGATACCACTACAGGATTACTCAGGCCTTCCCTAGCCAGCGAGCTACACAGCATTCAACCATCAGAGAACTGTCACAGCTCCTGGCAGCGTATGCCACCCCTGAAGTCATAAAAAACAACCAGAGAACCCACTTTACTGGACATCAAGTGCAACAATGGGCTGAACAGCTGCAAACTGACTGGCAATTTTGCCTGCCTTACAATCCCATGGGTGCCAGTCTAATAGAAAGATATAATGTAATGGCACATTAAAGGGATACTTTAAAGACAGGTCAACACTTATTGCAGGGGTGGACGACCGAATTGCATTGAAGCAATCCAAGCTCTCAATGAGAGACCCCATACTGGCCGTCTAGACACACTGACACTCCAGGCACAGTGGCTTACACCTGTAATCCTAGCACTTTTGGAGGTGGAGGCGAGAGAACTGTTTGAGTCCAAAGGTCCAAGACCATCCTGGACAATTTGGCAAGACCTCATCTCTACAACAATAAAAAATTAGCCAGACGTGTGTAGCACACACCTTCCAGCTACTCGGAAGGCTGAGGTGGAAGGATCACTTGAGCCCAGTAGGTGGAGATTGCAGTGGCCATGAGCGTGTTACTACACTGCAGCCTGGGAGACAGAGTGAGACTCTTACTCAAAAAAAAAAAAAAAAAAGAATTTGGTGCAAGAATCATCATCAGACCAATCTGGGGAAGCGAGAATAACCTGTTGCTGCTCGCCCCACAGGACATAGCACCCGGAGAGAATACTCTCCATTAGCCCTGGGAAGTTCAATCTGAACTCCATTGGTACTCCTTGGGGAGAGGGGATAAATAATTTAGATATCCATTCTATGGTGATGGGAAAATGGATAAATACTGTTAAGTGTAATAACCCCAGGTATCAAATACTCAAAAGGGGGACTATTATCATTTCTATATGGCAATTCAGGACACCCCCACTATCCTTTCATGTCATGGACAGGAGGGCTCCCACACCCGATAGCATATGATATTCCAGGCCGGGCAGATTTCCTCAAGTGTCACAGTGTTGTCACAGGACAGGAATGTTGCATGTGTTTTGCCTGATAATAGAGATTTACCTCTGCTTGTTCCTCTCAAACATTTACCTTATAACCCTTAGCCTTGGTTGGCTTGGGTTCCAGGCTCTAGGAACATGTTTCTCCAATGAGCGGGACCCTTGCCCTACTGTACAACAAGTCAGTATGCTGGCCCCGCAGAGGCCACATCAGGGATGCTTTTCTCGTTTTTGTTTTTTTTTTTTTTTTGAGTTGGAGTCTCACTCTGTCACCCAGACTGGAGTGCAGTGGCCGCTCCCTGGCCACCACAGCCTCGACCTGCTGGGCTCCGGCAATCCTTCCGCCTCAGCCTTCCAAGTAGCTGGAACTACAGGCGTGCGCTACCACACCCGGCTAATTTTTTGATTTATTGTAGAGATGAGGGCTCGCCAAGTTGCTCAGGTGGGTCTCGAACCCGCGGGCTCAGGCAGTCTACTCACCACAGCCTCCCAAAGGCGCGGGATTACAGGCTGAGCCACCGAGCCCGGAGGGATGCTTTTCTCAATGATAAAGTTACACAAATGAGCACAGGCTTTAAATACTGCACAGGGGCACACCTGTGTCGTACTTCAAATTGAATGTTGTATGTATATTCCTGACAATGGTCATAATGTGTCTATGACTCCTGAGGCCCTGAATACTGAAATCAGTACTGTTTCCCAAATTGCTGAAGACCCCTTTTCCAAGAGGTTTGAGTCACTAAGCTCTTCCTGGCAAAAAGTAATCATAGGTATTATAATCACCATGGCAATCTTGCTATTTGGATCCTGTGCCCTTTATTGCATATGCGGGATGTGAATGTAGTGCTTGGCTTGTGTGCCCACCTCATAAAGATGGAAAAAGGTCAACGTAGGACTGGAGCCTGGGGTAAATATCCAGACATTGCCTCTTTTCCCCACATCTGGCTCTGACCCTCCCCCAGAGAACAGCCCCTGGCCAAGGCTGATCTCTGCAGGAGATGCATATTCCCTGTAACAAGTCAGAGGGTTAACAAGTCAAGGGATGCAGGTAAGCAACCTAAAGACAACACAGTCGCCACTCTTTTTTTTGAGTTGGAGTCTCCGTCACCCAGACTGGAGTGCAGTGGCCGGTCCTGGCCACCGCAGCCTCAACCTGCTGGGCTCCGGCAATCCTTCCGCCTCAGCCTTCTAAGTAGCTGGAACTACAGGCGTGCGCTACCATGCCAGGCTAATTTTTGATTTATTGTAGAGATGAGGTCTTGCCAAGTTGCCCAGGCGGGTCTCGAACCCGCGGGCTCAGGCAATCCTCTCACCTCAGCCTCCCAAAGCGCGTAATTACAGGCTGAGCCACCGAGCCAGGCTTAGTCGCCACTCAATCAATGTGACTGCAAACAATGTACAGGAATTTGAATAATTAACTTGCTAGATTATAAAACTGCTGTGCTACCCTGAGGCACAGATTCTTTCATCATCCACCCACAGTCATCAGTGACCATGTCATCTGTGACCCTCCAGTAAGTGTAATAAACCAATGTCTCTCCCTACTAGATTCCAGGTGACTTCTTCGGAATAGGTAAACATTTTGTGCAAGACTTCTCAGAAGCCTTCCCTTGCTAAGCCTTCCAATCTCTCCTCACTTTTTGTACTCTGTGTCTCCTCGACACCCTCATGCTCTGTGTCACACTGAAGAAAACAGTGGCCCTGGTGTCTGGAAAAAGAGCAACCCAGCCAGGCAAGTGGCTCACACCTGTAATCCCAGCACCTTGGGAGGCGGAGGTGAGAGGAATGCCTGACGTCCAGGAGTTGGAGACCAGTCTGGGCAACTTGGTGAGACCTCGTCTCTACAATAAATAAAAAAATTAGCTGGGCATGGTGGTGCAGGCCTGTGGTTCCGGCTACTTGGAAGGCTGAGGCAGAAGGATCAACTAAGTCCAACAGGTCGAGGCTGTGGTGGCTGTGAGTGTGCAACTGCACTCCAGTCTTAGTGACAGATTGAGACCCCTACTCAAAAAAAAAAAAAAGAGCAACCACTTTGCCTTAGATGGAGTTAACACAACTGTTCTTGTATCTCTGTGCATGGAGCAGTCATGAAGATTTTTTGTTGTTGTTTTTGAGATGGTCTTGCTCTGTCACCAGGCTGGAGTACAGTGGTATGATCATAGCTCCATGCAGCTTCGAACACCTGAGCTTAAGGGATCCTCCTGACTCAGGCCTCTCAAGTAGCTGGGACTACAGACGCACACCACCACCCCCAGCTAATTTTTCAATTTTTATTTCTGTAGAGATAGGGTTGCCCAGGCTAGTCTCAAGCTCCTGGCCTCAAGTGATCCTCCTCTCAGTCTCCCAAAGTGCTGGGATTACAGAAGTGAGCCACTGTGCCCATGGCAAAGAAACTAACTTTTTAGAAGGAGCGGTGTTTAGAATAAAGAATCGTCAGTCAGTTAGTTTTAGCCTTGTACATGTCCTGATGCCTTTTTCTGATCTTTTATCCTCCAATTTGCACAGGAACGTCCCAAGGGAGACAGAGGTCTCCCTAAGACAGAACGCAGGTCTATACTCAGCAAAGGGGACACTCAGCAGAGGGATGAGCCACCACCAACAGTATAGCACACTCACATACCACCAGTCATTCTCAGTGAGGATTAGTTGACATTGCTTGCAGTTGGATGAGTAGCCAGGGTGTAACTGCAGGCATACTGCACTAAAAATCCACAGGCACTGTGCTGATACCTTTATCATATGTGTAAATACCATTTCAAAGTCTGTTGAATTAGTACTGCCCACTGTCAGGACTGGAGTGAGGGTACTACACTCTGTCTTAATGAAAGGAAAAGAAAAAGGAGGCAGAGAAGAGGGGAGAAGGGAAGAGGCTAAATGAATATAAGCATCACAGAAAGAAGGAAGGAAACGAACCTTATTTTTTTTCCTGTTATTTTAGTGCCAGGTATTGTCTGATTTAATCCTCACAACAACACTTAACTGTAGATATTATTATCCTTACTTTAAGGATTAGGAAACTAGAAAACAGGAAAGGGACTGAGTAGTTTGCCCAAGGTCATATAACTTGTAAATGACAGAACTGAGAGAAACTGAAACATGTGGGCGCCCAAAACTCATAGTCCTTTTCCCACTCTGCTGTGGAAACCTCAGGCTCATCACATTTGATTGAACGTTCAAGCGGATGTTGGTGATTATTCTGGAACATCCCCATACTCTAGAACACTTCACTCTCCCAGGACAACTCATAAACAACAAAAACAAGAAAAACGAACAAATAAAACACCACTGCACAGTTTTATAGATAAGAGAACTCATGACTAGAGTGGAGAAATGACTAGTGGGAAGTCATTTAGCTAGTCAGTGGCAGCAGAACCAGAGGTGGGAGAGTCCAGGTCTTTAGACTCCTATTCCAGTGCTCTTTCTGCACGGACTCATAATCAGTCTCTCTCTCTCCCATCTTTAAAATACTTCAGGGAAGGAAATTCCCAGCCTTCCTGTTCTAATCTCTCTTAAATTAGTCCATTCCTTGGGGAATGACAGCAAGAAGAGTGGGAAAAAAAATAAAAAATAAATTGATCCATACCTTTCCAGGCTTCTGATTACTATCATTAAGTGAAACAACCTATACAAACCATATATTGGGTGCAAAAAACTTGTTACACCTTTCTCTCACCTGAACAATTGAGATAGCCCCCCTTTCACCTCTGCTGACCCCCCTAAAGCATCTGCTCTCCACTGCCAGGATAACCTTCCTACAGTGCAGCTCTGATCATGTCATCCTTCTACTGAAAACACATTTGTTCTTCCTTTCTTTATCAGATACTCAAGACTCTCCACCCTGGATCCCAGCCCAGTCCCCTGCACACTCCCCTAAATGCAGATGACTAGCAACATTCTTCAGCACCCAAATTTTCCTACAAACCTCCATGAATGCCAGAGCCTCCACTGGAATATTCTGGCCTGCCCTCTACAATCACCTGCTCATATCTCAAAGCCTTCACTCAACTCCCATGATGGAAAGTGGCTTGGCTCCATTTTGAATGTCTTTGAAATTTTTTTTTTTTTTGAGTTGGAGTCTCACTCTGTCGCCCAGACTGGAGTGCAGTGGCCGCTCCAGCCACCGCAGCCTCGACCTGCTGGGCTCCGGCGATCCTTCCGCCTCAGCCTTCCAAGTAGCTGGAACTACAGGTGCGCGCTACCACGCCCGGCTAATTTTTGATTTATTGTGGAGATGAGGTTTCGCCAAGTTGCCCAGGCGGGTCTCGAACCTGCGGGCTCAGGCAATCCACTCACCTCAACCTCCCAAAGGCGCGGCATTACAGGCTGAGCCACTGAGACCGGCTGAAATATTCTTATGT
This sequence comes from Cephalopachus bancanus, assembly GCA_027257055.1. NCBI lineage: Eukaryota > Metazoa > Chordata > Mammalia > Primates > Tarsiidae > Cephalopachus > Cephalopachus bancanus. The sequence goes on along the minus strand of JAPVLO010000569.1, from coordinate 648,117 downwards.
GTATTCTGTTTTGGATTATCCCCACTGGTGATTAGAATAACAATAGTAACTTTTACTTACGTAGGTATTTATGGTTACAAAGCACTTTTATAGACATTAGTCCAATAATCGTTAGGAATAAAGATGACCTCTTATTTATTTTTTCACACAGTTACCAACACATCTTTAAGTAACATTCTTAGTTTCAACATTTCTGCATGTATCTACAAACACCTTACCACATACAAAATAACACTCTTCCACCAAGTCTTTAAGCTACATGGATTACCTCTTGTCTATCTTTATCTCCCCTGCAATGCTTAACACAATGTTTTACACAGGTATGTGCTCAAACTGTTTTTTGTGTTTTTTTTTAAGAGACGAGGTCTCGCCAAGTTGCCCAGGCTGGTCTTGAACCCCTGGGCTCAGGCAATACTCTCACCTCTCCTCCCAAAGTGCTGGGATTACAGGCTTGAGTCACCATGCCTGGCAGTACAGAACTGTTAAATCCTGTGTTCTAAGGGTGGTCTGGCCAATCCAGAGAAGAGTTAAGAGCTTCCTGTCATAAGATCAGAGGTTCTAAGGCTGGATGAGGAAGGCAAAATTGTCATGTATTTTTCCAGATAGACACTCCATGTCAGATTCTCAGTTTAGAGACCTCCAAAATCTTAAGCATTCTTGGTGGGGCGTGATGGCTCAAGCCTGTAATCCCAGCACTTTGGGAGGCCGAGGTGAGGGGATTGCCTGAGTCCACAGGTTAGAGAACAGCCTGGGCAACTTGGCAAGACCTCATCTCTACAATAAATAAAAAAATTAGCCAGGCGTGTTAGCACACACCTGTTGTTCCAGCTACTTGGAAAGCTGAGGCAGAAGGATCACCTGAACCCAGTGGGTCAACGCTGGGGTAGCCATGAGCATGCCACTGCACTCCAGCATGGGCGATGGAATGGGACTCCAACTCTAATAATAATAATAATAATAATAATAATAATAATGCCCTAGTTTCTATTATATCTCTGAAATACTGCCTAAAATTATACTAACTCTTGGGCACCATAGCACAATTGACTCATATTGAGTTTCTAGACTACCCCACTTCATGAAGAAACTCATCCATTTACCTGGATTTTGAGGAGTGCAATGTAAAGTTCCCTCAAGGTCAGGGACCACATTGAATTCAAGGTTGTATCCCTGGAGTTTAACACAAAGCTGCTTCTGAGGGAGGATAAAATAATTTCAAATGGCCAGGCTCAGTGGCTCAGCCTGTAATCCCAACAATTTGGGAGGCCGAGGCAAGTAGATTATCTGAGCCCTCGGGTTCGAGACCAGCCTGGGCAACTTGGCAAGACTTTATCTCTACAATAAATCAACACTTAGCTAGGCATGGTAGTGCGCGCCTGTAGTTCTGGCTACTTGAAGGCTGAGGCGGAAGGATCACCAGAGCCCAGCAAGTTGAGGCTGCGATGGCCGACAGGCGTGCCACTGCCCTCCAGCCTGGATGACAGAGTGATACCCCAACTCAAAATAATAATAATAATAATTTCAATGGCCAAGCACGGTGACTCACACCTATAATCCCAACACTTTGGGAGACCGAGGTGAGAGGATTGCCTGAGCTCAAGGGTTCGAGACCAGCCTGGGCAACTCGGGGAGCCCTCATCTCTACAATAAATTGAAAAATTAGCCAGGCATAGTAGCGCATGCCTGTAGTTCGAGCTACTTGGAAGGGTGAGACAGAAGAATCACCTGAGCCCAGCAGGTCAAGGCTACAGTGGCTGGGGGCATGCCACTGCCCTCCAGCTTGGGTGACAGAGTGAGACTCCTACTCAAAAAAAAAAAAAAAAAAAACCCTCACTAAGAAAGAAAAAGGGGGAAAAGAAAAAATAAAGAACTCCAGTCAGTAAAAAAAGAAGCTTCGTTTAATTCTTAGTGAACTATTCTTAGTGAACTATTAAGTTTTTTCCGAATACAGACTCCAGTAGGGCAGAGATTTTATCTGTCCTCTTCACCGCTATGCACTTAGAAGCATGTCAGCGTGAGTTCAATGCACAATAGTGGAATGAACGAAAAAAAAGATAAAATGCAAACTCCTTTAGTGGAGTGGCTCTGGCCAAATTAAAGTACCTTCAATTCACCTCATTCACCATACACTTCATTCCCCATCCTGCCCCAATTCCTACTCATTGTTCAGATCTCGGCTAACACCTAATTTCCTCCACCAAAAATGTCCCACTTACAAGTTTACAAGGCATGGCATGTTTCCTCCTCCATAGCCTATTAGCTCGTCCATATTCCCCACGAATGGCAGCCAGTCCCCGAAAGTACTAAGGTCGTTGGTAAACACTCAAAAGACATTTGCTGAATAAATGAATGAGTTCCTTTTTAACATTATCTGGGACAGGCATGGTAGCTCATTTCTATAATCCTAGCACTTTGGGAGGCCAAGGAAGGAGGATAGCTTGAGGCCAGGAGTTCAAGACCAGCCTGGGTAACAGAGCAAGACCCTGTCTCTGCAAAAACAAAATAGAAAACCAAAACATTATCTGGGCCGGGCATGATGGTTCAAGTCTGTAATCCCAGCACTTTGGGAGGCTTGAGCTCAGTGGTTTGAGGCCAGCCTGGGCAACTTGGCGAGACCGTGTATCTACAATAAAATAAAAAAAATTAGCCAGGCATGGTGGCGCATGCCTGTAGTTCCAAGCTACTTGAAAGGCTGAGGTGGAAGGATCTCCTGAGCACAGCAGGTCAAGGCCGCAGTGGTCATGAGCATGCCATTGCACTCCAGCCTGGAGACAGAATGAGACTTCAACTCAAACAAACAAACAAAAGCAAAACAAAAAAAAACCCATTATCTGAAAGACTTAATCCCTGGTGATCCTATCTACTTCCAGAGAAAACTTTAAGAGCCCCTCCTGTCATAACCCAATTCTTGGAGAAGGCCCATCACCTTCAGGACTTGGGCCTCATGGACACCTTTTTCTTACAATTCTCTTCAGCATAACACAGAAGAAACACAGGTTCTGGAGGTATCCCGACCTAGACTCAAACTTTGGCTCGTCTCACATTAGTTGTACAATCTTGGGCATGTTCCTTAAGTTTGCTAAACCTCAGTCCTCTCTCAGGAAAGGGGGAAGAGACAATTTTATCACCATTTGTTTCCTCCAAGTTTGGGGAAAAAGAGGAAATTAATGTTCAAAACGCTACGGGTACGCTACGGGTAGACAGACACTCGATGCTGGAGGCTATTCTTCATCATGTGCTCTTGCCTTTCTTCGTACCTGAACTTTTGCTCAAGTGCCTCAGTTTTGATCCTCCTTTTTGGGGTCATCTGCAACAGCATAGTCAAAAGTGCCCTTCTGAGAATTTGCCAACTCTTTGGAACCACTTCATATTTCAGTCTCTTGTCAAAGAACTATATCTTTTCTCTCTCTCTCTCTCTCTCTCTCTCTCTCTCTCTCTCTCTCTACTCACTCTCTGTCTCTGTCTCTGTCTCTGTCTCTGTCTCTGTCTCTCTCTCTCTCTCTCTCTCTCTCTCTCGCTCTCTAAGGTTAGTCAAGTGAAGCCGAGGGAGTGGAGAAAGAACACAGAAATCTGTAACTGGCTGTGATGAATTATTACAAACACTACTATACTAAAAACAGTCTCTATCTTTTAACCTAACTTTAAATTTTATTTTATTTATTTATTTATTTTTTTGAGTTGGAGTCTCACTCTGTTGCCCAGACTGGAGTGCAGTGGCCACTCGTGGCCACCGCAGCCTCAACCTGCTGGGCTCCAGTGATCCTTCCACCTCAGCCTTCCAAGTAGCTGAAACTATAGGCATGCACCACCATGCCCGGCTAATTTTTGATTTATTGTAGAGATGAGATCTTGCCAAATTGCCCAGGTGGGTCTCGAACCTGCAGGCTCAGGCAATCCACTCACCTCAGCCTCCCAAAGCACGGGATTACAGGCTGAGACACCGAGCCCGGCTATTTTTATTTTTTGAGTTGGAGTCTCACTCTGTTGCCCAGGCTAGAGTGCACGAGTGTACTGAGGCACGATCATGGCTCACTGAAACCTTGACCTCTTGGGCTCAGGTAATCTGGCTTAACCTCCTAAGTAGCAGGGACTACTTACAGGCATGCACCACCACACCCAGCTAATGTTTTAATTTTTCTGTAGAGATGGGCTTTTGCTATGTTGTCAGGCTGGTCTCAAATTCCTGGCCTCCAGTGATCCTCCCACTCAGTCTCCCAAAGTGCTAGGATTACAGGTGTGAGCCGCCATGCCCAGCCTCGTTTTTTGTTTTTTTGTTTTTCTTTGAGGTAGGAGTCTCACTCTGTCACCCAGGCTGGAGCGCAGTAGCAAGCTCAGTCACCGCAGCCTCAACCTGCTGGGCTCAACCTTCTTTCTCCTCAGCTTTCCAGCCTTGTTATTTTTAATTAGCAAATCATAATTGTACATGTATGGGGTATCTATTTTTTCTCTTCATTCAAAACAAAAATCTGTGGGCCAAGTGCAGTGGCTCACATCTGTAATCCCAGCACTTTGGGAAGCAGAGGCGAGCAGATTGCCTGAGTCCAGGGGTTCAAGACCAGCCTGGGCAATTTGGTGAGATCGTATCTCTACAATAAATCAAAAAAATTAGCTGAGGGTGGTGGCGCATGCCTGTAGTTCCAGTTACTTGGAAGGTTGAGGCAGAAGGATCACCTGAGCCCAGCAGGTCGAGGCTGTGGTGGCTGTGAGCATACCAATGCACTCCAGTCAAGGTGACAGAGTAAAAATTCTACTCAAAAAAAAAAAAAATCAAGCCAGGGCTCAGTGGCTCAGTCTGTAATCCTGCGCTTTGGGAAGCTGAGGTGAGTGGATTGCCTGGGCCCATGGGTTCGAAACCCACCCAGGCAGCTTGGCTAGACCTCATCTCTACAATAAATCAAAAATAGCGGGCGTGGTAGCGCGCGCCTGTAGTTCCAGCTACTTGGAAGGCTGAGGCGGAAGGATCGCCGGAGCCCAGCAGGTCGAGGCTGCGGTGGCCAGAGCAGCCACTGCACTCCAGTCTGGGCGACAGAGTGAGACTCCAACTCAAAAAAAAAAAAAAATCTGCCTTCTTAAAGTCTAGAGTGAAAATCTGACATCCCTACCTATCTTGGTATTCTGGAAAATTTAGTTGCTTTCTCATGACATCCCATTGGCAATCTCTTCTCTCTTGGTCAGAATCAAATCTGCTCTACTAGGGGTTGGGTAAGGTGGCGCCCACCTATAACCCTAGCACTTTGGGAGGACAAAGCAGGAAGATCATTTAGGCCACCAGATGGAGATCAGCCTGGGCAACATAGCAAGACCACATCTTTACAAAAATTTTTAAAATTAGCTGGGCATGGTGGCATCTTCCTATAGTCCTACCTACTCCAGGATGCTGAGATGGGAAGGTTGCTTGAGCCCAGGAATTTGAGGCTGCAATGAGCTATAACTGAGCCACTGGACTTCAACCTGGGACACATAGTGAGGTTCTGTCTCTAACAAAATCGATCAACCAACCAATCTGTCTATTCTTTTTTTTTTTTTTGAGTTGGAGTCTCACTACGTTGCCCAGACTGGAGTGCAGTGGCACCCTCCCGGCCACCACAGCCTTGACCCGCTGGGCTCCAGCGATCCTTCCGTCTCAGCCTTCCAAATAGCTGGAACTACAGGCGCACGCTACCACACCCAGTTAATTTTTTACTTATTTATTATAGAGATGAGGTCTCACCAAGTTGCCCAGGCAGGTCTCGAACCTGTGGGCTCAGGCAATCCACTCACCTCAGCCTCCCAAAGCGCAGGATTACAGGCTGAGCCACCGAGCCCGGCTGCAATCTATCGATTCTACCGGTACTCCTTGTCACTTCAACTTCTTTCACCTTCTAGAAAACATACAGCATGGCAAGTCAAGAATGTGACTTGTCAGGAATGCTCTGCTTTCAGGAAAAAGTAGGGCTCTCGGGAGACATGAATAGCTGAAAGACCCCCATCACTACATCAGGTTGATTTGTGACCTGAGACAAAAAGAGCCCACACCTATTTTTCTCCCTGGCAAACTGTAGAATTTCCTCAAAATGGAATCTCATCGGCCCTCTTTTTTTCTCTTACCCTTGTGCCTTCTGCTTTGCTGCAAAGGATACCATCTAGTCCAAGAGAGAGAAAGGCTTGGCTGGAAAGAATCCTTCTACTCAGGCTTATTCCAGGTGGGCCTGGCTCAGCCAAGCATAAAGAAGATGCCTGTGGGTGCAGAAGCTCTCATGCTGAGCACCCACCTCCCTTGTGGGATAGGACTCATGGAGGCAGAGACATAGAAGGAGGGACAAAGCATAATAAAAAGAACTGTCTAAAAGAAAAGAAACCAATGCCTGCAAGAAATCTAGGGTGATGACAAAGATTAGTCTTGCTATGAGTAGGGTTGGCTAGAGTTAAGAGAGGAAGATTAGCAATGTTTTGAAGAAGGAAAGCGACAGGAGTGATATAGTCAAGATGGAAGGAATAATAGCTTCCAAAGAGGCAAATGATCTTTGGCTTCTCTGAAATCCTATGGAGCCTCTCTGCTGGGTAAGACTATCTCTACAGAGAGTTCTCAGAAAGAGAAAGGAGTAGGTTGGTTGATGATCTATGCTTGTAATCCCAGCACTTTGGGAGGTCAAAGTGAGAGGACTGTTTGAGGCCAGGGATTCAAGACCAGCCTAGACAACATAATTCTGAAGGGCCTCTGCTCCCTAAAGCACAAATGTCTTCTACTTCCTCAGTCTCCTCAGCCAGGGTAGTTATTTGGGGTGAGTTAATTCCATCACCAGTGTTCTGAGGGAAAAGAATTTCCCAACAGTGAAGCCACTGGTGGGGGAACACAAGACTCCAAAGTGCCAAAGGATAGGCCCTTTCATGGGTCACAAGGTGACCTGTGGGGCGGGCGTTTGAGTTCCAGCATTTCTACTAACCATGTGACCTCGGGAAAGTCACTTCTTGGGGAAGTGATCTCCCAGATCCTTTCCAGTTCTAATGCTTTATGTGATCATAAGAAATCCAAGAATAGGCTGGGCTCGGTGGCTCAGTCTCTAATCCCAGCACTTTGGGAGGCCCAGGCAGTGGATTGCCTGAGCCCGCAGGTTTGAGACCCACCCAGGCAACTTGGTGAGACTGCATCTCTACAGTAAATCAAAAAACCAGCTGGGCGTGGTAGCACGTGCCTGTAATTCCGGCTACTTGGTAGGCTGAGGTGGAAGGATCGCCAGAGCCCAACAGGTCAAGGCTGCCGTGGCCAGGAGCGTGCCACTGCACTCCAGTCTGGGCGACAGAGTGAGACTCCAACTCAAAAAATAAAAAAAAAGGAATGAACTCTGCAACTCTGCTGCCCCTTTCTGTTCTCCCAAGACCCACTATCTCTCTGACAGTGGCATCGAGGCTATGCGCACAGGGCGCGGCATGAGATTGCCTGCTTCAAATCCCACCTCTGTCGTTTACTAGCCGGCTGACATCAGTGTTAGCTATTATGTTACTTGCCAGCTCAGCATTACCCTGTCTATAGACAGTAGCCAGTCTTTGGAAGGTGTCTGTCCCTCCTCACTTCCCTACAAATAGCACAAAGCAGCCATTTCTTCTCTCCCAGGTCCCATCTTGCCAACCCTACTAAAAGAGAAATACCCCAGCTGGGCGTGGTGGCTCACACCTCTAATGCCAGCACCTTGGGAAGCTGAGGTGAGAGGATTGAGACCAGCCTGGGCAACTTGAGGAGAGCTCATCCTTACAATAAATCAAACAAATTAGCTGGGTGTGGTGGTGCACAACTGTGGTTCCAGCTACTTGGAAGGCTAAGGCAGAAGGCTCACTGGAGCCCTGCAGGTTGAAGCTGTGGTGGCTGAGTGTGCCACTGCACTCCAGTCTGGGCAGAGTGAGACTCCCACTCAAAAAAAAATAAAAAATAAAAAAACCCAAGGAATACAGTAGTTACCTTAGTATTGCCCCATTACTCTTCTCTTAACCAGGAAGGGAAGATTCCAAAACATTTTCTACCCCATCCCTGACAGTTCTTTCTCTCATGAGGGAGACTAAACCCAGGATGACTAACCAACATTTGTATTGTACCTTGCAGTTTTCAGAGTGCTTCTGCATACACGATTTCTTTTCTTTTTTTCTTTTTTTTTTTTTTTTTTTTGAGTCAGAGTCTCACTCTGTTGTTGCCCATGCTTGAGTACAGTGGCACACTAAGGGCCACCACAGCCTCAGCCCGCTGGGCTCGGCCTTCCAAATAGCTGGAACTACAGGTGCGTGCCACCACATCTGGCTAATTTGTTGACTTATTGTAAAGACGGGAGCTTGTCAAGTTGCCCAGGCTGGTCTTGAACCCCTGGACTCTGGCATTCCTTTCATCTCTGCCTCTCAAAATGCTGGGATTACAGGTGTGAGTCACCGCATTCAGCTTTTTTTTTTGAGTAGGAGTCTCACTCTGTTGCCTAGGCTAGAGTGCAGTGGTACCCTCACGGCCGCCGCAGCCTCAGGTGATCCTTCCACCTCAGTCTTCCAAGTAGCTGGAACCACAGGCATGCACCACCAAGCCTAGCTATATATATATATATATATATTTTTATTGTAGAGATGAGGTCTCACCAAGTGGTCTGGGCTGGACTTTTTTTTTTTGAGTTGGAGTCTCACTCTGTTGCCCAGGCTAGAGTACAGTGGCATGCTCACGACCACTGCAGCCTTGACCTGCTAGGCTCAGGTGATCCTTCTGCCTCAGCCTTCCAAGCAGCTGGAATTACAGGCACGTGCCACCATGCCTGGCTAATCTTTGGTTTATTGTAGAGATGAGGTCTCGCCAGGTTGCCCAGGCTGGTCTCGAACCCGTGGATTCGGTGAGCCACTGCACCCAGCCTCAGGCTGGTCTTGAACCCCTGTACTCAGGCAATTCTCTCACCTCTACCTCCCAAAGTGCTGGGATTACAAGTGTGACCAACTGAGCCTAGATGCCTACATGATTTCATGCAGTTCATGATAAGCCACGTATTTCATCCTTAAAACAATTGCTTTCTTCCCCTATTTTACAAATTTGCAAACTAAATATTTGGTTCACAGCTAGGTAGTAAGTCATACCAGGATCCAAAGCAGGGCTTCCTGACACTATTTTCTCTACTACTTCACATGATTACATCCAAGCTTACTCTCTGGGAGCATTAAGAGCCTGAAGTTGATGAGCAGGCGCAAATCCCCAGAGGGAACAGAGACCTCCCCCCCATTTTTCTTCCTGCTGGTCCAGGCAGTGCTATCTAGGCTGAAGGACCACAGACATGAGACACCTTTAAAGAGACAGGCATAGGAGGGTTAAAGACACCACCAAGAGGGAACCAAAGGCCCACAAGGGTGTAGATTACCTGCCAGAGTACTACTAGGTCATGGTAAAGACTGTAGGCATTCCAGACCATGAAGGAAGCCCAAAAGAAGCTCCCTAGGGAGATGCCTAGGACCCCAGATAAACTGACCCTTCCTCAACAGCACACCCCTTGGCTCTCTTTCACCCATGCTTTCAGTGGAGAGGAAAGTGGACAAGCCGCCTTCTGGCCAGAGAGCTTGCTCACATTTGGACATACACACCCATGTACACTCAGCAGTAAGCTCAGAGTCATGGAAATCAAACCTTGATCTCACCCAAAGGCCAAAGGAGAAGCAACCACAGCCTGGGTCCAGGGCTCCGGTTCAGAGCCACCGTTCCTCAGACGCTGGCTGCCAGGCAGAGCTATAAAATGTGCCTCAACTTAATTTTTCCATGGACACAAACACAGATGGGACTGCCAGGCTCTGGGGCAGCTACGATTCCAAAGGCTCAATGCTTTTTGCTTCCAGAATCCATCTGCAGCTGGAGTTGGGAAGGGGAGAGAATTTTGGGGTGAGGGCTGCCATCCCCAGGGTCTATTTCTCTTCCTGTATCTTTCTAAGGCCTAGTGCAGCAACAGAGTTAAGTCTTCATTCAGGACTGATTCACAGTAAGAATTTAGTGCAAACTGCTTACATCTGGTTAGCCACATCCCAAACAGGTAGTTTAGGGAGAAAAGGACCAACAGCGCTGGCCCACTTCTGGGAGCCTGGGTAGATGCCTGCTAAAGAATCTGGTGCCGGGCTGAGACAGTCAGCCCTGGGTACAAAACTCCGTAACAGAGTTGAGAAAAAACATCAGGGCAGCCAGAGACAATTAGGATTCCATTCCAAGCATGACTGGTAGGACTGGGGCAGGGAAGCCACAAAGACCCCAAAAGGGGGTGGAGGAGATGGAGGGAGAGAAGCCTGGCCTGAAAGGAGCAAGAGCAATGGCAGATTCTACACACACACACACACACACACACACACACACACACACACACACTCTCTTCAACCTCAGCCAACTAGGGTGTGTGCATGAACTAACCTCATACGTTTGGTAACCTCTTCCTACAACCCAGGAGCCTGCCAAGTCCCTAGCTTCCCCACCCTACGCCACCCCACACCATCTTGGCAGCCTAGCTAGGGCTTCCTGCTGCGATTGCTCCCCAGCATCAAAGCCACCGCTGTGGGAAGCTAAAAATGAGAGACAAGTACAAGCGCCTTCCCAACTCGGGCCTGAGGGTCCCTCTCCCACTTGCAAGCTTCTGTCTCCTTTTGCTGCAGTATCCTTATAAGGGAGAAGCCAATTCTACCCTCTGCCTGGTAGAATATTAAAAACGTATACAGTCCCCAAGCTAGATGCTGACTTTTCACCCCTTGCACGGGAAGGCACTACCCCCATCACAGGACAGGCTTTGCTTTTATTTCCCTCTTAAACAAACCCCAAAGCCATTGGTTCAGATCGCCCTGCAGCTGGAAGCCAGGAAATGTGTTTAGAGAGAATGGGGTAGAAATGGGGGTGATCGGGACCGAGAGGCCCCGAAGCTGCTGGAACGGGGGGGGGCGGGCAACCTGCTCTGCTCCGCGGGCCAGGTCTCAGGCTCCCACTGCGTCCGCCGCTCAGCCCGCCGCCTGGAACCCTCAGCCACTTCCATTGTTGCACCTCCGCTGTTGCCATGTTGGAGGGAGAGCCCCTTGACCACTGCTGCCTCCACTCCGGGGCACTATGCAGACACTGGGGCCAGTGCACGAGGCTGGGTGCGTGTCCTACCTGCGCTCGCTGCGGGTTCTACTGCAAGACCCGACGTGTCGTGTGCTCGGCGACGTGGGCTGCTCGCTCTGCGGCTCCAGGCGCCTCTAGCACAAGGCGATGGGAGACTGGCCGGCCGCAAGCCGCCTGCTCCCGGGCCGCTCCCCTCTCCCGGCTTCGCGCCCGCCCTGGGGTCTCCGGGGCAGAGGGACAGGCAGCAAAGGGCGCGAGGACCAGCTTAAAGAGGGGGAAGTGCTTTCCGCCGAGAGCGTGCGCGAGCTCTCAGTCAGGCCACTCAGGGCCAGACAATAGCGGGAGCAGCGGGCAAGAAGGGAGAAGCCATCTCCCGGACACCCGGCGCACTGCACGGCGACCAGGCTCGGCCAGACCCTGCCTGGTCAGGCAGCCGCCCGGCCGCTGGCTCCAGTCGCAGCGCCGAATCCGCCGCGGGCCGAGGGCGGGGCAGCTGCTGGATCCCGGCCGCCTTCCCTTCCTCCCCTCCCCTCCCCTTCCCCACCCCCCTTTCTCTCCTCCCCTCTGCGACTCCCGCCCCCCAGCCATTGCGTGGGGGAGAGAAACGCGCTGGCGTCAAGTTGTGCTCTGCAAACCCGAGAGCCAGGATTTCCATTCCCCACTTGGGTGAGGGTTTTTGCAGATGGTCGTTACTTTTCCCTGCTGGGGCCCCTTGGCTTTGGGTCGGAGGAAAGCCAGATCATCCTGCTGGCGATGACAGCGTTGAAGTCCAGTTTTTCGTTTGAGGAATTTATCCCATAATTATGATAGCGGGGGCCCGAAAGAATCCCTACTTTGAGGGTAGAGGTGGGGGTGGAAGGAAGCTGTCTCTGCGCTTTAAACCCAGTTTCATTCGTTTGTTTTTTTTTTTCTTTTTCTTTTTTTTTGCTGGGAGGGAGGAAAGGTAGTCTCATTCTTTTTTTTTTTTTTTTTTTTATTCGCTCAGGTGGGTTTTCCAGAAAATAGTGGACAACCCAAAGGGGAAGGAGAAGCATAGGATCCTCCGACCCAATTAGGGTAGGAAAAACAAATTTCCATACAGTATGTTATCTTTAAAATTTTGACTCTAAGTATCTTTCTTTGAGCAGTGTCTCTAGAAGAATTTTCCTAAAGGCTCCACCCAAAAGAAACCATTAGTTGACCAGCTCCCCGTTTGCATTTGATTTGCATAATAACGATGATCTCTGATCTCAAAGTACATTTTCTTAAAAACGTGAATCTTGTTTTCCTCCACAACTGCCCTCCTTTCCTTCTTGTCAGACTATGAAGATCAACACCTGGTTCTCTGCCCCTCACGCAGAACTCTGATTAAATAAATCTGGTATGCTTTTCTTCTGTTGTCTTTTGTCATAGTAGTGTCCTCTGTGCCAATCATGATGGGGAGGAAAGGGATCACCCCCTTTCTGCCCCTGCAGTTTCTTCTTGACTCACTACTTAAGTGGACTTTGGATAGTCCACTTCACCATCTGACCATCAGTTAATAACACTGGCCTCACCTGTCTGTCAGACTGAACACCCAAAGACCCCAAAAGGGAAGGCACTGTGAGAGGCCAAAGAAATGACCTGGAGATATGGAATGGGATTTATTAGGGAACTTACAGGGAAGGTGGCCCAGGAGCTGCTGGCTGAACAAGAAAAAATCGCTCCGATTATAAAAGGCACACAGGTTATATAGCATTTTACATAGGGCCGAAGTATGAGTTTAAGCATGAAAAAAGTAGGGTTTCTAGTGTACACGTGCAGTGTGAGAAGGCGCTTATATATATAGGCCGCATATACAAAAAATGTTTGTGAATTCTCTCTAGGGGTGGGACTTTAGTTCATTATAATGAACTAAAGATAACCGAAGGTTATGGGTATTGATCCAGGCATGCCTAATCCAGTGTGAACCGACCCAGGAGGCCAACTGCCTCAAGGCCCCCTTTGCAAGAGATCATTTACTATGCATAACTGCAAGATGTGGGCAGTAGGTATAGAGAACACTTTGCCCATGGCCGCAGCATGACCTGCATGTCCAGGCCAGAGCCTGAGGGGAGGGGGCCATCTTGGGTTGGCCACTCCCAGGACCCCTTCCCAGCGTCCAGTCTCCTGCTTGGGGCCATATCCAGTGTGTGCTCATGTTGTCACTAAGTGTGTATCACCCTACACTATCACCCCGGGCTTTTGTGAAGATCAAAGGAAAGAAGATAAGTGAAATATCTTGATATCTAAAGGCAGCCTGCTTTGCACATGGGCCATAATGTATATTCCCGATCCTCAGTAGCCACAGGGATTCGAAAACATTTATTCATTCACTCACTCGTTCACCACTAGTTCGCAATATAAATATTTATCACAGTTGACTCTGTCTGTCATCAAGTCAAGCTCAGAAGCCTGAGAGAACAGAGTGGCATGGGGCCATTGTTGGTTCAGTGGTGCTGGAGTTAAAGGTCTGAAGTGGAGAACTGACACGACACACACCTGGGCAGCTGAGTGGAGGAAACCAGTACATGCCAAACAGTTTCGTGACAGAGGACCTGAGTGTGCACAAATAGAGCTGAGGAGTGATAGGACCAGAAAAAACTTTCTGGCACCTTGTAGGGGAGGACTTGGACGATGCTCTGCCCTCCAGACCCTCTTGGTCCTCTGGCTTCCCAGTAGGGGTTGGCCAATGGAGAGCTATGGTAGGTGATTGTGGGGGGAAAGAGGTCAGGGGGAGCTGGATAGTTATTCTTCAGGGTCCCCCTCTTTTATTTTTTCTTGAGTTGGAGTCTCACTCTGTCACCCAGGCTGGAGTGCAGTGGCATGCTCAAAGTCACTGCAGCCTCGACCTGCTGGGCTCAGGCGATCCTTCCATCTTTCAGTCTATCCTTCTGTCTCAGCCTTCAAAGTAGCTGGAAACACAGGCATGCACCATCACGTCCAGCTAATTATTTGATTTATTGTAGAGATGAGGTCTCTGTCATGTTGCTCAGGCTGGTCTTGAACGCCCAAGCTCAGGCAATCCTCTCACCTCTGCCTCCCAAAATTACAGGCGTGAGCCACCACACCCCACTGTTTCTTTTCTTTTGTGGGGGGCGGTCAGAGTCTCACTCTGTTGCCCAGGCTGGAGTACAGTGGCATGCTCACGGCCACCGTAACCCTGACCTGCTGGGCTCAGGCAATCCTTCTGCCTCAGCCTTCCAAGTAGCTGGAACTACAGGCATGTGCCGTCACGCCTGGGAAATTTTTAAAAATTTATTGTAGAGATGAGGTCTCACCAAGTTGCCCAGGCTGGTCTCAAACTCTTGGGCACAGGCAATCCTCTCACCTCGGCCTCCCATAGTGCTGGGATTATAGGCATGAGCCACCATGCCCGGCCATATCTTCTTTTATTTATTTATTTTTTGAGTTGGAGTCTCACTCGGTCACCCAGACTGGAGTGCAGTGGCCGCTCCCGGCCCCCGCAGCCTCGGCCTGCTGGGCTCTGGCGATCCTTCCGCCTCAACCTTCCGAGTAGCCGGAATTATAGGCAGGCGCTACCACGCCCAGCTGATTTTTTTGATTTATTGTAGAGATGAGGTCTCGCTGCCCAGGCGGGTCTCGAACCCGCGGGCTCAGGCAATCCACTCACCTCAGCCTCCCAAAGGCGCGGGATTACAGGCTGAGCCACCGAGTCCGGCTCATATCTTCTTTTTTTTTGAGTTGGAGTCTCACTCTGTAGCCCAGACTGGAGTGCAGTGGCCGCTCCTGGCCACCACAGCCTCGACCTGCTGGGCTCCGGCGATCCTTCTGCCTCAGCCTTCCGAGTAGCCGGAATTACAGGCATGCGCTACCACGCCCGGCTGATTTTTTGATTTATTGTAGAGATGAGGTCTCGCTGCCCAGGCGGGTCTCGAACCCGCAGGCTCAGGCCATCCACTCACCTCAGCCTCCCAGAGGCGCGGGATTACAGGCTGAGTCACCGAGCCCGGCTCGTATCTTCTTTTTAAGATGAGAAAAATTTAAGCATGAACAAGACCAAGGAGAGAAAGATGGTGATGAATGAAAAATGTCCTAGGGAAGATAGGGGGAGATGGGACCCAGGGGTGGAGTTGCCTCAGACATCTTTGAAAGGAAGCCTATACAAGCAGATGCATTTGTAGACTAGTAAACCTAGAGATGAGACAAGGAGAGGACCGATTGCCACCTGATAGTCTCTATGCAATCTGCTAAGAGAGATTGCATCTTTGGTCAAGATGGGGTTGAAGACTTCAGGAAAGTGGCTAAGATTGAAATGGTCACTGCAAGAAATGAGAGCGGTAGCTTTGGAGAGAAAGAGAGGGAATAGAATTGTCAGCACAGTTGAGGATGCAGCTGGCATTGGATATTCTATGTCATGGCTACCATCTGAATGTTTTTAATCATTTTCTTCGCAGCCCAGTTATAGAACATTAGATCAGGGTTGGGGGCTTGCAAGACGGGTTCAGTGAAGACATAAAGGGGAAAGAGGGCTTCTGATGAAAGAGGAGGTACCCAAGGAGGGACAGAAAGCTGAGGAAAGACTTGAAGCAGGGAAGTGAAGGAACGGTAGTACCTCTAGTCTTTTTTTTTTTTTTTTTTTGAGTTGGAGTCTCACTCTGTCTCCCAGACTGGAGTGCAGTGGCACACTCCCGGCCACCACAGCCTCTACCTGCTGGACTCAATGATCCTCTTGCCTCAGCCTTCCAAGCAGCCAGAAATACAGGTGTGCGCTACTGCACCTGGCTAGTTTTTTATTTATAGTAGAGACGAGGTCTCGCCAAGTTGCCCATGCGGGTCACGAACCTGCGGTCTCAGGCAATCCACTTGCCTCAGCCTCCCAAAGTCCTGGGATTACAGGCTGAGTCACTGAGCCTGGCTGCCTGTAACTTTTAAAGTTCAAACTTCTAATGAAAGTCTATGAAGGCTCTCACGACAGACCCTTGCTTTTCACTCTAGCCTCAGAGGTCAAAGTCTTTGTCTTGTTCATGCTTGTATCCCCAGAGCAGCACCTGCCACATAGTAGTCAATAAATGTGTGCTGAATGAATAGCTGCCCACATTCGAAAGTAAACTCCATATTTTGGTCTAATTCAACTCCCTGCAGTTCCTAGACACATCACATCCTAACCAAGGGGGCCTTTCTACAAGCTTTTCCACTGCCTGGAAAAGGTATCCTTTCTCCAATCCCCATCTTTATCCCCTTCCTTTTATGTGGCTGTCTCTCTACATGAAAGGTGGAATAACAGCCTCCAACAGGAGGAAACGTCCACTTCCTAATCCCTGGAATCTGTGAATGCATTATCTTACATGGCAAAAAGATTTTCACAAATGTGATTAAGTTAAGGACCTTGAGAATGGGAGATTAGCCTGGATTATCCAGGTGGGTCCAATCTAATCACACAGGTCCTTAAAAGCTGAGAGCCTTTTCCAGCTGAAGTCAGAGAGATGATGGAAGAATGGTCAGAAAAAGTGCAACATTGCTGGCTTTACAGTTGGAGCATGGCAGTCCTGAGCCAACGAATATAATGGCCTTCAGAAACTGGAAAGGGCAAGGTACAGTGTCTCCCTTAGAGCCTCCAGAAAGGACACCTTGATTTTAGCCCACTGAAACCCATGTTGGACTTCTGATCTACAGAAGTGTAAGATAATGAATTTGTGTTGTTTGACTTTGCCTAATTTGTTATAGCAGCAATAACAAACTAATATATACTGTGACTAATTTTCCAGGAAGCTTCCCTAGTGTGCCTCCTAAGAGTGTCTAGATGCTCCCAATAGCTACCTGAACTGTAGCACTAATACGGGTGTTGTAATTTTGTGTTTACTTTTGTCTGAACTGGGGAGAGAAGAGAAGAGGAGGGCAACAGACCAGAAGTTCCTTAAAGACAAGAAAATCTCTGTTGTGTTTACCTTTTAATTTCTAGGCCTAATTCGTTGCCTGATTCAAAATAGGAACTCAATACATTATTGATGAATGGGTAAATGAAAACCTGGATTTAGTTTATAGGAAGAAGGAGTGACCGAGCCGGACAATGACGAGCTAGAGAGATTCAGATTTCAGTGGTAAGGACAAGAATTAGGTTACTGGCCAGGAAGCACGTGGCTGAAATCAATGGCAGGAGAAGAAGGTGGTGGAATCAGTTTACCTGTGCTACACTCTCAGAGCTCTGCTCTAAGCTAGGACTAATCTGCAAAACAAATTCAGACTGAAGTAGAAAAAGGCAGTGTCTGTGTTTATTTTATTTTATTTTTTATTTTTTTATTTTTTAAGTTGGAGTCTCACTCTGTCGCCCAGACTGGAGTGCAGTGGCCGCTCCCGGCCACCGCAGCCTCGACCTGCTGGGCTCCGGCCATCCTTCTGCCTCAGCCTTCCAAGTAGCAGGAACTACAGGTGTGCGTTACCACACCCGGCTATTTTTTGACTTATT
This sequence comes from Cephalopachus bancanus, assembly GCA_027257055.1. Classification (NCBI taxonomy): domain Eukaryota; kingdom Metazoa; phylum Chordata; class Mammalia; order Primates; family Tarsiidae; genus Cephalopachus; species Cephalopachus bancanus. Next base: position 630,637 of record JAPVLO010000569.1, on the reverse strand, counting down.
GTAGAGATGAGGTCTCGCCAAGTTGCCCAGGCGGGTCTGGAACCCGCGGGCTCAGGCAATCCACTCACCTCAGCCTCCCAAGGCGCGGGATTACAGGCTGAACCACCGAGCCCGGCTTCTGTGTTTATTTTAAAATCCTTCAGTAGACTTTCTTCAAAAAGATTGAAATGTCTTTGAGAGATGAATGGATACTGGAGATGGGGTATGAGTGTTCTGTAAATATTTTGTGGCTAGATTGACTTCTTCAATCCCTTGACCCTCACAGGCTTTGAAGTCATTCCTGCCTCTTCCCTACACCTTTTCAATGACCCACGACGCTTGAGGACTGCGTTGTACAGGTAGTATTTATCCAGTGCCTGAGCTCTTGATGCTGAGTAAGATTCTTGGGCTGCTAACCTCCTAGTATTTACAGAGAGAAGGGTGGTGAGAGAGATTGGAGGGCCCACCCGAAACCCAGGTTGCTCTCCATTTAAAGTCAGTAGGTCAAAAATATCATCAGAGCCGGGCTCGGTGGCTCAGCCTGTAATCTCGTGCCTTGGGAGGCTGAGGTGAGTGGATTGCCTGAGCCCGCGGGTTCGAGATCTGCCTGGGCAGCGAGACCTCATCTCTACAATAAATCAAAAAACAACCGGGCATGGTAGCGGATGCCTGTAATTCCGGCTACTTGGAAGGCTGAGGCGGAAGGATCGCCAGAGTCCAGCAGGTCGAGGCTGCGGTGGCCGGGAGCGGCCACTGCACTCCAGTCTGGGCGACAGAGTGAGACTCCAACTCAAAAAAAAAAAAAAATAATAATCAGAGACATCTCAAAACAAGCCTCCACATCCCCCTCATACAGTTGATGGTGATTTTTTTTTTTTGAGTTGGAGTCTCGCTCTGTCCCCCAGGCTGGAGTGCAGTGGCACACTCACAGCCACCACAGCCTCCTCCTGCTGGACTCAGGCAATTTTTTCACCTCAGTCTTCCAAGTAGCTGGAACTACAGGCATGCACCGCCATGCCCAGTGATGGTGATTTTTTTCAAAGACAGGAAAGTCTGAGGAGGAGGGTAAAAAAACATCCGTTTAAAAACTGGTGGGCAAGCTGGGCTCGGTGGCTCAGCCTGTAATCCCGCGCCTTTGGGAGGCTGAGGTGAATGGATTGCCTGAGCCCGCGGGTTCGAGACCTGCCTGGGCAGCAAGACCTCATCTCTACAATAAATCAAAAAATCAGCCGGGCGTGGTAGCGCATGCCTGTAATTCCGGCTTCTCGGAAGGCTGAGGTGGAAGGATCGCCGGAGCCCAGCAGGTCGAGGCGGTGGTGGCCAGGAGCAGCCACTGCACTCCAGTCTGGGCGACAGAGTGAGACTCCAACTCAAAAACAACAACAATAACAACAAAAAACTAGTGGGCAGGCCGGGTGCGGTGGCTCAAGCCTATAATCCCAGCACTTTGGGAGGCCTAGGTGAGAAGATTGCCTGAGCCCGCGGGTTTGAGACCAACCTGGGTTACATGGTGAGACCTCATCTCTACAGTAAATCAGAAAAGTAGCCGGGCATGGTAGTGCACACCTGTAGTTATGGCTACTTGGAAGGCTGAGGTGAAAGGATTGCCTGAGCCCAGCAGGTCAAGGCTGTGGTGGCTGGGAGCGTGCCCCTGCACTCCAGCCTGGGCGACAAGAGTGAGACTCCAACTAAAAAAAAATAAAAATAAAAAAAATTAAAGAATAAAAACTAGTGGGCATCATTATTCTAAGTGAATTAATGCAGAAACAGAAAACCAAATACCACATGATCTCACTTATAAGTGGGAGCTAAACAATGGATACAATATCTGGACATAACAATGGAACAATAGACACTGGGAACTCAGAGAGAAGGAGGGAGGGTGCCAAGTGTTGAAGAGCAACCTGTTGGGTGCCATGCTTGCTAGGTGATGGGTGCCACAGAAGCCCAAACCTTACCATCTCTCAATATACCCACATAACTAACCTGCGCATGCACCCCTTGAATCTAAAATAAAAATAAAAACTAGTAGGCATCTAAAGGAAAAGGCAATGTACAGAATGAGAGAAGATATTTGCAAACCATACATCATTAGGATTAATATTCAAAATATATAAGGAACTCATATATACAACTCATACAATCTTAACTCATAGGATTAATATTCAAAATATATAAGGAACTCATGCAAAAAACCCCAAACAACCTGATTTTTAAGGTAGGAAAAGAACCTGAATAGACATATTCCCAAAGACATGTGGATGACCAGTGGGCACAGGAAAAGGTGCTCAGCATCATCAATCATCAAGGAAATACAAATCAAATCCACAATGATATCTCCTTATACCTGGTAGGATGGCTAGTCTCAAAAAGTCAAAAGGTGAGTGTTGGTGAGGGTATGGAGAAAGGAGACCCTTGTACACTGTTGGTGGGAATGTAAATTGGTATAGCCATCATGGAAAACAGTGTGAGGTTCCTCAAATAAAAAAAAATTTAAAATAGAACTACTGTACGAACCGGCAATCCCACTTCTGGGAATATATCCAAAGGAAATTAAATCAGTATGTCAGAGAGATATCTGTACCTCCAAGTTCACTGCAGCGTTATTCACAACAGCCAAGACATGAAGACGACCTAAGTGTTCATTGATAGATGATTGGATGAAGAAAATGTGGTGTATATGCAATAGGATATATATATAAAAAATAAATATATATATATTGGAGGGGTGTTGGAGTCTCACTCTGTCGCCCAGGCTGGAGTGCAGTGGGACACTCACAGCTACCACAGCCTCGACCTGCTGAGTTTAGGCGATCCTTCCACCTCAGCCTTCCAAGTAGCTGGAACTGCAGGCGTGTGCCACCATGCCTGGCTAGTTTTTGTGATTTATTGTAGAGACAAGGTCTCACCAAGTTGCCTAGGCTGGTCTCGAACCCCTGGGCTCAGGCAATCCTCTCGCCTCCGCCTCTCAAAGTAGTAGGATTACAGGCTGAGCCACGGTGCCCAGCCACAATAGGATATTATTCAGTCATTAAAAAAGGAAATACTGCCAGGCTTGGTGGCTCAGCCTGTAATCCCGCGCTTTTGGGAGGCTGAGGTGAGTGGATTGCCTGAGCCCACGGATTCAAGACCCGCCTGGGCAACTTGGCAAGACCTCATCTCTACAATAAATCCAAAATTAGCTGGGCATGGTAGTGCGTGACTGTAATTACGGCTACTCGGAAGGCTGAGGCGGAAGGATCGCCGGAGTCCAGCAGGTGGAGGCTGCGGTGGCCAGGAGCGGCCGCTGCACTCCAGTCTGGGCAACAGAGTGAAACTCCAACTCAAAAAAAAAAAAAAGGAAATACTGCCAGTTCCAACAATATGAATGGACCTGCAGGACATTATACTGAATGAAGTAAGACACAGAAAGACACTTCAGTATGATGTGGAATCCAAAAAAGTCAAACTCATAGAAACAGAGCAGAATGGTTGTTGTCAGGGGTTGGGAGTTGAGGAAAATGGGTAGATGTTTATCCAAAGATAACTCGGTTATAAGATGAATACATTTTGGGGATCTAATGTACAACATGGCGACTATAGTACTGTATTGTATATTTAAAATTTGCTAGGAGTGTAGATTTCAAGTATTTTTAACACATATACACACACAGTTAAAAAAAAAAAGTGGGCGAAAATGAGGTTAAGAAATAGAAGCCTCAGATATGGAATCTTTGAGTTTAGCTTGCCCTCTAGTGGCAAAATTAAGTTCAACAGTCAACGATTAAGGGGGGGCTTCAAGCGGCAATCCAGGAAGATTTTAGACTAAATAAGGGACAAGATAGCGTGTGTGTGGGGAAGGGGTGTTAATGTAACTTAGGTGAGCAGACTCATTTCAGGCTACCTAACGGAATTTACGATGTTGTTGTTGTTTTGTTTTGAGTCAAGGTCTCACTCTGTCACCCAGCTGGAGTGCAATGGGCCATTATCCCGGTTCACCGAAGCCCTGACCTTTTGGGCTCAGGAGATCCTTCTGCTTTACCTTCCAGAGTAGCAGAACTACAGGCCTCTGCCACCACACCCAGCTAATTTGTTGCTTTTTTCGTAGAGACAAAGTCTCGCTAAATTGCCTAAACTGGGACTTTGCAATGTTAACAAGCCATACTTTCAATAGCTCACCATTGCCTGTAGGATAAAATTATTCTCCTTAGCCTGATAGAAGCCTCATCAGCGGTCTCCAGGGTAAATACACCTTGCATTCCCCATGTTCCTTACAGATTTCATCCCCCGGTGCCTCACTCACAGCTGTGGATGTAGTAGGCACTCGGTAAGTGATTTATGGATTAGTTAATTCCCTTCAATCTAGCTTTAAACAGCTGGTTTTGGGCTGGGTGTGGTGGCTCATGTCTGTAATTCCAGCACTTTGGAAGGCGGAGCTGAGAGGATTGCCTGAACCTGGGGGTTCGAGACTAGCCTGGACAACTTGGTGAGATCTCATCTCTACAGTGAAAATTTGCTTGTGTGGTAGTGTACATCTGTAGTTCCAACTACTTGGAAGGCTGAGGCAGAAGGATCGCCTGAGCCCAGCATGTTGAGGTTGCGGTGGCCATGAGTGTGCCTTGCACTCCAGCCTGGACGACAGAGTGAAACTCCGACTTAAAAAACCAAAACAAAACAGCTGGTTTTGTTATCCTGAAGGAAAGGGAATGTGAGGCGATGAAAAGCACTTGGGCAGGAAAAAGCTTGAAGGCTCCTTTACCTATTCTCACCTGTTAAAGAGGCCTGAACAGACCCCATTTCCCTTCCTAAAAATTTAGAGGCATAGTTTATTTCCACATCTCATTCATAGAAGCAGAACAAATTGCCAGGTTCGGTGGCTCACACCTGTAATCCCAGCACTTTGGATGACAGAGGCGAGAGGATTGCCTGAGCCCAGGAGTTCGAGACGAGCCTGGGCAAACTGGCAAGCCCTCATCTCTACAATAAATCAAAAAATCAACAGAGCGTGGTGGTGCACACCTGTAGTTCCAGCTACTTGGAAAGCTGAGGTGGAAGTGTCGTCTGAGTCTAGCAGGTCGAGGCTATGGTTGCCATAAGCATGCCACTGCACATCAGCCTAGGCGACAGAATGAGACTTCAACTAAAAAAAAAAGAAACAGAGCAATTTTCTTTCTCTCTCTCTCTCTCTCCCCCTCTCTCCCTCTCTCTCTTTTTTTTTTTTTTTGAGTTGGAGTCTCATTCGGTCGCCCAGACTGGAGTGCAGTGGCCGCTCCCAGCCAATGCAGCCTCGACCTGCTGGGCTCCGGCATCCTTCCGCCTCAGCCTTCCGAGTCACCGGAATCACAGGCATGTGCTACCACACCTGGATGATTTTTTGATTTATTGTAGAGATGAGGTCTCGCCAAGTTGCCCAGGCGAGTCTCGAACCCGTGGGCTCAGGCAATCCACTCACCTCAGCCTCCCAAAGGCGCGGGATTACAGGCTGAGACACCGAGCCCAGCTCTCTCTTTCTTTCTACAGTATTTATTGAGAAGACAGAGAAGCTCCCACCGTGGGAGGGACCCAAAGGGTTTGCTCAAGTTTCTTCTTATCTGACACAGTGGATGCTGGAGAAATATGTCTAACTAAATGCATGTCTGTTTTGGCTCATTACAATTTTTCTATACACCTCTGACAGCTACTTGTTTAATCTAATCAGCCTGGTGCCATAGCTGAAGCCTGTAATCCCAGCACTTTGGGAGGTAGAGGCAAGAGGATTGCCTGAGCTCAGGGGTGTGAGACCAGCCTGAGCAACATAGTGAGACCTCCTCTCTACAATAAATAAAAAAATTAGCTGGGTGAGGCGGCACATGCCTGTGGTTCCAGCTACCTGGAAGGCTGAGGCAGAAGGATTGCCTGAGTCCAGCAGGTTGAGCCTGCGGTAGCCATGAGCAGTGTGCCACTGCACTCCAGCCTGGGTGACAGAGTGAGACCCCGACTCAAAAGAAAAAAAAAAAGAAATCTAATCATGTAGTTTTCTTGCTGAGAACAAGTGTCCACATGCCTTCATTTTACAAACCCTGCCTTTCTGTCCACCCTCATTTCCTGCCCCTCCGCTTTATATTAAAATAGTTTGCTTTTGTGTGTCTGCTTTCCTAGACTGTTAGCAGGGCCTGTGTCCTACCCATCTTTGACTCTTAGGCTAGCTCAGAGCCTAAGCCACAGAAGAGGATCAATAAATATTTGTTGTTAAAGCACTGCTTCCTGGTGCATTTTGAATCTGCTCCTTCTAATCTTATTCGCAATGGAAAAAGTGAACAGAATGGTAAAACTTTAGATTTAGAAGTTATCTTAGAGGCCATTTAATCAATTTCCCTCATTTTATAGATGTGGAAACCCAGGTCTGTTCAGGATCACACAATTTGTTGGTCTCTGTTCTAAAAGAATCAGACAATTGTAGGAAAGAAAAATTCCTCCGACTAAGGCTGAACTATTTTGTTGTTCATTGTATTCAGAAGCCTCTAGTTCCCAGAAACAAAAATGAATTTCCTTATCAGTCTTTGAAATTTCATAGCCTTGTGTTCCACACCCTATGGGTCAGGGTTGGTGAAATTCATTATAGGAAAAACTAGGCTGATCTGGAGATTTTTATTCTTAACACTCCATGGTGCTCCCACTGGTACATACTGCTTTGGAAAGATTCATCTTGTGAGTCTGTCTTGAAAACTGCAACTTGCCTGAAAGGGGAGAGATAGGCAAAGTTCAATCAAATTCTAACTTAAAGGTCTAAACAACTTTATCCACAATATAAATTCAGCTCCACCTTGCCACAGTCACTTCTATTTTTCTCTGGTATGAGTCCTTGGTTCATGAATCAAATGTGTCTTTCCTTATTCTATGCTAAGGAATACTTATCTAACAATTACATCATCTGGAGAATGGAAACTTATTTTTCATTAATGGAAAAGATGTATACTGGTTTAGTAAATAAAAGTGATGGATGGAAAATAAAATAAAAAGAGGTTGCTTCCTGGTAAAGCTGCAGAGATTAAAAGAAAAAAGAAGAGGTTGCAATCCTATGTCTGAATTTTGAATATTTATTTTGGTTGATGGTTTTCTGTAATTTATTACCATTAATTTGGTTTTAGATATCACAACTTGTAAAACATGAAATATGAGGCGCTTGAAGAACATGTCATAAGTAAATGAGGCACAAAGAAAAGGAAATGTTTGTTGTGCTTTATCTTACAAAAAAAAAACCACTTTGTATCTAATTAGAACCTGTGTTTAACCTGCTAAAGGAAAACAACCTATGAGTATTATATCAAGTAAATAGAAGAACAGCTCTGGACAAGAGCGCCCGGATAGCTCAGTCGGTAGAGCATCAGACTTTTAATCTGAGGGTCCAGGGTTCAAGTCCCTGTTCGGGCGGTATATCTTTCTTTCCTTTTTGATGACCAGTGATCACACCAACGTTCATGTTTTTTGTTTCATGTTAGATTACCAGTGATCACACTAACGCTAAGTAAATACTTCCATTTTTAATGGAATTTATTTTTCATTGATTTCATAATATTCAGGATAAATACATTCTCAGGGAAGGAAAAAAGTGACTATGCAAAATCATTTAATTTCTTGGCGGGTATCGATGTTCTGCACGGTGGTTTCCCAGAGAGGAGGAATTTGTTTTTGTTAGCTATAAACTGAGAAAGGAAAACAACAAAGTTAAAACGAAGCGCTTCGTGTTCTCATCATAAAAAAAGTGAGGTAATGACTATGGTAACTAGCTTGATTTGGGCATTCAACAATGTATACAAATTTCCAAACATCGTGTTGTACACCATAACATATTCCAATCTTTTTTGTTTTATAATTAAGGAAAAAAGAAGAGCGCCCGAACAGGGACTTGAACCCTGGACCCTCAGATTAAAAGTCTGATGCTCTACCGACTGAGCTATCCGGGCTCCCACCGGCAGTGCCTTGTACTGCAATGCCTTACATAAGAATGAAGACCCTTGCGTAATTGCATGACCTTGCATTTAGTGAAACTGCTTTAAATGCAAGAAAGTTGTGATCCATGCGCAGAAGAAAAACGGAAGTCCCAAATCCTGCACCTTTCGCCAGCATTAGCAGCTAATTCAGAATTGCGAGCTATTTACGTGCCTAATAACCATTATTAGGTAGGCTTCTTTGATTTATAATCCAATAGGCTCACAACTAGGAGAATGGTGAGCTATCACTTTTATTTTGCTTTTTTGTTTTTTGAGTTGGAGTCTCATTCTGTCATCCAGACTTGAGTGCAGTGGCTGCTCCCGGCCACCGCGGCCTCGACCTGCTGGGCTCCAGAGATCCTTCCGCCTCAGCCTTCCGAGTAGCTGGAACTACAGGCGCGGGCTACCACGCCCGGCTAATTTTTTTGATTTATTGTAGAGATGAGGGCTCGCCAAGTTGCCCAGGCGGATCTCGAACCCTCGGGCTCAGGCAATTCACTCACCTTAGCCTCCCAGAGCGCGGGATTACAGGCTGAGCCACCGAGCCCGGCAGCAATCACTTTTAAAGTGCCGTGGTGACATTTGGTCTATTGTGTCATTGATAATTGGGTGGACATCGACACTAAAAGCTACCCGACAATAACAACAGAGTCTAAGAGGAAATAAAAATATGCTGTTCTGAAGCTATTGGGTTGAGCCATGTGGTATAAAATGAGATAAAGGAGGGATAGTTAGATTGCCCAATAAATCCCCTGAAGGCGTCCAAGTAATTTTAAGAGTCACAAACCTTGGAGGAAGTCATCAGCGGTGACCTCGGGGGCAGAAGCCAGATTTCTACTAAGCCAGAGAGGAAAGCTGAACCTGGAAGTGAAGAGAGTGCATTGATTCTGGCATTGGAGACTCTTCCTCTCTGCAGCCATCGGTAATTTGAGCACTGCTTTCTGCTATGGAGCTGGCGTTGAGAATTCCACAGTAGAGCTTTGAGAGCAGGACACTAAGGGGTGGCTGCTAGCTGATGTTGCCTTCCCTTAATTCCATCTTTAACTGCCTTCGGAGTGATTGTTTGATTGTTCTGGTCCAGAAATTCCACTTTTAAGAATTTGTCCTGTCGGGCTCGGTGGCTCAGTCTGTAATCCCAGCGTTTTGGCAGGCCGAGGTGATTGGGTTGCTTGAGTCCGCGGGTTCGAGACCCGCCTGGGCAACTTGGTGAGACCTCATCTCTACAATAAATCAAAAAATTAGCCGGGCGGCGTAGCGCCCGCCCGTAGTTCCAGCTACTTGGAAGGCTGAGGCGGAAGGATAGCCGGAGCCCAGCAGGTTGAGGCTGCGGTGGCCAGGGGCGGCCACTGCACTTCAGTCTGGGCGACAAAGTGAGACTCCAACTCAAAAAAAAAAAAAAGAAAGAAAGAAATAACCCAAGAACATACAAAAAGGGAGAGATTATCTGGCATTTTGAGATTATCCTGGCATTTTGAGGCTATGTAACATAGGGACAGTTGTAATATGGAATGTTATGCTGTTATTCATAATTATGATCCAGAAAAACAGGCCTTGGAAAAATGTCAAAATATTAAGTTACAAAATATTTCCTTCTTTTTTTTTTTTTTTTTTTTTTTTTGAGTTGGAGTCTCATTCTGTCACCCAGACTGGAGTGCAGTGCCCGCTCCCAGCCACCCCAACCTCCACCTGCTGGGCTCCGGCAATCCTTCCGCCTCAGCCTTCCAAGTAGCTGGAACTACAGACGCGCACTACCACTGGCCTGGCTAATTTTTTGATTTATTGTAGAGATGAGGTCTCGCCAAATTGCCCAGGTGGGTCTCGAACCCAAGGCTCAGGCAATCCACTCATCTCAGCCTCCCAAAGGCTCAGGATTACAGGCTGAGCCACTGAGCCCGGCTACAAAATATTTCAAATGGAGTTTTTTGTTTTGTATTTTCAAGAAAAGCGTACATATATGAACACTGAAAACTGAAAAGATAAACTACAAAGCCTTGATTCTGAAGTTAGGTGCTCTGTTTGACTTTAATTGTGTTATCTTGAGCAAGCCACTTCTCTGTGTTTCAGGAAAATAGGGTGATTGTGAGAATTAAATAATATAGTATGCATTCATTGTTTAGAATAGTGTCTGCCAAATAATATTCATAAAGTCACACAAAGATTTGATGGCGGCCATTGCCTTGCAAAGCTATGGTCTGGCCATGTGTTCTTTGAGCTATGGCCAGGCCATATTTTCCTAAGCTTTGGCCCCCTCCCCTACCTCGGGGAGGTGAATCTCCTCTCTCTCTCTCTCCCACTCTCATTTACTTTCTAAATAAACTATATTTTCCAATCTTAAAAAAAAAAAGATTTAATGGCAAAGACGTCACAAGAACAGATTATATTCTTTTTGCCCTTCTCTTTTGCTACCCACCTTTCAACAAATGTTTAACATATTAAAGTGGTAGGAAATCAAGAAAGCTGACAATATAAGGTTAATTTCAGGCAAAAGGAATAACTTTATCCTCTAGGCAATGGGAAACTATAAAAACATGTTATTGCTGGGCTCGGTGGCTCAGCCTTTGGGCTCCCGCGCCTTTGGGAGGCTGAGGTGAGTGGATTGCCTGAGCCCGCGGGTTCGAGACCCGCCTGGGCAGCGAGACCTCATCTCCACAGTAAATCAAAAAAATCAGCTGGGCGTGGTAGTGCATGCCTGTAATTCTGGCTACTCGGAAGGCTGAGGCGGAAGGATCGCCGGAGCCCAGCAGGTCGAGGCTGCGGTGGCCAGGAGCGGCCACTGCACTCCAGTCTGGGCGACAGAGTGAGACTCCGACTCAAAAAAAAAAAAACAAAAAAAAACACATGTTATTAATATTTCAATTTCTCACTCAAAGGAGCACACACTATGGTTCTTTCACTTATGTTATGTTAAAAACAACAAGGGCGCTGGGCTCGGTGGCTCAGCCTGTAATCCCGCGCCTTTGGGAGGCTGAGGTGAGTGGATTGCCTGAGCCCGCAGGTTCGTGACCCGCCTGGGCAGGTGAGACCTCATCTCTACAATAAATCACAAAAATTAGCCGGGCGTGGTAGTGTGTGCCTGTAGTTCCAGCCACTTGGAAGGCTGAGGCGGAAGGAACCCCGGAGCCCAGCAGGTCGAGGCTGCGGTGGCTGGGAGCGGCCACTGCACTCCAGTCTGGGCCACAGAGTGAGACTCCAACTCAAAAAAAAAAAACAAGGGCTACTGTATTAAATATTCGCTATAAGAATCACATCCAAATGCTGCCCAGAGTCAACAGAATGGTTTCTACAACCGGCTGTGTTCAGATGGGATGATGAGGCATCATATCAGAAATATTAGACTGTTTTTTCCTTGTTCAAAACCCTTTGATTCTTCCCTACTACTTATAAGATAACACATAGAACTTGATACAGCAGCTGTTTCAGAAACTTCTGAATATATACATATTCTAGCCTACTTTGCTGGCATTCTATGCCAGTGCCATCCAATAGAAATATGATGCAAGCCATATATGTAATTTCATATTTTCTAGTAGCTACATTTTCAAAAGTAAAAAGCAACGGGTGAAGTAAATTTTTTTTTGAGTTGGAGTCTCACTCTGTCGCCCAGACTGGAGTGCAGTGGCCGCTCCTGGCCACCGCAGCCTTGCCTGCTGGGCTCCAGCAATCCTTCCGCCTCAGCCTTCCGAGAAGCTGGAACTACAGGCATGTGTTACTACGTCCGGCTGATTTTTTGATTTACTGTAGAGATGAGGTCTCGCTGCCCAGGCAGGTCTCGGACCCGCGGGCTCAGGCAATCCACTCACCTCAACCTCCCAAAGGCGCAGGATTACAGGCTGAGCCACCGAGCCCAGCTCGGCTGAAGTAAATTTAATAATATATTTTATTCAATCCTGTATAACCAAAATACTGCTGGGTGTGGTGGCTTATGCCTGTAATCTCAGTACTTTGGGATGCAGAGGTAATAGGATTGCCTGAGCCCATGGGTTTGAGACTAGTCTTGTCACTACAATAAACCAAAAAATTAGCTGGGTGTGGTGCCCCATGCCTGTAGCTCCAGCTACTTGAAAGGCTGAGACAGAAAGGATCACCTGAGCCCAGCAGGTCAGGACTGCGGTGACTGTGAGCACGCCACTACACTGCAACCTGGCTGACAGAGTGAGACTCCAACTCAAAAAAACCTCCCCAAAACAACAAAAATATCGTTTTAACATGTAATCAATATAAAATATTATTAATAAGATATTTCCTTCCTACTAAGTCTTTGAAATGTATTTAATTATTCATTTCTTGAGTCAGAGCCCAGCCGGGATTTTAGTATTATAATGAAGCAAGGGGTTAGGAATTTTTTTTTTTTTTTTGAGTTGGAGTCACACTCTGTCACCTAGGCTGGAATGCAATGGCACACTCACGGTCACCCCAGTGCCAACCTGCTGAGCTCCCGTGATCCTTCCGCCTCAGCCTTCCAAGTAGCTGGAACTATAGGCGCGCACTAACGCGCCCAGCTAATTCTTTTATTTATTGTAGAGATGAGGTCTTGCCAAGTTGCCCAGGCTGGTCTTGAACCTGTCGGTCAGGCAATCCACTCGCCTCGGCCTCCCAAAGTGCTGGGATTACAGGCTGAGCCACTGAGCCCGACCTGGATCGTTCGTTTTTATGGAGTTGTGAACATGTGGGTGGACAGCAACATTCTGCGCAAATCTTACTCAAGAACAAATCTTACTCAAGAAGAATTATTCTTGCAGGGCGCAGTGGCTCGTGCCTGCAATCCCAGTACTTTGGGAGGCGAGGCAGAGGACTGCCTGATCCCAGGAGTTCGAGAGCAGCTACGGCAAATTGGCGATACCTCGTCTCTACAATAAATCAAGAAATATTAGCTGGGCGTGGTGGCATGCCTGTAGTTCCAGTTAGTTACTTGAAAGGCTGAGGTGGAAGGATCCCCAGAGTCCAGCAGGTCGAGGTTGCGGTGGCCGTGAGCGTGCCACTGCACTCCAGTCTGGGCGACAGAGGCTCCCATTCCAAAAAAAAAAAAAAAAAGGTATTCTTGAGTAAGATTTGTGGCAAAATGTTGCTCATCTCAGTTTCTTCAGATGTCTGGCAGTCAGCAGGTATGTGCAGAGAGAGAGACATTAGCAGGGGTGCGGCCAAGTTCCCTCCCTATTGTTTCACTATTCCTTCATTTCTAATCCCAAAGTGCTGGAATTACAGGTATGAGTCAGCCACCGTGCACGGCTGAGCCACATTTTAAACAGGGCAAACAGGTGCTTGTCCAGAATATGGTGACCAGGTTGCAGAGGGCCTTGAAGTCCTGTCAAACAGTTGAAGGCTCAAAAGGATTTTTTGGCTGCAGAAAAATGACGGAGCGAGCTTGAGAATGGGAACTGGAAGCTGTCTTCAACTAACTGATTAGTGGGGTATTGGAAATAATGAAGCCTAATTCTAGTCTCCAAAGTGCAGAACTAAAACTAATAGAAATTGCAAAGTGACATATTTCAGCTCGGAAAATACTCTCACATTTAGAATCATCCTGAAATAAATGAAATAGGCATCTGGAGGAAGGAATGCCACTTGGCACCAGTAGAGGTTGAAGCCAGCCTGCCTGAGAGGTTTGTTGAAGGCCCTTCTAGGCCGGGATACATTAGACTAGATGACCCGATTGTGTGAGGTAAGTAAGCACCATCTCACTGTTCTTTGCACCTTTCTTTCAGCATAACAACGTATCTTGTAGTTCATGTATATATACCAGTCTTATCTCCCCCCATTAGCGACCCTAGGATGCTCTGTTTCCCTTCTCCGGCCACCCCTATGGAGTAAGGATGAGTACTGGAGAGTGACAGAGGAAGCCTAGCTTCTCCGAAGAGCTGATGGCTGCCTCTGATTATGCTTAGATTTTTCCCTTCTCTGTTTTCTGATCTCCTAAGACACGTCTGGAAATATCACAAGACCCTGCGAGCTCCCCCAAAGTTCTCTCTTGAAACCACTCGATTATCAGCCGTTCTGGTCCCGGAACTCTCTCCCCACACTAGGACCTACTCTATGGTAGAGCGCTCGGCCTGACTACCTCTCTAGTCCTCCCACCGCTCCATCTATGGTTTCGGAACCTCACCGGAAGCTCTCTTGTGAGATGGGGTAAGAGGACGGAAGTTGCGCCTTCATTACTCGCCATTTCAAAATGCCGTGGAGGCCTTAGGACCTGTGACTGCCACCCCTCCCCCCCGGGCTCGGCGGGGGAGCGACTCATGGAGCGCCCTTAAGGTGTGACTCCTGGCCCTCGTCGGCGGGGTGCCGGGAGCGGGAGGTGGAGAGTGAGTAGCAGGCGGCCGTGCCTCCACTTCTGCGGGCTTCGGAGCTGGGGGGAGCGAACGGGAGGAGCTTGAGGCGTGGGTGGCGGCGCTGGTACGGTCGCGCCGGGCGGAAGTAGGGCTGGTGGGGGAAGGGTTGTGGGTGAGGGCCCGCGGAAGATAAATGGAGGTGTGGTGACGTGACGTAGTTTCGGTCAGCAGGTGCTGAACTAAAGTTGAAGTAGTCGGATTCACCGTGCTTAAGTGGACACAAAATTTGAGGAATACTTGCGTGCTAGGGAAGAAAGAGGTGGGAGAGAGGGAGACGGAGAATGACATTGACGTGTCTTCAGATTTTAACGTAGACATTTTAGGCTGCGGGCCGTCTACCTCAGAGACATTTGAGTGGTTCTTTGAAAAATGCTCATTTGGGGCCACATCCAGAACTCTAGACAGTATCGGGATGGGGCTCAGGGGAACGTTTTTTTTTTTTTTCTGAGTCAGAGTCTCTGTCGCCCAGGCTGGAGTGCGGTGCCACGCTCACGGCCACAGCAACCTCAACTTGCTGGGCTCAGGCGATCCTTCCACCTCAGCCTTCCAAGTAGCTGGAACGGCAAGCATGCACCACCATGCCCGGCTAAATTTGACTTCTTTAAACCTCAGTTTTCTCTGTAAAAACCAAGTACAGTATCTAACCCTGCTGTATTCAAAAGAGATTCCAAGTGGAGACAGGAAAAAGTCTTGCCTTGAATCCAGAGGCTGTTAACTGACTTCATTTCTCAGATATAACCTTTTTTTTTTTTTTTTTTTTTTTTTGAGTTGGAGTCTCACTCTGTTGCCCGGACTGGAGTGCAGTGGCAGGCTCACGGACACCGCAGCCTTGACCTGCTGGGATCAGGTGATTCTTCCGCCTCTGTCTTCCAAGTAGCTGGAACTACAGCCACGCATCATCACACCCAGCTGATTTTTTGATTTATTGTAGAGACAAGGTCTGGCCATGTTGCTCAGGCAGTCCTCTTGCCTCCGCCTTCCAAAGTGCTGGGATTACAGGTGTGATCCCCACTACACCTGGCTCTCACATATAACCTTGAGCAGTTTCTTTGCTCATGATTTTTTCTCTGCCATTCTTTATAGTATTCCCCCCTTTTTATTATTTGTTAAAAGTAGATTCTCACCTCTAACTTATGCAACATTCTTTGATTTTAAAATCCTTCCTCTTCTGTCTCTATTTCCTTTCATTCCTCCTCTGCCTTGCAATCAAAAAAAGTAATTTCTAGGTTGGGTGCAGTGGCTTATACCTGTAATCCAGCACTCTGTGAGGCTGAGGTGGGAGGATTGCTGAGCTTAGGAGTTCAAGACCAGCCTAGCAAGACATTATCTTTCTAAAAAAAGAAATCAAAGAATTAGCCAGATGTGGTGGTATGTGCCTGTAGTCCCAGCCACTTGGGAAGCTGAGGTGGAAGGATCACTTGAGTCCAGTGGGTCACGACTGTGAGATGTGACCACACCACTGCACTTCAGTTTGGGCAAAGAGTGAGACCCCGACTCAAAAAAAAAAAATTTAATTCCTTCTGCTCTGAACTTTAGATTTGGGCCAATTATTTGACTTCTTTAAGCCTCAGTTTTCTCTGTAGAAAGCAGGAAACAGTACCTAACCCTGCTGTATTCAAAAGAGATTAGAAGTGGAAACATGAAAAAGCTTTGCTTTGAATTCAGAGACTGTTAACTGACTTCATTTCTCACATATAACCATGGCCTATACTCAGTAGTTTTTAAATGGCACAGCTGCTAAGTGATACAAGAAACCCTTGTTGTGGTTTGAATTCTTCAAGGCCGCCAAGTGGTCAATTCCAGTTCCTACTAAGATACTGAACCAACATGACTGCTGGCTCCCTTCCCCAAAATCATCCCTGAAGGAACTGTAAAGGGAAAATACTGTGAGAAACAAATGGATGATATGGGCCGTTTTGGACTGGGTAGAGGAAGGGAAGAGGGGGAGTGGCTGACTTGAAACAGGAGTAAGCCAGTCATGGCCGTGGGTGAATAAAACCATGAGGGAAGAGAAGTGTTTGAATATTGGTCTAGTTTCTCCCCTGCTTCATTATCTTGGAATTTCCTTTTCCCACCCTGCTGTGACTTAGTGCCATAGTCCATCTTTCTTCAAGAGTGAATCAGGGTATTCAGGAAGCCCATACTTGTGAACAGGTGGTGATTGACTTCAGGCCATGGCTTCTCTGTTGTTTTACCCTCTTAATTCTTAGGTCTTGCTAATTCCCCATCAATGCTGCTTCACCCTGGGGAACAAAGGGTGAAGCCCAAATCTGAGTACTGTTTTATGAGGTGGAGGGTGATTGTGGTTGTTGAGTGCTTGGAGCTTTCTAGTTGGGTGTTCATTTCCTACCTTCTCCCACTTACTGGGGCTAATATGGACTGGGGTCTGGGTTTCCCCAATACAATCTGCTTGTCAGAGTAGCTGATAAAATAAACAGTTGAAGAGCATAGATATTTTAAGAGAAAAACAATATATAGGCTTCATTGGAACAAATATTAGAAGAAATGGACTGAGTTTAGACTAACAAACCTCCTGAAAGAAATAAGGGAAGATACCAACGAAATAAGAATAGGTAGGGGCTAGGGCTGGTGGCTCAAGCTTGTAATCCTAGCACTTTGGGAGATCAAGGCAAGAGGACTGCCTGAGGATTATACATTGTCTGTATAATAAATCAAAAAATTAGCCAGGCATGGTGGCATGTGCCTGTGGTTTCAGATACTTGGAAGGCTGAGGCGGAAGGATCACCTGAGCCCAACAGGTTGAAGCTGCAGTGGCCGTGAGCATGCCACTGCACTCCAGCCTGGGTGACGGTGAGACTCCAACTCACACACACACACACATAAAAATAATACAGTGGTTGAAATAAACAACATTATACGTGGAATATCATGTAATGGATACAGCTGAGGAATGAATTGGAACTCTAGATTGAGTAACTCTCCCAGAACAAAGAAAACATAAAGGAAATGCTGGCTGGGCTCGGTTGCTCAGCCTGTAATCCCAGTGCTTTGGGAGGCTGAGGTGAGTGGATTGCCTGAGCCTGCGGGTTCGAGACCCGCCTGGGCAACTTGACGTGACCTCATCTCTACAATAAATCAAAAATTAGCCGGGCGTAGTAGCACGCGCCTGTAGTTCCAGCTACTTGGAAGACTGAGGCAGAAGGATCACCAGAGTCCAACAGGTCGAGGTTCCGGCCACTGCACTCCAGTCTGGGTGACAGAGTGAGACTCCAACTCAAAAAAAAAAAAAAAAAAAAAAGGAAATACTAAGAGAAAGGGAGAGTAGATGTGGAGGTACTCACATCTGAATAATAGAAATCTTAGAGAAGTAAAAATGAGAAGGGAGTGCTTGAAGAAATGATAAATAATTCTCTTTAGAATTTAAAAATAAATGTGAAAGACCTCACATTGAATGGTTCCATAGAGTGCTAAAGATGAGAGATAAGGAGAACTTGCTCCTAGGTATATTATAGTCAAATTTAAGGTTATCAAAGCAAAAGAAAATTACAGGAGCCTCAGAAAAGATCACACATACAGAGGAGCACTATCAAAGTAACTTCAGAATTTTTTTTTTTTTTTGGAAGTTGGGTTCTCTATCATCTATGCTGGGCAGTGATGCTAATGCAGTCACAGCTCTCCACAGCCTTCACCTCCTGAGCTCAGGTGATCTTTCTGCCTTAACCTCCCAAGTAGCTGGGACTATAGGTGCACGCCACCATGCCTGGTTAATTTTTTGAGAGGAAATAGAGGTCAAGACTGTGGTAAGCTGTGATTTTGCACTGCACTCCAGTCTGGGCAACAGAGTGAGACTCAACAACAACAGCAAAAAAGTTAAAATGATAAATTTTACTATGTATAGTTAACATAGTAAAAATTTTTTATGAAAAGTGAATTTGCCGGGCTTGGTGGCTCAGCCTGTAATCCCAGTACTTTGGGAGGCTGAGGTGAGTGGAATGCCTGAGCCCGCGGGTTTGAGACCCGCCTGGGCAACTTGGTGAGACCTCATCTCTACAGTAAAATTAAAAATTAGCCAGGTGTGGTAGCGTACACCTGTAGTTTCAGCTACTTGGAAGGCTGAGGCAGAAGGATCGCCGGAACCCAGCAAGTCGAGGCTGTGGTGACTGGGAGCGTGCCACTGCCCTCCAGCCTGGGTGACTGAGTGAGACTCCAACTCAAAAAAAAAAAAAACAAAAAAAACAGCGAATTTAGGCCGGGTGCCGTGGCTCACACCTATAATCCCAACACTTTGGGAAGCCCAGGTGAGAGGATTGCCTGAGCCCATGGGTTCAAGACCAGTCTGTGCAACTTGGTGAGAGACCTCATCTCTAAAATAAATCACAAAATTAACCGGGCATGGTGGCATGTGCTTGTAGTTCCAACTACTTGGAAGACTGAGGCAGAAGGATCACCTGAACCCAGCAGGTTGAGGCCATGCTGGCTGTGAGCGTGCCACTGCCCTCCAGCCTGGGTGACAGAGTGAGACTCTAACTAAAAAAAAAAAAAAAAAAAAAAAAATCAAGCAAAATGGGCTATGTATGGTTGAACAGTAATAGTATATCTTGAGTAAAAGGATTATGATTAATTCTGCCCTTGAGGTTTAATGGGAAAAATGATTGCTAAGAGGGTATTTTAGTGCTTGTCTTGAGTTTGAAATTTTGACTCCAACAACCGACTAATTATGTGAATTTGTACAAATAACGTCTGTTTCTCTTGCCCCGTCTGTAAAATACAAATAATAATACCTACTTCATAGGGCTATTTATGTATTAAATGGGTCTACATGTGTGCCTGGAATGGAGTGAGCTCAATGAGTGAGTCTTTACCATTTGTTTCAATTGCCTAATGCTATTTAATAGACCACCTTAAAACTTGGTGGGTTAAAACAGCCATTTTATTTATTTCTCACTTTGTGGGCTGATGGGCTGAGTTGGACAGTTCTTCTGGTGGTCTCACTTGTGGTCTGTTATGTAGCTAGAAGATACGTAGTGCTTTGGATGTTATGGCTAGAAATCTGGGCTCAGCTAAAACTGAATCTCTCTCTGTGTGACCTTTTTGTGTGGTCTCCAGTATAGCAGCAAGATTTCAATGACCTACAAAAGTACCAAAAACCAGCCAGGCTTGGAATTGAGACATTATCAGCTGCTACATTCTATTGATAAGTTGCAGGGCCACTTAAGAGGTGTGGTTCATTGGGGGCCATGTTTAGAAACCATCTGCATTGTTATTAATGTTTCTATCTGACATGTTGCTCAAATATATACATAGTTGTCAGCTTTAGGCACTGGGAATATAGTAATGAACAAATATTTTCAAATCCCTGCTTACTTGGAGCTTATGTTCTACATAATACATACTTAAAATGTACAGTATGTTTGTTGATAATAAGGATAGTGGAGAAAAATAAAGCAGGGAAGGAGATAGAGAATATAGGGGGTTGGGAATTGCGGATGTTCATGCTGGTGCGGTGGCTCACGCCTGTAATCTTAGCACTTTGGGAGGCTGAGGTGAAAGGATTGCCTGAGCCCAGGAGTTCGAGACCAGCCTGAACAACTTGGCGAGACCTTGTCTCTACAATAAATAAATAAATAATGAGCTTGGAGCTTATGTTCTACATAATACATACTTAAAATGTACAGTATGTTTGTTGATAATAAATAAATAATGAGCTGAACATGGTGGCACATGCCTGTGGTTCCATCTACTTGGATGGCTGAGGTAGACGGATCGCCTGAGCCCAGCAGGTTGAGGCTGTGGTGGCCGTGAGCATGTCACTGCCCTCTGGCCTGGGCGACAGAGTGAGACTCCAAATAAAAAAAAAAAAAGAGAAAAAATAAAAATAAAATGGGTGTTTGTGTAAGGCCTCATTGACAAACTGACATTTGAGCAAAGATGAAAGGAGAAAGCTAAGAAGTAGAGGGCAAAAGTGGAAGCAAAAAACCTTTAGGAGGTGTAATATTGTGAAATACACACTTGTATGCACATATATTCCTGTTCTTGGCATTCATCTCCTGAAATCCTTGGAATCTCCAAAATTATAAATGTCTTTTTGTATACTTTTTGTATACTAATGAGTTGACTAATGGCTGGCAGCCCCTTGGTAGTTTTTGGTGGGAGCCACCAGAAGGACTGAGGCAAAATTGGAGGGTTAGGACTTAGCACCTTTCCCTAACCTCTGAGGAGGGAAGAGTGGCTGAAGGTTAAGTTGATCACCAACGACCAATGGTGTCATCGGTCATGCCTATGTAATGAAGCTTCCATAAAACCCCAAAAAGACAGTGTCTGGAGAATTTCTGGATACCTGAACACATGGAGGTTCCTAGAAGGTGTAGTTCCTGGAGGGGCATAGAAGCTCTGTGCCCCTTCCCACATACCTTGCCTTAGCCATCGCTTCCATCTGGTATCATTGGTAACCTTTGTAATATTCTTTATAATAAACTGGTAAACATAAGCGGGTGTTTCTCCTGAGTTCTGTGAGCCACTCTAGCAAATCAAACCCAAGGAAGAAGTCGTGGGATTTCTGATTTATAGCTGGTCAGTCAAAAGCACAGGTAGTCGAAACTTGGAGCTTTCAGTTAGCATCAGAAGTTTGGTGGGCAGTCTTGTGGTATTCTTAGCCTATGGGATATTCTATTCTCCAAGAAGAATTAGAGGACACCTCAGCTGGTGTCTGCTGCAGAATGGATTGGTTGCTATTGTGAGAGATCCCCACATTTCTTGGTGACTAGAGGTCGCAGAAGTATTCTGTGCTGATTGTTTAGTAGAGGAGAAACTGTTTTTCCTATATTTTCTGAGGAGACTGATGTAATGAATATATGGTGGCTTGGATTCGTGTAATAGTATAAGTATTGAGAAGTGGTTAGGTTTTGTCAATATTTTGAAGATACAACTTCAGAATTTATTTATGGACTGAGTAGAGAATAAGAGAAGGGCATCAAGGATGGCTTTGGGTTTATTGACTCCAACAACTGGAAGGATGGAGTTGACATTTACAGAGCAGGTTTGGGGAGATCAGGACTAGTTGTTTTTTTTTTTTTTTTTTTTGTGAGTTGGAGTCTCACTCTGTTGCCCAGGCTGGAGTGCAGTGGCCGCTCCCAACCACTGCAGCCTCGACCTGCTGGGCTCCGGCGATCCTTCCGCCTCAGCCTTCCAAGTAGCCGGAATTACAGGCACGCGCTACCATGCCCAGCTGATTTTTTTTTTCTGATTTATTGTAGAGATGAGGTCTCGCTGCCCAGGCGGGTCTCAAACCCGCGGGCTCAGGCAGTCCACTCACCTCAGCCTCCCAAAGGCGTGGGATTACAGGCTGAGCCACCGAGCCCGGCTTGTTTTTTTTTTTGAGTTGGAGTCTCACTCTGTCGCCCAGACTGGAGTGCAGTGGCTGCTCCCGGCCACCGCAGCCTCGACCTGCCGTGCTCCGACGATCCTTCTGCCTCAGCCTTCCAAGTAGCCGGAATTACAGGCGCACACTACCACGCCCGGCTAATTTTTTGATTTATTGTAGAGATGAGGTCTCGCCTGCCCAGGTGGGTCTCAAACCCGCGGGCTCAGGCAATCCACTTACCTCAGCCTCCCAAAGGTGCGGGATTACAGGCTGAGCCACTGAGCCCAGCTCGACTTCCTATTTCTTAACAAAGGTAGATGATGGGACAGGGAGGGATTTATATTTTGTTATGGCTAATCTTTCTTAGAAAGGTGAGGGATCTTGTTAGCATTAGCTAGTGTATTGTTTTTCTTTCACCCCTTCCTGATGTGGAAGGGTCGCCTGAGCCCAGCAAGTCAAGGCTGCAGTGGCTGTGAGTGTGCCACTGCACTCCAGCCTGAACCACAAAGCAAGACTCCGACTCAAAAAGAAAAAAAAAAGGCATGAGTAAAGGTAAAATCAAGCAAGTTTATTTTTATTTTATTTTTGAATTGGAGTCTTACTCTGTCACCCATGCTGGAGTGCAGTGACACTCTCATGGCCACTGTACCCTTGACCTGCTGCGCTCAGGCGATCCTTCCGCCTCAGCCTTCCAAGTAGCGGGAACTGCCACATCCGGCTAATTTTTTGATTTATTGTAGAGGTGAGGTTTCGCCAAGTTGCCCATGGGTTTAGGCAGTCCTTTCACCAGTGTTAGGATTATAGGCATGAGCTACCGCACCCAGCCCGAGTTTATTTTTTAAAAATCTTATTTTTCTTCCTTCTCTATAGCTTTTTTTAAAATTAGAAAGCAGGATTTATTGAGAGGACAGGAAAGCTCCCACAGTTGGAGGGGACTCAAAGGGGTTGCCCCCCCACCCCCCTTTTTTTTTTTAAAGGGGAAAAGGGGCTGGGCGCAGTGGCTCATCCTGTAATCCCAGCACTTTGGGAAGATTAGGCAAGAGAATTGCCTGAACCCAGGGGTTTGAGACCAGCCTGGGCAACTTGGTGAGACCTCCTCATCTCTACAAGAAATCACAAAAACTAGCCGGGTGTGGTGGTGTGCATCTGTAGTTCCAGCTACTTAGAAGCCTGAGGCGTAAAGATCGCCTGAGCCCAGTAGCTTGAGTCTGCAGTGGCCGTCAGAGTGCCATTACACTCCAGTTCTGGGCAACAAGAATGAGACTCCAACTCATAATAATAATAATGAAACCTTGCTCTGTATTTCAGTTCATGCTATGTCTTTTTCTGGATGGTATATGTCCATCTTGGCTTAAACCGTTTTGTAGATTTGTAGTTGCTATGCTCTTTTTGGGTTTGGTACATTTGAAAGCTGTTTTAACTGATACTGAAAATGTTGACTCTCACTTTTTTTGTGATCCTTTGTCAAGACATGTTCCAACATGTTGCAGAGGTTTTCTGGAAGTTCTCTTGGAATCTTAAGTCTATGACTTGTTGTGGTAAATCCCCAGTACTGAATCTGTCTTCTAGAGAGTGCTCTTGAGCACTACCCAAAAGGAGGAGAAGATACTGAAAAACTAGCTGATATCCATTGGGGAGGTAATGATGTAAATTTGACTTTCAGCTAAAGCAATTTACTCCTTAACCTCAGTGTGGAGGTTGGAGCATGCCCAAACCTGTTTCTGTTACAGGCTTCACCTGAGGCAAGCATACATGATTCTTTCTTAAGCTCTTCAGTTTTTTGAAGGATCTGAACTAGAAAGTAATCGGAAGGTGTGAAGGACCTCAGCAAGGGTGTATTGACTTTGTGTAGGGTGCTCTGTTATATGTGTTATATGTGTCTTTTTAGTTCTGATGGCTGCTTTTCTGTAAATGCTAGAGAATTTTCTACTTTAGATTTTATAAACATTTTTTCTCTTTTAGTTTTACCAAGAGACTGCAATTTTTTCACTGCCAAAATGACATCGTTTTCCACCTCTGCCCAGTGTTCAGCATCTGACAGTGCTTGCACGATCTCTCCAGGACAAATCAATCAGGTAAATCACTTTTGGTATTTCTGTTTTTCTTTACATTTTTTTTAAAAACAGGACTGTGGTGAGCCATGATCGTGCTACTGTACTCCAGCCTGGGCAATGGAGTGAGACCCAACTCAAAAACTTAAAAATTTAAAAAATAAATAATAAAATAAAATTTTAAATAATTGAATTGAGGCATATAGCTAACTTCAATGATTAGGATTTTATACGGAGCAGAAATAGTTTTATTTTAAAATGTCATATTAGGGACACAGTCAACAGTGTTAGCACTGTAGATTTGAATTAGTATTTGGAGGTTCTAGTTAACTCGAAATGGTACATTTTGAAAACTAATGTGTTTAAGGGTAGAGGTGGCTAGTGTAGTTTTGGTTTTTTGAGTCAATCTCACTGTGTCGCCCAGGCTGGAGTACAGTGGCTTGCTCACGGCCACTGCAGCGTCAACCTGCTAGGCTTAGGTGATCCTTCTGCCTCTGCCTTCCAAGTAGCTGGAACTCCAGAGATGCGCCACCATGCCCAGCTAATTTTTTTCTTTTTTAATTGTAGAGACGAGGTCTTGCCATGTTGCCCAGGCTAGTCTCCAACCAGTGGGCTCAGGCAATCCTCTCGCTTCCACCTCCCAGAGTGCTGGGGTTATAGGTGTGAGCCACTGTGCCTGGCTGCTAGTGGAGAATTTGGGGCCAGGTGTAAGTTTGCTTTCTGTCTCTCTCACTTTGTTGTAATTTGTTTGTTTTCTTTAAAAATCATCTTTTTTTTTTGAGTTGGAGTCTCATTCTGTGGCCCAGACTGGAGTGCAGTGGCCACTCTCTGCCACCACAGCCTCGACCTGCTGGGCTCCGGCAATCCTTCTGCCTCAGCCTTCCAAGTAGCTGGAACTACAGGCGTGTGCTACCACGCCCAGCTAATTTTTTATTTCTTGTAGAGATGACGTCTCGCCAAGTTGCCGAGGCGGGTCTCGAACCCGCAGGCTCAGGCAGTCCACTCACCTTAGCCTCCCAGAGTGCAGGATTACAGGCTGAGCCACTGAGCCCAGCTTAAAAATCATCTTTAAATTGTAAATATAGCCAATGTATTCTAACAGAAAACCCAAACAATGGAATGTATTTATCTTTAGTATTAAGATAAAGGCTTTTAATTTCCTTTTCCTGTTTTGTTTTTTTTTTAAGTCAGCATCTCAGTCTGTCACTGGCTGGAGTGCGATGGCATGCTCACGGCTGCCACATTCTCAAACTGTAAGGCTTAGGCAGTCCTTCCGCCTCAGCCTTCCAACTAGCTGGAACTACAGGTGTGCACCGCCATGCCCAGCTAGTTTTTTTATTTATTGTATAGACGAGGTCTCCCCAAGTTGTTCAAGCTGGTCTTGAGCCCCTGGGCTTAGACATTCCTTTCCCCTTCTCCTCCCAAAGTCCTGGGATTAAAGATGTGAGTCACCATGCCAGCCTCCTTTTTTTTCTTTTTCTTTTTTTTTTTGATAAAGACTCTTTTGACTATCTCTTTCCTTCTCCCAAAGTCTCCTTCCTTCCCCTAAGATAACACTTTTAACAATTTGGCATGTCATGTTCCATACTTTTTCTTCTAATGTTATGAAAATATGTAATTTAGTTTTTTGTTTTCATAAACATTTCACAATTTATAGTATTCTGTGCCTTAATATATGGTAAAGTAGTATTTAGATTTGGTGGGAAAAAATATACAGTAATAGTTATGTGTTGCATAATGACAGGGATATGTTCTGAGAAATGCATTGTTAGGTGTTTTTGTCATTGTGTGTATATCATAGAATGCACTTACACAAACCTAGATGGTGTAGCCTTCTATACATCTAAACGGTATGGGATAGCATATTATTCTTAGGCTACAAACCTGTAAAGCGTGTTAGTGTACTGAATACTGTAGGCGATTATAACATAATGGTAGGTGTTTGTGTATACAAACATTTCTAAACATAGAAAAGGTTCAGTGCAAGTATGGCATAAAGGATACAAATGGTACCTCTGTATAGGGCAGTTACTATGAATGAATCTTGCAGAACTGGAAGTTGCTCTGGGTTAGTCAGTGAATGAGTGGTAAGTGAATGTGAAGGCCTAGCACATTATTGTATATTACTGTAGACTTTATAAACAGTTTGGCTAAATGAAATTTATAAAATATTTTTCTTCATTAATGAGCTAAGTTCAGCTTACTGTAATTTTTTTACTTTATGAAATTTTAAAAAATTTAAAACATCTTGACTCTTATAACACTTTGCTCAAAACACAAACATATTGTACAGCTATACAAAAATTATTTTTATACCTCTTGTATAAGCTTTTTTTGATTTTTAAAATTTTTAAATTTTTTAACTTTTTAAATAAATGAAATCCTCTCAAGCTTTATACCAGAATTCCAGATAGATTAAAGATTTAAATGTAAAAAGTAAAAAATAGAAAACGTAAGAAATCGTTATAATACTTTAGAATGAGGATGTCTTCTACGAGACAAAACTGAGGAGGCTGTAAACGGAAGAGAGAAGAATTTGATTATGGAAAATTTAGGAAACAAAATAGTGATTAAACATGCAACAATCAGTTAAGAGATGGTAAACAAAGAGTTACCATCCCTTGGATGTATATACCAAGTTTCCCAGGCTGGTCTTGAATCCGTGGGCTCAGGCAGTCCTCTCACCTTGGCCTCCCAAAGTGCTGGGATTATAGGCATGGGCCACCATTCCGGCCAAGAAATTAAAAAATTATAACCATCCTAGTAGGTGTGAATGTGTTATCATTTAAAAATGTGTGGGCCGGACGCGGTGACTCATGCCTATAATTCCAGCACTTTGGGAGGCCAAGGTGAGAGGATTGCTTGAGCTCATGGGTTTGAGACCAGCCTGGGCAACTTGGTGAGACCGCATCTCTACAATAAGTCAAAAGATTAGCTGGGCGTGGTGGCGCATGCTTCTTGGAAGGCTGAGGCAGAAGAATTGCTTGAACCCAGCAGGTTGAGGCTGCAGTGGCTGTGAGCATGCCTCTGCACTTCAGCCTGGGCAACAGAGTGAGACTCCAACTCAAAAAAACAGCAACGACCAAAAAAAAAAAAAAAAAGTGATTTTTTTTCGGGAAGGCAATAAATTGTGGTCTGATCATCTGTTGTTATTTTCCACATTGTAAGGTTGCACATTAATAGGTGGTAAGTGTTTACCAGGGCTTGTTTTAAAAAAGTATTTTTAGCCGGACGTGGTAGCATGCACCTGTAGTTCTGGCTACTTGGAAGGCTGAGGCGGAAGGGTTGCTGGAGCCCAGCAGGTTGACACTGGGTTGGCCGTGAATGTGCCACAGAACTCCACCCTGGGCAACAGAGTTAGACAAATAGAACAAACAAACAAACAAAAAAGTATTTAAGGAGATTTTCTTGTTCTGTAGGATTTCAGAAGCTCACTTGAAATGTAAATAACAGTTTTATTTTATGTTTACATCAGGTACGACCAAAACTTCCCCTTTTGAAGATTTTGCAGGCAGCAGGTGCACAAGGTGAAATGTTCACTGTTAAAGAGGTAAGCCATCAAAGAAAATTCTCAGTTTTTGGGTTTTTTTTTGAGTTGGAGTCTCACTCTGTTGCCCAGACTGGAGTGGCCACTCCTGGCTACCACAGCCTCGACCTGCTGGGCTCCGGCGATCCTTCTGCCTCAGCCTTCCGAGTAGCCGAAATTACAGGCATGTGCTTCCATGCCCAGCTGATTTTTTGATTTATTGTAGAGATGTGGTCTCGCCAAGTTGCCCAGGCGGGTCTCGAACTCGTGGGCTCAGGCAATCCACTCACCTCAGCCTCCCAAAGGCACGGGATTACAGGCTGAGCCACTGAGCCCAGCTAATTCTCAGTTTTAAGAACAGTTAAGAAATAGAAACTAGTGAATATGTAGTTCTGAAATCTAGCCTAAGAAAGGAACTTCTACTCCCCAGGTACTGGAAGGGCAACTTTTGCTCTGTTTTAAAAAGCAAATTAAAAATAAAATAAAATAAAAAGCAGATTAATTTGAACTTCATATTTCCTTCCTTTTGAAATGTTTTACAAACTAAACATAAGATTAACCATGAATTCATTGATCCTAGAGCTAAAATGCAAAACATGTACAGATTTAAAAATGACACTGTCTGTGATTTACAAGATATGTTGTAAGACAGGAATTAAATGCAGTAGTTTTCATTATAAATGTGTCATATACCCTTCTGAGCACTGAGTTATTTTAAACACTTATGCATTTAAATAACTTATTTAGCTTCTGAAGTTTTTTTTCTTTAAACAAAACCAAATTGAATTCTTTAAGTGGAAAAGACTCAAAATGTTAAATCTGTTGGAACTGTTTGCATTTAATAGGGTAAATATCTAGCCCTTCCTAAATAGAGGAAACAGAATTGTCAGACTTTTTTTTTTTTTTTTTTTTGAGTTGGAGTCTCACTCTGTTGCCCAGACTGGAGTGCAGTGGCCGCTTCCGGCCACCGCAGCCTCGACCAGCTGGGCTCCCGCGATCCTTCCACCTCAGCCTTCCAAGTAGCCGGAATTACAGGCATGCGCTATCACGCCCGGCTGATTTTTTGATTTATTGTAGAAATGAGGTCTCGCTGCCCAGGCGGGTCTCGAACCCGCAGGCTCAGGCAATCCACTTACCTCAGCCTCCCAAAGGCGCGGGATTACAGGCTGAGCCACCGAGCCCGGCTTGTCAGACTTTTTTAACCTGAAAGCTTCACACCTTATCAACACTGCCAACTGCTGAACTGTTATATCTCTCAAAAAACAAATCTGGCGGCATTTCAGATTTTTATAGAATACCTATATTTCTTTTATCATTTTATTTTATTTTTTTTTATTTTTATTTTTTTGAGTTGGAGTCTCACTCTGTCGCCCAGACTGGAGTGCAGTGGCTGCTTTCGACCACCGCAGCCTCGACCTGTTGGGCTCCAGCGATCCTTCCGTCTCAGCCTTCCAAGTAGCCGGAATTACAGGCGCGCACTACTGCGCTCGGCTGGTTTTTTGATTTATTGTAGAGATGAGGTCTCACTGCCCAGGCAGGTCACGAACCCGCGGGCTCAGGCAGTCCACTCAACCTCAGCCTCCCAAAGGCGCGGGATTACAGGCTGAGCCACCGAGCCCGGCTTCTTTTATCATTTTAAATTATCTTGGACTACATCTCTACATTATCTCTACATTATCTTGGACTACATCTCTAAAATTTTGATACTTAAGACTTTTTTCCAAACTGTTTTAAAGTCTAGATTTTTGTATCATTAATGTCATTATGTATCATTAACGCCATCCTTTTCATTAGCATGGTAGAGTTTGCTTAAGTTTCCATGATAAGCTTTCTGTTATGAACTTTGACTTTACCTAGTGTAAAGGGGGAATTTCCTGATTTTATTTTTATTCAAAAACTTTTTTTTTTTTGAGTTGGAGTCTCTCTGTTGCCCAGACTGGAGTGCAGTGACACACTCACGGCCACCACAGCCTTGACCTGCTGGGCTCAGGTGATCCTTCTGCCTCAGCCTTCCAAGTAGCTAGAACCACAGGTGTGCACCACCACGTCTGGCTAATTTTTTTGATTTATTGTAGAGATGAGGTCTCGCCACATTGCCCTGGCTGGTCTCGAACCCCGGGACTCAGGCAGTCCTCTCACCTCTGTCTCCAAAAGTGCTAGTGTTACAGACATGAGCTACCATGACTGGCAAAAAGCATTTCTTCTCAGTATGTTTAATTATTATTTTTTGTTTGTTTGTTTGTATTTTTAGTTGGAGTCTCACTCTGTCGCTCAGGCTGGAGTGCAGTGGCACGCTCATGGCCACTGCAGCCTCGACCTGCTGGGCTCAGGTGATCCTTCCGCCTCAGCCTTCCAAGTAGCTGGAACTTCAGACACGTGCTACTATACCTGGCTTAGTTTTTGATTTATTGTAGAGATGAGGTCTCTCCAGGTTGCCCAGGCCGGTCTCGAATCCCTGGGCTCAGGCAGTCCTCTCACCTCGGCCTCCCAAAGTGCTGGGATTATAGGTGTGAGCCACTGTAGCCAACCTATTATTGTTGATCATACAATTCAGGCAAGTCCATTGGCAAAAGTTACCAAACTGGATAATATAATAAAGGTTATATGAAATGCTTATCAATCTAATTAACAGAGACAGGCTGTCTAACGGAAAAGATTTTTGGGGTATTGCAGTGGCAGTACACATGCTATAGTAAACTGTATATTTTTAGGGAGGTAAAGAAAGTTTTTTTTGTTTGTTCTTTGGGGTTTTTTTTTGTTTTTTGTTTTTTTTTTGAGTTGTAGTCTCACTCTTGTTGCCCAGGCTGGAGTGCAGTAGCATGCTTACGGCTACCTCAGCCTTGACCTGCTGGGCTTGGGGGATCCTACTGCCTCAGCCTTCCAGGTAACTAGAACTACAGACACACATCATGACGTCCAGCTAGTTTTTGTGATTTATTGTAGAGACGAGGTCTCAAACCCCTGGTCTCATGCAGTCCTCTTGCCTTGGCCTCCCAAAGTGCTGAGGTTACAAGTTGAGCCACTGCATCCAGCTAGACAAGGTTTTTGAAGGAAAAAAATGAGGAGGATTACATAATTGTTCTGAAATAATTATTACCCTTAACTACAAAGATAACGGGTGATGCCAGGCTGAGGTTGGACAGGCAGTTGCTGGGAAGATGTCCATGGAAAAGTGTTTTTTGTGAAGGATTTTGATAGCCTTTGTGCAAGGCTACGGTTTTTGTAGTCTTTTTTGATAGTTTTTGTTGTCAGGCATCCATGCATGAGAACCCTTTCTTCCTGGCCTTTTCTGGTTCTGTTTGTCAGTGTTTTCTTAACATTTATGACTTCAGGTCAGTGTTTTCCTAACATTTACGACTTCATTTTGATTCTAACAACTTTCGCATGCCTCATCTACTTTTTATTTTATTTTATTTTTTTTTTGAGTTGGAATCTCACTCTGTTGCCCAGACTGGAGTGCAGTGGCCGCTCCTGGCCACCGCAGC